>CM044956.1:14884665-14927795 GCA_024516035.1 Bactericera cockerelli | reverse complement strand
AGAGTCGAACTGGATATAAAAGAAACTTGGATATAAGAGAGTCGAACCTGGATATAAAAGAAACTAGGATATAAGAGAATCGAACCTGGATATAAGAGAAACTTGGATATAAGAGAGTCGAACCTGGATATAAAAGAAACTTGGATATAAGAGAGTCGAACCTGGATATAAGAGAAACTTGGATATAAGAGAGTCGAACCTGGATATAAGAGAAACTTGGATATTAGAGAGTTGAACCTGGATATAAGAGAAACTAGGATATAAGAGAGTAGAACCTGGATATAAGAGAAACTTGGATATAAGAGAGTCAAACCTGGATAAAAAGAAACTAGGATATAAGAGAGTCGAACCTGGATATAAGAGAAACTTGGATATTAGAGAGTTGAACCTGGATATAAGAGAAACTAGGATATAAGAGAGTAGAACCTGGATATAAGAGAAACTTGGATATAAGAGAGTCAAACCTGGATATAAGAGAAACTTGGATATAAGAGAGTCGAACCTGGATATTTTTTTTTTTTTTTTTTTTTTTTTTTAATTATTTTCAAACGCATCATTTATGATGCAATTACATGAAAATTTACAAAAAATATAAATAAATCTATGTTAAAAAATAATATAAAAATAATAAAAAATTAATAATATTAATGATCAGTAATCGTGCTGGGGGTGCTACTCTTTGTATATTGTATGTACAGTATTAATATATGTCAGTCTATTTATTCCTATATCTAGTTCTTGTGCAAATGTGTTGTATAGGCTAAGAATGCGTGGGACCGTTGAGTGAGAGTAGACAGTTTTATCTAAAGGATTTAGGTGGAAAAGATTTTTCTCTCTGCTTGTTGATCTTAGATGTATTTGTGGGACATTATAGGCTATGCCTTCTCTAGCTTTTGGACAGTGCACTAGCCCATTACACAGGTCGTATACAAGTAATAGGGCATTTATATCCCGTCGGTTTTTTAGGGAGTGAAGTTGAAGCTGCTCGCAAATGAGTGAAGCAGAGATATTGTTAGGGAAGGTTGGGTAAAACCCATGAAACTTTCTAAATAGGTACCTAACAAATTTGGATTGTACGTTTTTCTATGAGTTTTACGTTTTAAAAGAAGTTTTAAAAGAAAGTTTTAAAAGAAACTTGGATATAAGAGAGTCGAACCTGGATATAAGAGAAACTTGGATATAAGAGAGTCGAACCTGGATATAAGAGAAACTTGGATATAAGAGAGTCGAACCTGGATATAAAAGAAACTTGGATATAAGAGAGTCGAACCTGGATATAAGAGAAACTTGGATATAAGAGAGTCGAACCTGGATATAAAAGAAACTTGGATACAAGAGAGTCGAACCTGGTTATAAAAGAAACTTGGATAAAAGAGAACGAGTTACCTACTTAATAAACTGCTTTAAAAAAAAATATTCGACAAATTTTTGAGCTAACTTTATTATCAATGAGTGAGTAGGTTCGTCCTATGTTTATTATCAGTGAATTATTAGTATTGATGGATAGAAAGTAAAGATACAGCAATGCCGCATCGTCGTCAGAGGATTCCTTGAACCGTTGGCAAGCTTGAGATGTTTGCGATATCTTTCCACATCCAATCTCTTACGGAGTCAAAGGCTAGAGTCAGGATTAGTATCAGTATTCTAGCATGATGAAGAGCAAGGTATTATCTCATCGCTTGGTAATGTCATTAAGTAATGAGAATACCAAGAATCTGGACGGAACCGGGGACTGAACTCAGGAAGGACCCAGCAAGAAGTAGTTCAGTTCCCCACTCGACTATGTACAAGTACATAGCTCTACCTAGTTTAATTTTAATTAATTACTTTCAATCAATTCTTCCGTCGAGATGTTTTGCAAAAGTAAACAAATTTTTTACTCGTATTTTTCGTTCATTCGCGATGTTTTCTTGTTTACAATTCGTCCATTCAGTCTGTTGCATTCGTTTACATTAAATTTGCCCTAATTTTCATTTAATTATTTTAAGAGAAAAATCTTTAAAAATCTTATTGAAATTTAGAGTGCTCTACTTAAATGCATTCTAGTTTTTTTAAAGAGAGTGTTTGAGTTCAAGAAGAGACTTTTTTTGTAAGATGTTCATAAAAAGATTTTTTAATGTGATTTAAATACTGTCGCACCTTGGAAACTTGATTCGATTTTTTATATTATGGACATTATGGTAGAGTGAGAGATAGTTTTTTTTTATATTATTATTAGTGTTTATCTAATTAGTTCTTTGCATTGCACTGATTTCAAATCAAAATAGTTCTATGGCGACTCAGTAAAATTAATTAATAAAATAATAGTAATAACTATCGAGACTAAATTAAAGTGTTACATTTTTAATCCGTGGTTTTTATGAGTTTTTTGCTATTTAGCTACAAGAAGGTCATTAAAAAAATCAGTTTAAAGGACCAGACATGTTTTTATCAGTTGTAAGGTGAAGAACTACCTGTAACTAATTTTCAACGGAAACACTGATTAGAGTAGGTAATCAGTATTAACATTATAGTAGCAGGTAGCTTCTTAGTTTGTATTGTTCACTAGGTTATTGAGTATATTATTATAATATCAATACGATAAATGTAAATATATATTTTTTTTTTTTTTTCTCAAAACTTTAAATATTTTTTATTATAAAAAAAATTACAAAAGTTAAACAATATTACATCATTCCACCACTCGTCCCATTCCTGCACCATCTTCACACCATATGATATAAATATATGTTTATATGTAATAGCATACATACATCCATCTATGTCTTCTCATCAAAAAAAGAACCTACATAAAGGCCCATTAGGAATATGCTTTAGTCCCTTAGAGTTTGACTACACTATACCCATAATTTTTGTCAACTTTGTTTAATTTTTTAAACAAAGTTGACAAAGTTGACATTAAACCCATAATTTAGTTTAAAATGAGGGTATGCCCACCTTCAGCACAAGATTTTTTATCTTTTGAAGGGGGGTATACCCTCATTGTTTGTAGAAGATGTTTAATGTAAAAAATAAATAAATAGAAACTTAAAAAAAAAAAAAAAAAAAATATTGTTTTTGCAAATAATTGAAGATATCTTAAAGTATACGTAGGTAATTACTAATTAGGTGTAATTTTGTCCACTTTAGATTATTTATTTTATCATTTATTTATTTTTAATTGGGGTTTTCGCTTTCAACTGCATGTTACATGGGTTTTTTTCTAGTTTTACGCTATGTCCGTAAATTAAATAAATTCTAAATTACACCGACCTCAGTAGCTTGATTGATAAGGCTGCGGACTTGTAACCTGGAGGTCGGTGGTTCAAGTCCCCGATTCAGCGTAGATTTAGTGAAGCGAGTTTGAGTAGTTGTGATATCACGAGAGTGATTAACACAAATATTATAACTTAATTCTAAATTACATCAATTCTATGCATTGAGCCAGATGGCACATTGAATACATCAGTTCTCGTTCGATCACTGAAGTTAAGCAACGTCCAGTGTGCTGAGATCATGGATTGGTGACCGTTTTGGTCTCGAATTCATCCATTGTCATCAGGGCAACCCACCTTCTCCTGGCTATTCCCGGTCCCACCTATGCTGGGTGAGGTCAATATGAGAATCTGGGTTGTTTTCCCTGCAAATAGTGGTTATTCCGTTATTCTCCCCGTCGGAATATGACCATGTAGTTGAAAGCGACGATAACCCCAAATAAGCAAATTCTATGCTGTGGCTGGGATACGAACTCACGGATCCCTTGACTCCAGCTTGTGAATTAGACGAGAACCTAGACCACTTCAGTATCTATTGAATATGTAGATATTTAATTTAATGGAATCTTGGAATAATTTGGCTAATGATGTTCAGATTTTCGGTTAACAAAACAACTGCTGGGACCTATACTAACCTGGGCCATGGCGTGACCATCCACTGTTATAGTGATGTGCATAACGGACCTTGTTCAGGTCTATTTCAATAGCTCACCTAGGTACCTAGTCTAAATTGTTGTGATTCAGGTTTTTGATCATTTAAATTAGAGCTGTCCAAGTTATTCAGGTGAAAAAGATTCTCTTAGCATGAATGGGCAAGAGCATGAGCGAGACGCACTAAAATATGCTGCTCTACATGCATTCAGAGTTCAGATATAAATTAACAACATACGGTATTTTGCATTCTACATGTAAGTTAATGGACATGTTTCATGAAATTAGAGGAGATTAAGGAAATGGTGTGAGGAACATCTCCTCACGACTTGTTTAATGTTTCAAGAAATAGGTCATCACGTGCCAGCGAATGCATTGCTTCTCCCCGAGATTATCCCAGCAACACATCAAGAACAAGCTGCTCTTTGTAATGTTAATTATTCAGTAATCTCTTTTTAATTGGACCTCTCACTCAGCAATGTAAACAGACTATACTAGGGAACGGGACCTGCCGTGTTTGGCCAAGTGTTAATTTCAATTAACATGAAGTACCTGTCGTGTTAATGAAGTGGTTAATCTAGGATGTGGTGAGTGAATGAACTTGCCGGGTTCAGATCTCCTTTTCAAAAGTTCCTGGTCATACCTGATTAAGTCTCGGTACCTCCTGGGAAATCTCACATGTAGGAAAAGAGGAAAGCGGTGCAATTTAATCTTGTTTACTTATTTCACTACATGGCCTGACATCAAAACTTAAATGAATTTGTCAAAACATCTAAGATGAATACAATATCAAAACTTAGATGAATCCCTCTTAGATTAATCCCATTTTTCCATGCTCAAATTGAACTCTTGAACTGGTAAAATTTCCATACTTTTCTCCCTGATTTTAAATGAATCACATTCCTCTTGTGTCCAATATTTAGAAAATTATCTCAGATCTCTTCTGTGATATTTTTGAAGCTGTAGTCACCTAGATAGGATGTCAAACCCCTTATGTAGCAACTAGCAAGCATTGATATAATCATGTCTCTTTACAAATTAAGTGATCAGCACTCCATACTAGTAAATTATAATATTTTACATTCAAATCTGTCATTAACAGTGCCTTATGCTCTTTCATAGCTCATTAGGCCGTGTATTCAGAAAATGCAAATATGTTCAGATAATTTGCTAAATTAGGAACCTACATAGGAGCGATATAATGACATATGAATCACGATTCTGCAATTTGTATTGATTTACCTATGCTAATGGTAGTCAAAGCCAGAACATCTTATTCAATTTTAAAACTGAAATATTAGAAATTTATCGGAAGTAATTTGATGGTTTGTTTCGGGTCTTCGTTAGTTTATTAGCGTAACTAACCTAGGATGGACAACAGGGAGGAACACTAACTAGTTTACTCATTTGTAAGGCGCCTCTTGTAATGCGTTGACGGTTGCATATCATTGTTTAGAGCTAAGCTCACGAACATAATTATGTCTCTGACAATTTATTATCCTGCTATCAATTTCAATATTTTTTTTTTTTTTTTTTAAATTTCTCTTTATTTAACAAAACTCAATTTCTTACAAATGGAATAACTCTTCCATTGGCTCAGTGGAAGAGTTTTAGATTTGTCAGTTTTAGATTTCAAATATGTTCACTATCTAAACATATTTGCATTTTCTGAATACACGGCCTAATGAGCTACGAAAGTTTTAGATTTTAGATTAGAGGAGTTTTAGATTTCACCAAGGTCATCATCGGTTGAGTGAAGGAAAAGTGTTGAAGTTGTACATGCTAGAATTTTCTGCGCGGGATATGAAATACCTACACCCGCTCGTCAGAACTTCCTTACATCATGGTCTTAAAGATACTTCCACTGGAAAGTGAAAAGGAAAGGTCATGACTCAAATGCAGGCATTAATAATAATTGATTGCAACAGAGATTACTAGAGGTTCTCATAGATGTTAAGATTTAAACAAAAAGTACCGAACACTAAAATCTCGTACTCCTCATCTTCTTGTAATAAACATAAAAGATCCGTCGTTAATTGGTTAACCAGTCCTCTTCTTTCCAACAAGAGAGAACCCAACCACTTTGAAATTTCAAATTAATTGTACGGTGAAACATTAATGTATGTATGTGCAATTTGAAGAAGGTACATAAGTATATGTTAGCACTGTTAGGTACTCCTCAGGTATCTGAATTTTATGTTTGAATTTTGTACTTTCATGTATGGTATTTGACTATTCTTTTAAATTCTACTCTCTCGTTGGTTTCAATAATAATATACTTTGATAGTCATAAAACTTGTGTGTTGCTGTTTAAAGTCAACATTTCAAGCAATGTTAAAAAAACGAATCAAGTGGATGTAATTATAACCTATAGAAGTGTAGATACTTCCAAAATGATATGTTGTATTTTTGAAATGTAAAATATACAAAATATGTTAAGTAATAGGTCCCATGTTACATAATGTCAGGAGAAGTCGAAATTTGCCAATGCAATTTTTTAATAGGTTATTTAACTTTAAATTTAAAGTTGCTTTTCAAGTACACATGTACGAGTATTTGAAACATTTACATATACTCGTACTATTTACATTTACTTATAATCGATTTTAATGTACAGTATTTTTACTAATCAGTACCTAAGTTATAATTCCTATACCTTCCTACTCTCAAGTGCAAAAATAATTTATATTCTCATCATCATCATCATTCAGTGACGTCATCAATATCGATGGTTGCCAGCCTTTTTGTAATGGTAGATCTAAATAATGGTCTATTATTTACCAAGTTCTTGTATGTTCCAATTGCGAGCTATTGTTTATTATTCCATATCATCCAGCCAAACTCTCCTAGGTCTTCCTCTTCATCTTGTTCGATTAACATTTCCTTCAACCTTCAATGTCTAGAATCTCTAGAAGTAGGTAGTATTCCAACCGGGCCACGAATCATGTGTCTTAAACTTTAGTTTTCTTTCTTTGATGATGTTTAACAGTTCATGTTTTTCTTTTGCTATTCTTCTAAGTATTTCCTCATTAATTTGTAACTCTGTCAATTCTCATGTTGTAAATAAATGGAAAACCCAACTAAAATGTATAAAATAAAAGGTTTTGTACCAGAATGATGTAGCTGAATCTATCTCCATAAATTATCAGACCTTCTTTTTATCAGTCTAAGCTCTAACCATGGTCAAGTAATACAAACTAATGCAAAATAAACTAACAATGGAGCAATCGACAAAACGAAATTAAACGATGGTGTTTTCCAACTTTCTCTTTGTGCGACCGTTTCTTATCGACAATGTTTCGGAGAAGAGTCAAGACAACAACAACAACAACAAAAACAACAACAAGACTAGGATCCAGAACAACAGCACCCTATGTAGAACCTTAACCCGTAGCACCAAGTCCATCCAGTACATTATCAGCAATCCTGACAATATCCTGTTTGGACCACCCCCTACCATCAGAGTGAGTAAGAAATCGTGTTCGTCCTATACTTCATGTTATTCAGCTCTGTCTAATCGCATCTATTGTGTTCAATTTTGAAAAAAAAGACAAGAAAAAAATATGCCTTTGAATTTTTTTTTACATATTTATTTATTTATTTTTAAATCATAGTACAAAAGCCTCATCGAGTCCTTGGTTGACAGGCAACGTACCAAGTATGGCCGCCGCATTGCCTTTTGGACGGCCATAGCGAGTCTTTGTTTAAAATAAAATGCTGATTTGATGTCGCCTGTTACCTCAATCAAGCGTCGTCCCACCTCTTTGACAAAGAGTTCTACAGATGCTCTCCACGGGCCGAGGGATTCGAAGGCCAGGGGAATGAAAAGGAAATTTGAAAAAAATCATTTGACATCAAAAACATGGTTTTTAAATTTCTGTTAATCGGGGAATTGACAAGTAACTTTTTGTTTTATCAATCGATGGAATTGTAGCATATACCCTTCTGGCTTCAAAATTTGAATTTCTTGGGACGTGTATGAAATCGGAACAATTGACAAACGCCCCCTGATTTGTATCGTCTGTTATCGTTTTAATTGATTTGTTGACATCTATCCTAGTCCGTCTGACAAATGTCAATTCCAGCCCATCTCAGGCTGGGTGATGTCAATGTGAAACGCTGTATAATACATTATATGTCCAGCGAATCTTTGTTAACTTTCTCATCAATAATAATCGGATGGTTTTAGGATAATGTCTGATTCTTGAAGCAGGCCTGAGTGCAATGATAGTGCATTACTCATATCGTATGTATTTAGCATGTGTGAATTTCAGAGTCAGTGAGAATTTTTTTAAAAAAGTATCTAATATTTACATATAATATGTATGGGCGGAAAAAACAGACCTCAGTAACTAGTTCGATAAGACGGCGCGGCGGTCTCGGAACCTGGAAGTCGGTGGTTTGAGTCCCAAGTTCGGTAAATGTTTAGTGGTGTGAGTTTGAGTAATTGTGACATCATGAAAGTGATTAACACAAATATTATGATATCTTTTTACAAAGGAAAAAACAATACAACAAGCAGCATCATCCGTTTCCAACATTCCAGGTGCAACCTGTTTCATTTTGCTGGAGGATATTATGTTACACTTATTTAAATTTATCATATTTGTGTTAATCACCTTCGTGATGTTACAACTACTCAAACTCGCTTTACTAAATCTACGCTGAAACCGGGACTTGAACCACCGACCATGCATCAAGCTACTGAGGTCGGTACATTACACTTATTGAAATTGTGATTGTTAAATAAAAAAAAACTGTATTCGGAATTTTAAATTAGACTTGAATTTTTTGTTCTAAATTTAAAGAATTTCCTACTTTTGCTTTCACTTGAGTTTAAAAATAATTTTGTAAAAAAAAGTTGTTTATTTTTGATTACCTTGTCTTGCGCCGAAAATGTTCATCACTTTTTATCCATATTTATCAAATCTGTAGTTCGCTTTGAATTCAGCGGAAGTGGTTTTTTTTTCTTTTTTATATGTATAGATAGATATCTGCTTTTTCTTCCGCGCATTTCTTAAGATAAGGGAAATAATATTAATCTGCTCTGGTTATATCACCCTCGTTGTGGCCGCCTGCTAAGTCTACCACCACGGAAACAAAAGAATATTTCCTTCGTCAGAAGTATTTGCTTAGGAAATCAAACCCAGAAACCAGAGTCTCGTCAGCGCTTTTTTCTACAGAAATTACATTTCTTACCTTTCTGTAAGATAAGGAAAGTTAGAAAGAGTAGGTAGTTGTGCTGTCTGTTTTGTAAAGATTTTGTAAAGGTCTGTTTTGTAAAGAAAAACATTGGTATGAATATTTTTGTTCGAGAATTTCTACTGCGAAAGACTATTGTTATATTATTATACAAATATTTACAATTTTATTATAGAAGCAAAACTTGACCAAGGGTGGCACTAATGCAAAAGGTATTCTTTTTCGTCTCGTTATCCCAGCTTTATGTAAGAATGACGTCCAATGTTAACTTGACGTTGAGCAAATAAAAATCCAGCTTGTCTCCTAAATTTAAACATCACACTATATAACCAAAGCATTTTAAATCTTCAACTGCTAGATGTCTAGGTTAGCTAGGGTTTCGATGGCCTACTGTAAAAGTCTGTGCAGTGTGCATACTCCCCAGGCAGTCTACCTGTCTGGAACACTATAACTAAAACTTTGTGTGGAAGCAATACGTGCGATATAGTTAAAACTCACAGTGATGTATGTACAACTGTACATGTACCTATTTATGTGATATACATACTCTTATGCATGTCTGTCCAGTAGTTCCTGGTGTAGTTCAATCGACTACTTTACTTCCCACATGTCTCGTTGGAATGACGACCTGCCCATATGATATTGTTCAATGACGGAAGTGTTCGTAGTGTGCACGTACTCAAGGAGTAAAGCCATCAGGAAAGTAGAGGATAGCACGCTACCATATTAGTGGAGAAAACAATTGACATTATGCACTTGTTGGGCCGTGCAATGTATGAGTTGCGTTGCCTGCTGGGACAGTGTAAATAGTTTACAAAGAAATATTTTAGTGAATTTTGAGACAAGTTCATAATTTGGAGTGAACAGAAGAGTTCTGAATTAACTAGAGACTTTCGAGTGAACTTGATTATTTTGATAGACCTTGATAGTTTGAATAAATTGAGAATTTGAGACAGCTTGATAATGTTAGTTAACAGAAGAATTTTGAATATTTGGGTCAGCTTGATAATTGGGAGTGAACAGAAGAAAGACTTTGAGACTTCAGAGTAAACTTGATAATTTTGAGTTAACTTGAGAATTATGAGATAGCTTGATAATTTGGAGTAAACAAAAGAATTTGAATGAACTTGATAATTTTGACGAACAGAAGAATTTTGAGTCAGCTTGAGAGTTCTGAGAGAACTTGATAATTGGAATGAACAGAAAAAAGACTTTGGAGTAAATTTGATAATTTTGATTGAACTTGAGAATTTTGAGTGAACGGAATTTTTTTTTTTAATAAACTTGTGAATTTTTACTGATCTTTAGATAGATTTTTTTTTTGAGTTAACTTGATAATTTAGAAGAATTTTGAATAAACTTATTAATTTTGATGAACAAAAGACTCTTGAAGGAACTTGATAGTTTTGAAAGAGCACGAGTCTACTTGATAGTTTAGAATGAACACAAAGTTTGTAATGAAATTGAGCATTTTGAACGAATTCTATCCCTGTTAGATCCTTTATCTCGCAAATACAGGATCTATCAGGGAATTTTTCTGTCACCTCTTATTCTTGTTGTTGTTGCTTCTACTGTTGCTGTTGTAGATGTTTTTGTTGTTGTTTTAGCGATGTAAATAACGCCTCGCGTCATGTCTCTCCTCCAGTGACAAGTTAGTGGATTTTTTTAGTCCCCTGCTTTGAAGAGCGCAAAACATTGTACCAAGACGTACTATAATGCAGACAAGAGGAATTAAAAGGCCGAAAAATTCATAAGGGTTAATTGCCCCTATAGATTTTTTGGTAGTTTCTTCTGTTACTATTTTTACTTTAAATTTCAGGAGTATTAGACATGAAATTTAAATAGATCTTTTTACTTCCAAAAACATCGCAAGTGTTTTATGAAAACAATACTGGCCTCTCTTTTCAAAAAAAAGTTTCACAAATTTCAAAAAAAAAGTATCTAGCCATATACGAGGGCGGATCAAGAAGTACCCGTGTTTGAAAAAAGAGTGCGAGATACTTACATTTTTGGGTTCTATCTTTCGACGTAGTCTCCTTTCAAGGCTACACAATTCTTCCAGCGATCCTGCCACTTTTTTAGCCCTTCCAAAAAGTAGCTCCCTTCGAACTCCTCAAAATAGCCCTTTGTCTGGCTTATGACGTCATCATTTGAGCTGAACCTCTTTCCACCGAGCCAAACTTTCAAGTTAGGAAACAAAAAATAATCGCAGGGGGCTAGGTCAGGTGAGTAAGGTGGGTGTGGCAATAATTCGTATCCAAGTTGATGGATTTTAGCAGCAACAATTCCAGATGAGTGAGCTGGTGCATTGTCATGGTGAAACAAGACTTTCTTTCTCGCCAAATGGGGCGTGTCTCCTTCAATTTTGCATCAAATCGTGTCAATAACTCACTATAATATGCAGCAGTTATTGTTTTTCCTTTTTCCAAGAAGTCAATAAGAATAATTCCCTTTGCATCCCAAAAAACGGTAGCCATGACTTTTCCGGCCGATTGGACCGATTTCGCCTTCTTTGGGGCAGATTCTCCAACCAAAGTCCATTCTTTTGACTGCTGTTTGGTTTCTGGGGTATAGTGATGTATCCAGGTTTCATCAACGGTCACAACTCGACGCAAAAAATCATCTGGATTGCGATTGAAGAGTTCTAAACCAGCCTTTGAACAATTCAGCCGAATTCGTTTGTTGTCAATTGTGAGCAATCGCGGCACCCATCGCGCCGATAGTTTTCTCATGCCCAGCTTATCATGAAGGATTTTAAAAACAGTTCCATATGAAATGCCCACACTCTCAGCTACTTCACGCACTTTTGTTCGGCGATCTTTGAGAATCATATCATGCACTTTTTCCACGACTTCCTCGGTACACACGTCTTCTGGGCGTCCTGGGCGGTCCTCGTCAAAAATGCTTGTGCGCCCTCGTTTAAATTCATTAAACCAAAAGCGAACAGTGGTCATAGAAGGTGAAGAGCTCCCATACACAGCATCTAACTCTAATTTTATCTCATCACATTTTTTCCCGTCCAAAAAAAGGAATCGAATAACTGCTCGGTACTGTTCTTTTTCCATATCACTCAACTATACGCAACACAACAACTTCAAGTGACCGATAAATGAAAACTAAGAGAGTAATCAGTTTCAAACTTTGGATGTGGTCATTTGAGATGTCGTTCCATCAACAAGTATCAACAAGTTTCACCAATGATGTAACATGTCCCTAAACACGGGTACTTATTGATCTACCTACGTAATATAACTGAAGAAGGAAATGTGTTTCTAATCCGATGTTTTTCATGTGTTTCAATTTCTTACACACAAACATAACTTAATGTAGAGGCATTGTGCATTCTTGCTGCAGGTCCATTTGAGACGTCTGCGTCTCCAGAACAGCACAACTTTAAATGGACTGAACTGGTTAAACTTGCTGCTAAAACTCCGAAAGTTACAATATGCATTTTAATCCACCCTGTACGTATTATATGAATTCCAATCGTGTTATCCATGCATAATGTTCTCTGTGACTCCAATATCTTATCAGACATCATAGATACTCCTGAAGTTTCCCCCCAGGCAGGTGGATATTGAGATGAACTAGAAGTGTCTGTATTACCACTCGGTGTAAAATAAATCACGTGTGCAACATATGTACAAACATAAATTTACGTATCTAGTTATCATCATAAAATTGTACCCGAGTCACTGGGATTTGCAAAAACATTCGTAATCTTTTTACTTTTATATGGTAGGTTGGTAGGTATACACTATACAGGTGTAATGCTTTACACTTTACCTTATGGATTGGTAATTAGATATTTATCTCGGAGATTCCTAGATATTATAATTTACCTACACCTTTCGATTTTCTGATGTGTTACGTCAGAGTTCCTTCCAGAACTATTTGACCCATGATATCTGCTGTGTCGCTCTGCTTAAACCTGAAAGCTTCAACAGTTTGACTTCATGTACATACAATTGTACATAGTTATAATAATAAAATTGAAAAATCTTAAACTTTAGTGTTTTCAAGCAAGTCAAATTCCCTCCGAAATGGACCACCAAACTCTCTCTGGCGCTGTTGTGTAATTACTCAGAATAAAGTTAACAAGAGATGAGTCCGCCTGGAGGTTTTGTGTATTTGCATTGAAAACACGAAAGTGAGATTGAAATTTCAAGTTGAAATCTAAAGAAACTATATCTATTGATAACATAATGAGACTATAGACTATTAATCTTAGTTAATAGGACATAGGTAATCAATCACTTTTAAAAAAATATCTAGGAACGTATCTAATTTTAATGTGCTGAACATGTTTTATATGCGAGACTTTAACTTTTGCTTTCATGAGATTTTATATTAATGTAGAAAGTAAGTACGGCATAGCAGCCTCTACCCACATGTCTCTGGTATGTAATTAATAATAATTATTGAACCTATGTTCACGGTTATTTGGAATCCCCCAAAAAACACTTCGTGTAAAAATAGTCGTCAAGTGTTGGAATAATTAAAAAGAACTGATATCAAAAACGTCAATTTTCTATGTTTCAATTAATTATTTTTCACGTAATTAGTCACACAACAATATAATCCTTTTGAAAGAACCATGTTGTATAGTTACAGAACCACGTCCTTGACTACTGCACAGCACACTGTTTTGTTAGCAAATTACTACACATAAATTTCAGAACAAAACAGTGTGCAGTAGTCAAGGACGTGGTTCTGTAACTATACAACATGGTTCTTTCAAAAGGATTATATTGTTGTGTGACTAATTACATGAAAAATAATTAATTGAAACATAGAAAATTGACGTTTTTGATATCAGTTCTTTTTAATTATTCCAACACTTGACGACTATTTTTACACGAAGTGATTTTTGGGGGATATCACTACTTTTTGATTTAATTGATTTTCCTCAATCAGTGATGCAAAAAGGCCGTAAATTGACTTACGTCCTTTTTCCATCAAGCCCCGCAAACAAAAAAGAAACTTTAGAAAGATGCTGAGAGAAAATTTTATAGTACTTTCTGAAAAGAGGAGAAATCTTGAGATAACAAGTGTGATCCTTTCAGTGACACTAGATAGCGCTCAGAAATTTTGTTGATCTTTCCAATTTTGAAACCCACTGCTATATTCACTAACAGAAAAGTACCCCATTTCAGTATTGTTGGCAATAATTAGATATGGGTAATACCGAGTATTTCATAGAACCGGTACTTCAGTAATCGATTACATAAAAGTAACGAGTATTTACCCAGGTTATTTTCTACTTGGTTTTTGAGATTCTGAGAGCGGATGTAAATGGAATAGTGGATTCGAGTAATTACTCAAGAACCAAGTAAAAAAGCACCGGTTCTTTCATCATTCAGTACACTAACTAAATCTGACAATTTTGCATTCTGAACGTGTACAGGAGATAAATATCGGTTCACAAAATTTGTTAGGTGTTTTGGTTTTAAATCTATAAATATAAATGCGAAAGTTAACACTCACTCACGTGACAGTCACTCACTCATTCATCTCGATTTCTCAGCACTGGTAAGTCCTAGGAAGTTGAAATTAGGCATGTAGGTCACTTTTAGGTCTTAAATGTGCAATAAGAAAGGATTTCATTTAATTCTAACTGGGGCGCCGCCAGCCCCGGTGAAAAGGGCGAGTCCTAAAAATTTGAAGGGCGACACAATTTTTTTTTACATTTTTAGACCTAAATGACATTTTTTCTCGAAATTTGTCGCAACGACCTATCAACTCAAAGCCAGAAAGTTTTTGGCAAGGGTTTGAGCTTTCAATTGACATATCGATCGCGAACTGATGAGCCGTTCTAGAGCTACGCCAGGTTAGGTTAAAAAATGGATGGGTAACACGTAAAATATTGTGACCTAAATGACATTTTTTTTTTAAATTTGAAGTGACGACCTATCAACACAAAGTGAGAAAGTTTTAGGAAAGGGTCTGAGCTTTCCTTTGACATATCGATCGCAAAATTCTGATGAGCCCTTCTTGAGCTATGCCGGGTAAGGACAAAAAATGGATTGTGACACAATTTTTTTCTCATATTTTTACTTTTCTGTGCGGTGTGGTGTGAATGTGGTATGTGTGTGTTGTGTGTGTGTGTGTGTGTGTGTGTGGTGTGTGTTTGGTGTGTGTGTGTGGTGTGAGTGTGTGGTGTGAGTGTGTGGTGTGAGTGTGTGATGTGTGTGTGTGTTTTGTGTGTGTGATGGGCTGGCGAAGCGGCGGGTGTAAACCGCTAGTGTTTCAATAAATTAGAAGTTCCACTTCCTAGTTTATAAACTGAGTTACATAATCTACACTTCCCTAAACCGTCCGATTGTTTGAAACTGTTTCTTAATATGGCTTTAAGAAATGATGACCCATATATTTGTCTAACTTCAAGTTCCTAAACATTAAAGTTAAGTCACAACTACTCAAAGTCGCTTTACTAAATCTACGCTGAAACCGGGACTTGAACCACCGACCTCTAGGTTACAAGTCCACTGCCTTATCGATCAAGCCACTGAGGTCGGTAAGTTGCTAAACATGGTATCATTTCAGCATAATCAGTATAAACAGAAAAAGTACGAAATTGTTCTAGATATATATTTTTATTATTATTATCTGACCTGGTTGCAGGGTTTCCAATAAAACCCTTACAATTTTATTAACACTGCGACCTAATTAGATCTATTGTGACCAGTTGATTCTATTTGTTTTTAACGTCCTGACTGAGATAGTCAGGACGGGGGTTTTATCCTCCATTCGCTGGGAATCGTACCAGCTACCCACATTAACCTTACCCAGCCTGGGTAGGGCCGGAAATGCCAGCCTCACGTGTTTGGATGAAACAGAATTTTCGTCGAAAAGTCTGCCCCAACCGAGAGTTGAACTCGCGAACTCTGGACTACGGGCAGCAGTCACAACCATTAAGCCACGGAGGCTGGCTAGATTTATACATTTAATAATAAATTAATAATTAATAGGCAAACATGTATCCATGAAACATACCCTGAAAATTTCAGCTCTATTGGACAAAATATGCAACTTATATCACGTTACATACATAGGTAGACCGATAGTTAGATTGTGACATATTTATCAATGTTGATCGAGTTAAACCACACTCACTTTATTCGAAATTAAACGGTCATGGGAGGTTGACTCAAACTAGTAACTACTATTTTTTTCTCACGAGATATAACAGAAAACCGGCCATCCAAAGTACAGTGTAAAAAATTCTACCTAGCCGGGATTCGAACCCAGGTCACCTTGCAAACTTTGTGTTTTACCTACACCAGTCGACAATCACAGAGACTAGGTACTCTGTAATCGTCGACTAATATTTTATTATATTAAATTTATCATTTGATCTACATTAATCAATATTTTACCTCCTACTGGCCAATATTTATACTTTTCTAATAATATCAGAGGCACGCTTCCTCTCAGTAGTGAGTTTGTAGAAATGTGTTATCGTGATGTAGAAATCTTTGAACGAAGTTATAGAACGTTATTATTAACATTCTGATAAGTCGGTCTGTTGGCAGCTTGGATGAAGCGAGGACGTAAACCGCATAAATTAAGTTCTATGTGAGGTAAAGATTTTTTGTTACTCTCATAAATTAAAATTCAGTTTCTTCTTTTTATGTCTCACACTGTCGCTAATTTTTTTTAAAAAAATATTTACATCGTAGTATAATTCTGCGTAATTAGACCTTTAGAAAGAACTTTCAGTCATCTACTTGGGATAAATAGGCGTGGCTCCGGTGTTCATTATAGATATTCCTTTAGAGGGCTTTAAATACTTTTCTACTTGTTTCAACCATCTGAAATTAAGTGTGCTTGTTTCCATTGACTAGACCTTTCTAAAAACACTAAAAATCCATATCTTTGATATCCAGAAAAAAAAAAGAAAAAAGAAATCCGGTTTTCTTGTAAAAGGCTATAACTCAATTTTGGTCCAGTGAAATACTTTGGTTATGCCAAAATAATATTTCCTATGATAAGGACATTTGATAAATACCTCAATTGCAGCTCCAAGATAACCAGAAAAAAAAAGAAAAAAGAAATACGGTTTTCTTGTAAAAGGCTATATCTCCTATCCTGTAAAAAATAAATACGTGAAACTATAAAAGGTATGCAGAGATTAAAATTCCCTATTCAAAAACGTAGCTCACGTCTTTCCACGATAAGCACACGTTGCTGTCTGTACCCTTGACAGAAAATTGGTCTGAAAAAAAAAAAAAAAAAACCCGTATGAATAATTTCATGAAATTCAAGATTTTCGGCGTGGCCAGTAAACGACTTTAACTGTACGTAGGAACCTCGCGCTTTCGTGAAACACAATCTATTTTCGCGTCTCATTACGAATTTGAAATAAAAATTGATAAAAGTTAGCGGGAAGTGGGTAAAAACAATAAAACAAAATACATATAAACTCTGTTTCGTGTTAATATAGGCCGGTTGGCTGGCGCTACTTGACGAGCGCTCGCCTACCGGCGAGCTTGATTCTTAGTTTGATTGACAACATGGTCATGTGGAAGCGTATTTATGTAAATTATATAAATAATTATCCACGAATCTAACTTCAAATGTTGATATTATTTGATTTCTGAGGTAGGATCCTACCCAGCTATAATTACAATGTCCTTTGACACTTACTACTACATGAATAATTTCATAGAAATTGTCTATGTACAAATGTACATCAGTCTATCACGAAATCAATTACGATAATTACACCAAATTATTAATTTAAAAAGAAAATTAAAAGTTTTTTCTTTGTCTAAATCTTCAGATACCTAGTATAAAACAGAATTGTTGATAAAACAATTTTTCTTTTCTTGTGCTGTAATCCAAGTCAGTGGTTTATCCGGGCCTTGAACCCCGGCGGTCATTCTTAACTTCAAATTCTCTATTGATTTTTTTTTTTAAACTAGGTATTATTTATTATTTCATAGTATTTCCATACAAATTCACAGACATCAAGACTAACCAACATGAATAATTTCATAGAAATCTTTGTAGAATTGTACGTACATTTGCACAATACAGTACTTTTATTTCTTATTATTTACTCGTGTGACTTTTTATTAGGTATCCATTCTCATAAAATTGTCCTCAATGTAACTCATCAAGTGATCAGCCATCTTGTGCATTAATCAATCGACAATTATTTATTAATGCTAAGACTTACATAGTCTGGCTGGGGGACTCTAAACAGGGAGTAGACCAGCAGTCTGGCTGGGGGACTCTAAACAGGGAGTAGACCAGCATTGGCTTGGTTCTGGGGGCCCTTGTCAATTATAAGCCTCCTTGTAAAGACAGTGGTAGAAGTGCTGAATCATTCCTCCACTGTCTGGCTACCATCGTTCACGATGACGCCACTATATGATGATGATAAGTTGATAAGACTTACAACTGAATACTAGTATAATACAGGCATGCCTTAGTTTATCTCATTTATTTGTTATAGATGGAAGCAATAATATACGAGTATCAAATATAAATACTAGTATATCACTACAAAAAGAGTGTATCAATTTTTATAATTCACAATGATTCATTTCTTTTAATTTGTCAATTCTTAAATGACCTACCTATTAATTTAATTTTTTTATTTAAATTTAATGATTCTATTCTGTTGCAGAGTAAAACCACGCTGACGGAGCCGATAGACTTCGAGGCGTTTGTCCTGAAGAACAAAACCCTCCTGCAGAATGATCCTCAGAGAGAACTGCTCCTCTATCCACCGGACGACATCTCGGTGAGTTTCAACTTTTGACATAATGTTTCGCCTACAACTGTTGACTTAATATAACATACTCCACCTCAGTACTGCCTAAGTAGAATATATTTAAATGGTCATTTCCTTTAAGCAAGAAAACGTCATAACTCTGGCCTCGTTTATCCGAGGCTCAACATATTATACTCAAAAGATCCGCCTCGACGACCGGCATCTTTTGGTACCACTTCCACCCCCCTATCTCAATTCTACCCCCCCTAGGGTGGTTTATGTACATTATCAAAGAACTCGTTATAAGTCGGGCCTCGTTTATGCGAGACTCAACATATGATACTCAAAAGATGTGTTTCGATGAGTTCTATCTTTTGCCCCCATGTCCAGGGTTCGATTCCCATTCAGAGCGCAGTATGTCGTAATCAATATCATACGTGTGTAATGTTCATTCTTCGTCGAATTGAAACAACAACAGCAAAGTTAAAGTTAGAGTAAATTCAATGATCTTGATGGGAATCGAACCGAGGACAGAACCTTCAGAGTCCAGACTTGAGTGCAGCGTAACCAAGGTCACAGACTGCGATGCTTCGATTCCAGTATGCTAATGAGGTGAGAGACGTTGATGCCGGTGAACCGAGACGTTCGAGTTCATTCACACTGTGCAACCAGACTTGGAGCTTGGACGCTCATTAGTATTCATACTGGGTGGATGATTTATACTGGGTGTAGGTTATTATTTTTATTTAGTTAATTATATTAGTCCAGACTTGAGTGCAGCGTAACCAAGGTCACAGACTGCGATGCTTCGATTCCAGTATGCTAATGAGGTGAGAGACGTTGATGCCGGTGAACCGAGACGTTCGAGTTCATTCACACTGTGCAACCAGACTTGGAGCTTGGACGCTCATTAGTATTCATACTGGGTGGATGATTTATACTGGGTGTAGGTTATTATTTTTATTTAGTTAATTATATTAGCTTCCCTCAATTCTTCTTCTATAGAAAGAATTTCATTCTTCACAGTCTGGAGTTCATTCACATTGTGCAACCAGACTATTTTTGGAGCTTGGATTTAATGAGGAGAAGGATAACAACGACACTCATTATTATGCTGCAGGTGATTACAATTGGAGGGAACCACATTCTTGTCGGGTTTGGTTCGATGGTTGCACATAATGATTCCAAAGCAGTCAGGAAATTTACGGAATAATTATTACCAATTAAAAAATGTGAACAATTAAATACATTGGATGTTTGAATTTCAAGACAATCATCATAGGTTAAATTCAATTGTCTCGCTTTCGAGTCCCATCCATGTACATCAAATTGATCGAGAAGAGAATAGTTTTGGAAAAGCAAACACATTCTTATGAGATACATTGCATACTCGCGAGCTTCCAGTAGTAGCTGGGTAGCATTTTGTTGAAGCATGTTGGAGTTAATGAGGAGTAGTCCGTTTGGTGATTAGTATTTATAATGAAACCTGTGGAACTCAGTTGTAAAGTTACTGACCTCTTGTACAGTTCGCGTAACTTTGTTCGCGTTTTTTTTTTTTTTTTCTCTGTTGTGAATATTTTTTCTTAAAAAAAATAAAATGGTGTGCAAAATTGAAGGTTGTCAATGTCAAAAACAAGAAATACCTATTCATTTAATGTATTGGCTTACACATCATGGCATTGACATTCGTCCACTCTTCCAGAAGCCATATATTAGTAAACAAAAGAAGAAACCCACCATCTCAAGTAATGATAGTAATACCGTCACTGAAGCGACCTATAATTTTGTACCCGTAGTAGAAAATGAAGGTAATGTTCTGGAAGAGTTTTTGTTTGAAATGCCAAACGTGGAGCAGCAGCCTCAACCAACAAGTAATAGTAGTTGTAACGTTAAAAGAAGTGTTCCCTACAAAGTGCCTACTAGAAGAGGATATAAATAGTGTCTATGTGCAGAAACAAACAGTTAGTTATGAAGAACCATTCCATAAACTATTTTGGTGAGAGTGAGCTTCACCACGTCATAAGACGAGCTCTGAAAAGACATCACAAACAAGAACAACCTGAAGAGAGGAACAAAAATGAAATTGAAAGTCAAACTGAAAAAGAAGTGAAGAAATTTATGAGAGAATTTCCTCGCCAGTCTCATGTTCAGAAGTTAGTATCCTATTTTGTAGAAAGAAAAACGTTTGATAATTTATCCAGCCACATCAGTAAGAATAATTTTGTACCCACACGTGTGGCTAATAACACTTTTTTGGAACAAAAATATTTTGCAGAATACAAAGCAAACAATGATAAAAGTGTGAGCGATATAAAGTTGTCTGTGGACGAATTGAAACAAAACAGAAAACAGGACAATGAGATTTATAATTCTAAATTTGTACTAAAAAAAGCGTTCGATGATTACATTGTTGAGGCTGGAGAAAAAGAACAAAAGATGAATGAGGACGTGAACAAAGTGAAAGAAGATTTTTCCAGCAGGATACATGAGTTGGATAACAAGTTCTCACCTCTTATAGAAATAAAAAAAACAGTAGATCAACACTATAAACAAAATCTGCTTGTGACTGCTTCTTTGAGAAGAGATCTCAATACTTTGGACAATAAAGCTCTCTACGCAACAACTTTTCGCAATTACAAAAAAAATCACGAGTCCGATTTCAAGGAGATTGTGAGTGAAAAGGAGAAAAAATTGAAAACTGAAGTAACAAATATGTTAACTTCATTGCTGTCAACTCATGAAACTGATTTCAAAAGGAAAGTTGAGGAAGAAAAACTAAAAATTCGAAGCGAACTTACAAAAATGTTTACTCAAAATTTTAAATAATTTCCTTCTTGAAGAGTCTAACAAAAAGAAATTTTTACAACAATTGCGTTCCAATTTACTCGTCAGAATAAATACGGACAAGATACTGGCAGCATTTCTATCAAGTTGGAATGAAGGTGAAATTACGGATGACGTTCTAGAAAAAGTTGTAACTCAACTTAGCAAAGAAATATTGGAGAAATTGGATGTGGAAATAATCTCTATAAAAGAACAAATTAATATCTCCAATGAAACAATTGAAAACTATATCAAGTTGAATATACTTGACGAGCTCAAAACTGACATTAGTTTAAAAATTAGAAATCTGATATTTGAACCTCTCTTGTATGAAAAATTGGAGCCTCTTGTAAAATCAAAAACACCGAAGAAAATAGGAGAAGTTGAAGAAAAAGCAACCCGACTTCCCGTTCCAATAGAATAATGTCAAAACGTGATTTGGTTTTGGAGCTACATCGTCCTGCTAGAAAATTCTTTCCCCACCGTAGAACCCTACTTCGCAATGTTCATGATCTTTTCCAAGCTGATCTTGTGGAAATGATTCCATATGCTAATAAAAATAATGGTTATAAATACATACTTACCTGTATCAACTGCTTCTCCAAGTACGCTTATTGTGCACCGTTGAAAAACAAAACAAGTGCTGAAGTTGCCAAGCAGATGGAAAAATATGTTCTAGAAAAGTTGAAACCCAATATGATACCAACCCACTTGCAAACTGATGCTGGCAAAGAATTTTTTGGTCATCCATTCCGCAAACTAATGCAAAAATATAACATTAACCACTATAGTACATTTTCCCCCATGAAAGCTGCTATAGTAGAGCGGTTTAATCGAACTTTGAAGACTAAAATGTGGATAGAATTTAACTTGCTTGGCTCATACAGATGGTTGAACATTTTGCCAACTCTTGTGTCTACCTACAATGCCACCAAACATCGCTCTATTGGTATGGCCCCCCAAGATGTAAACCTTAAAAATCAAAGTCTCGTAGCGCTACGATTGAATAAACACAAGCAAGTTCTAGATAGTTCTAGGACTAGTAAATTCAAAATAGGTGATCTAGTACGAATTTCCAAAGTGAAACATTTGTTTCAAAAAGGATATGAAGCCAACTGGAGTTATGAAGTATTTCGAGTGGTTACGGTTGGTAATACTTTTCCCAGGGTATATCATCTAGAAGATTTACATGGAAAACCAATACGCGGTTGTTTCTATGAACAGGAGCTACTCAAGACCTCACACCCAGATGTTTATCTCATAGAAAAAATTCTACAACGTAAAGGTGATAAGGTTTTAGTAAAATATTTAGGTTTTGGACCTGAGGAAAATCAATGGATTCCTACCTCTTACCTACTTCAGAAATAGAAAATAAATAAACATCAACTGTATGTATTTATATTATTAAGTTGTTTATTAAAATAAATAAGAAAATACAGAGTAAAAAAATGTTGTTATTATTTATATCTATACAAAATAAAATAAGGGTTACACATTAAACAAAGTAGGATACAAAATAAAATAAGGGTTACACATTAAACAAAGTAGGATACAAAATAAAATAAGGGTTATACATTAAACAAAAATTAATTTACAGTATCATAGCCATCATCATTACAGATATACTTCTTAAAATAAGGATTATGTACAATATGAGGTGCTAGTCGGTAAGAATTGTTTTCTAAACTATCACTACTTAGAGCGTAAATTAAAAAACTTACAGGTAGAAAGTACAAATCTCTTGGTTGTAAAAAGAAAAAGCCATAATCGTGAAATTTTTTAATCGATTCATTAGTCAAGGTTAATGTATTTTTCAATAACTCACAAAACCAATGTTTCATGACGATTACATTTATACTTGATACTGGAGGAGAGGGGTTTTGCAAAGATAAATTAACTTTCAAAGATTTCAAGTTCGGACAGTCTAAATTTTCAATGTTGTAACAGGTTTTTCTAGACAAAATAGAATTCAAATATCTCTCCTTTTCAAGTCCTTTTACAATGACTTCAGTTGCGTTAGAAAGAGATGATTGAATGATATTCACTACTTGATCATACTCTATATAACCAACATCCCACTCCATGTGGTGAAAATTTAATGTAACATTAGCAGCTTCTCGTCGACGGAGTAAATTTAACTTTTGAAAGTCAAAGGGTGGTTTGAATACAAAATGTTGCACAAAGTCGTTGTCAAAAAGTTTACAAAATGAAAAACTCTTCACAATAACTTCTTTTTCATTACCACGAAAAAAACTGAATGTCAGCAATAAATGTATTTTCCATATTTATCGAGGAAAAAAACAACAACAAAAAAATGGTAAAAAATATTGATGTTAATGGTTTGAGTGACAATCAAGGAATAACCATTTATGCATATATTTATACAGTTTTATAATCCAACTCTTTTTTTTATTCCAAATCCATTTCTGAAGACTCATTCTCTAACTTGTAGTGACCAAAGGGAAGGGTATTAATTTTATCACTCATAAGAACACGTTTATCATCGAAATTATTCAGAACAAGTTTGTTCTGCTTCACAGTTGTGAGACAATGATTTTTTGAAACTATGTTGTGAAAAGATTTGTAAAGTTGTATGTTTTCACGCATACATCTTTCAAAATCTTCAAACATAATTTCACGTTCTGTGATATGTTTTTTAACACCCTTTGCTTTCTTTACAATTTTACCCTCATGAACTTGATACGAATAGAGTTTACTCGCAATGCCCACAAATTTTTTCAAAATTTTACCATCCAATTCATCTTTGAACTTTCCGAGTACCTTTTTATTTTGAAGAGAAAACAACCGGTGATTCGCCGGGTATGCACTAGTATCTAAATGTTCTGAAAGGTTCGAAAAGTCCTCGTATAAATCAGATGTAAAAATTTGATAAAAAAATGAATCAGTGTCCATATAGAGTAACCTTACATTATCAGGACCAAACCTTGGCTGTACAATATCATAATGAAATTGATACATCAAGGTTTTACTGAGGTCGAGGACGCAAACTCCTGCAAAAATTGCTTTGTTGAATTGAATTTGCTTCTTCTTCAATGTAAACAAAACAAGATTTTCTTTCAGTATTTTAAAATCATCGAAAAATGGACTTGAAATACGTTTCCTAGCTAGTTTCCAATTTGTTTCTAGCTGTACATTAATCCTCTTACGCACACCTTCAATGAGCTTTCCATACAAAGCGTTGTTGGCTAATTTAAAGAAGTCCTTTGCAAAGTCATTGGTTGCATTTTTCCTGTGCTCAGTATTAAGATTAATGTACGGAGCTAGATAATTCCTCTGAGTGAATTTTATTCCTCTATGTATTTTGATTAGTTTAAGTCCATGCTCCAAAGCCTGCTTCAACGATAGATAATGAACAATGTAATTTTGTTTATTTTCTAAAGTTGTAAGAAGTTTATGAGCGTTGGATGATGGAGATTTCTTACTCTCACAGAGGAAAGGTAAATTTGAGTGTAAATCATGAATTTCTTTTGGATATTCCACGTCTACCTCGAAAAAATAACCTACATCATCTTGTGGAGTAAGATCTAAAATAGTGATGTTGTCGATTTCTTGTTGATTCAACCACTTGAAATCTTTCAAAGGAAGATTCTGAATCATGCTGTAACCGTAAAGATTATTAGCATCTAGGTAGGTGAGATAGGAAGATTTTTCAGATGAAATAAACTCACTTCCCATATATTTATTATTTGCCTCTGCGTACTTTTGAATACATTGGCAAATACCTCCCCGAATTGCTTGCTCGAAAAACAGGTACATGTCATAGTCTACTAAAAGTTCTATTTCGACTTTTGTTTTTTTAAGCATAGCATCCATGGTTAAACCTGGCAAGGAGTAGTACCACACAGGATCTAAGCTGTATATGTCAAGGGAAAGGGATCGGAAGGATTCAAAAATATCTGCCAATAATAACACATCGGTTTTCAGATAAATTTCCGAATATTCTTTTAAGTTTTGACACTTGAAATGTGACCACACTTTCTGAGCGTGATTATAATCTTCCTGAGTAACCGAACTATTTGTTAAAGAGGAATAAAATTCATCAAGAGGGGGTAACGTCTTAGTGTCTAACAATTTACTATAGCTATCGAGATACTCGTAACAAAAAATTCCTTTCCTAGTCAATAATTCAAAATCAATGTCCGATTGAATATGTTTCCTTGTATGATAAAATTTTTCCTTGGGCAATGTTTTACTTAATTTGTCTAGACTACCCGACAAAAACCGAAATGAATCAATGAATCGAACACTGAGATTGTCGGTAACCTTCTTTGAAAAGGAAACGTATTTTTCCGTTGAATTTGGAATTATATCTATTTTTTTATCATCATAATTTAAACCTTGTATAATTAAATGACTATCATAGCCTGAGAAATTGTGTGCTACAACAGGGACAAATTTTTCATTCTTAAATTTTAAATTACATTTATTACAAAGAACTTTTCGAAGGCTCCCATCACCATAATGATAGTGATCCCTCACTTTTTTCAAAGTGTCCGTAAAAGTTCTTTTACAATGTTCACACTCTTTGGTTTCGTGAAAACGTCTCCAATCATCGGGTGAAAGGTTGAGTGGAACATGTGACTTGTAAAATTCATCTATTTGCTTTACATCATCAATCAACATCTTGAAAAATATCTCAACAACATCTTCATTTTCATCTTTAGCTGTGTATGTAATCAACTTGTTGGTATTTGGTCCAATCACATAGTAGGAAAAAGAAAAAGGCACATGTTGTTGAGTGGTTAAAGTGTATGAGTTGAGGGATGATGGTTCACAAGAGCTAACTTTTTTCAAAATACACTCAAAATCTGTGTAAATCACGAAAGGAATTTTTTGTTCGTACTGAAAATGTTCAAACTTTAAAATGTTTTCACCTTGTTTTGGCATATAAGCAATACAAGGAGTTTGTTTACCACACAATTTTCTATGCTCCAGCAATCTTGTTTCATTACCAAATGCGGTAAAACACATTTTGCAGAAAAAACGAGTATTATAAGCAGTATTTTTGGAGTGAAATCTTGTAATGAATCTACTGAAGTTTTTAATGAGAGAATAATGATGTATTCCTGATTCATTACAAGTTAACAATAAATCAATGTGAATTGACTTTTCCTCCTTACAAACTTTGAGAATGAAAACTCTCTTCTTCTTTTCGACTTCTTCCGCACCAAGAATATTGATGGATAAGAAAGAATTATGTTTCTCAAAACAAAGTACTTGCTTTAAACTTGTATTATCTTGTATACCATCGAAATTTAAAGTTTGAATATTTTCAATAGCATGAATGATACATTTCTTAAAACTACCAAGTCCCTGCTCAAAGGTATGTAAATGTTTACTTCTGCTTAGAAATGAAGGGATACTGTCGAGGGTGAACGTAGTCTGCTGTCTCTCACATTGATGCTCGTGAAAATGTTTTTCAACGAGGAAGAGAGATAGACAGATTTTACATACATTATATTTTGTTTTACACCCATTTTTTTTCAATGATGCTGGTAATGTATGACGCATTAATTCATTAAAATTATTTATATATACAAAGTGTGACACAGTATCATCATCATTATTTCTAAGCAAAAGTAAATCATTTGAACTCTGCATGTTATCAATTCTGGAAATGCGAAACGGTTGGATCATATTGTTTGTGTCCACAGTGTAAACATTTACTGCTACCCCGGATTGTTACCTTCGAATATGTCCAGCTCGTCAATTTTAACTGGCCATGACAAACCCGACCAATTGTATTTACTGTCCAAATCTGTATAGCTTTTCTTATAATTACGTTTTGACCAATGGGAAATAAACTTAACCAACATTGAATATTTAAAGCAATAGTTGTCATTGATTTTGACATTAAATACAGTATTTCGTTTATTCTCAAGAAAATCCGGGGTCTCAATAAAGATTCCACAGCGAATAGGTTGGTATTGCAAGAAGGAGAGCATAATTCCACCGATTGACTCCATGGTCCAACCGCTTCCTTTCAATTCAAAATCAAGCATTTCCGATAGTAAACTTTCTACAGCCTCCTGCCATACATTATCAAAGTCTACACTTTGACACACTATAAAATTTTTGGTTTTAAATGAGGCTAGTTTAATCTCATCTTCTTTGGTGATTTGTTTGAAAAAAACAAAGTATTTAGCTGAAAATTTGAAACTCTGATAATTTCTCAAAAATTCATCTTTCAACTCCATCACTTTGTCTTTTACAAACTCTTGAAGAAATTGATTTGAATTTTTATAGGTGTAATTTTTAACAAAATATACTCTCATTCTATTCCCATAGGCAGACTCTACTAATGTAACATTGTCAGGATAACTGTTGAAAGTGTTTCTTTGATGCTGTACAGAGTTATCATGTTCCCTTTTTTGAGCATCACTTGTAAAACTATAATGTTCATTACATATATTACACAGGGCTATGCGTACTCTGGGAATATCCATATTGAACCTTAAGAAAATAAAAAAAGAAGGTGAAGAATGACAGTAGAGAGAAAAAGATTCTTTTTATTAAAAAATAATATCAATACCAATAAAATTAACTAATGAGTTATATTAAACAATATTAATGATATTATTATTTACACTCAATCTTAAATCTGTCCAACATTCCAATTATATTCTTTCCAAATGTATATATTCAATTTAGGAAAGTTCAATTTTTTTTATTTGATTTGAAAATATATATTTTTTAAATAAATTGGATGAATTATGTGACAAAATATGTTTAATTGTCTCAACATATTTTTCCCGAACATTGTCACAATATACTATTCCATGCCCTTCAAGTGTAATTATTATTATAATATCCATTAATTTATTTTGTATTTCATGAATTAATGTTTTTGGTATATCAAATTCAAGAATATTCTGCACAATTTTTAAAAACAAAGCATCTTTTTTTTCTGTTGTCTTAGTTTTATATTTCAAATTTTCATAAAAACGTAATTCCCTATCAATTATTTCTATGATTGATTCAATATTATTTTTTAAATATAAAGCGGAAAAGGGGGGCTCCCTAATCTCTCCTTCTTCGAACTCCATAATTTGTACACACACACACTAGAAAATAATTAACACTGAGATTTTATTGATTAACAACTATTAACTAACGAACTTTATTTACAAGAAATGATTTAAATAAGAACCTTAAAATTAGAATGTCTCAGGATGGAGGACTTCCAAAAGTAATTTGCAACTAATTATCTGATTTTGCAAAAGAACTATTCACGTAATTTCAACTGGTAGACACAAGACACGCAACTCCCTGGCTATATCGATACTTTACGAGATCTAGCAACGGACTGACGAGGGGTACCCAGAGAGCAGTTACTCTTTCCCCCGAGTCGCCCTCTTTTCTTCCCCTCGGATCCTTTTCAGGGTGAAACGTTGGTGATCGATGCTCGATTGCCTTGGTCTCCTGGGATATAACACGGCCTTCCTGACGACCAAGCCGTCCTCGGCGCTCCGAACACACGGATTCTCGGGGGTTTTAGTTGAATCTGCCTTGGCGATCTGTAACAGTCATATTAGGGTGCAGTAAGGATCTTGAAAGATGGTCCTGCACATTTAAAAATAGTTGTGCGGCAATCGGTAGAATAAGAATAGATTATATCATTAGCACAGGGAGGGATGGTTTTAGCATCCAAGATATAGTTTGGTACTTTACATAACCTTGTGACAATAGGTATGAATTTGTTTTCTGAACGTCCGTCCCGTTCGATATTACTAACTGACTACCCGTCAGGTTAGTAGGTACAAAGTACAACACTTTGTAACTATAATGTTGCTACGTAATTACAAAATTAAGAATGCGCTTTTCATTGTTTCTAATAACTCAAAAGATTTCGGAGTCGGAATTGCTGTTCAGCATTGTGTTGTATTGTCTGTTCCCAAAATCTCTTATCCGAACTACTTCCTGCAGTTCCCAGAAGATCGACACGGAACCAACACAACGAATGAATGAAAATAATGAAATGCTATATTATGCAAGCTATAGTTTGTTTTGAAGACGGTATGATACAAAGATTCAAAAGGGGGATTTTTTGGGTGGGTAGGAGGGTAGTGACAAGAACCTGTTTTATTAGTCTCTTTGTGGGGTCCTTTTTATTAGAGTAGGGTGTTGTGTTTCATTTTTTTTTTTTTTTATTAATATTTAGGTATTAACATTTTAAGATTTACTAGAAGGAGACGAGAATGGTAATAAGACTGTACTAAGGAATTCTGCTCTGCTTGAGTCTGCGATAACACAAAGCGAGGGTGGGCCGAAACCAAAATGCGAGTACAAACTGTTCAGAACGGTTTCATCTGAGCACCAACTCTGAAACCGTGTGAACTTGCACAAAACAAAATGATACGACCATTCCTCAGTGATACGCTCGCTCTAGAGCTTTCCTTTACTTGTCTTCTTACACCAATTTTTCGTCGGATAAAATTTCCTCATCACTTAAGACCAGTGATGGGTTAATATCAGATAGATCAGGAACAATACGCAAGCGGTCATGAGGATACTTGTACTTCCTCCGGCCATCAATTGAAGTTATTTCGTACCTATCGTTTTCTAAAATTGTTATGATTTTGAAAGGACCTTTGTATTTCGGATCGAGTTTTGTTTGGTTTCGTTCTTCGTTTTTCAGTAAAACTAGGTCACCAACACTAAAGGGGACTATCTTTGCCTTGCCTTTATCGAATCGGGTTTTATTGTAAGTAGCTGATTTTTCTATTTCGGTAACGGCTTGTTGCCTAACTTGATCAAGATTTATTTCGACAATTTCAGCGTCGCTTTCAGCAACAATGAGACTTCTAGGGCGAGATACGCGCCCAAACATAAGTTCCATAGGGGAGCTTTTGGTGACTCTATGGGGAGCAGTGTTAATTGCTAATTGAACGTCTCCTATGGCTTCTTGCCATGTTTTATTTTCTTTGGATTCGGCTACGGTTAGCATATTTTTCAACGTTCTCATTTGACGCTCGACCTGACCATTGGCGCGACAAGCACCGGTTGCAATGAAATGCAAACTTATCTGTTGTTGAGTACAGTAGTCTTTGAACTTTTTGTTGGCGAAAGATCGGCCTTGATCAACGATCAAAAGGGAAGGTGGCCCAAACAGATTTACGGTGTGGGAAAGAGCACGTATTGCGGACTCGGCGTCTAAGTTCTTAGTGAGTGTTAGTAGAGTGTATTTAGTAAAACCGTCAATGAACACAAAGAGGTATTCTTTTGCGTCGTTTTTCCCACTGAGTTTGCCAGTCGTGTCGAGATGAACGGTGTGCCACGGAATGTTGGTTTTGGGTATGGGATGTAATTGTATTTGTTTGGCACCTGAGTCAGATTTGTTCACCTTACAGGTAAGACAATTTTCTACGAATTTTCTTGTGAACTTGGACATTCTTTCAAACCAGTAATGGTTGTACAAAGTTTCTACAGTTTTGTCCCAACTCATGTGGAACAAGGAATTGTGTACATTGTTGACTACTGCCCACTTTAAAGCGTTAGGTACAATAGGAAGACAACGGGTACTTCCGTTTCGCTGAATTTTTCTACAGAGGATACCTGCTCTGATCTCGTAAGTATTACGTATTTCTTCGTCTATTTCAGAATTTCGAAGCTGATCCCTAATGTTTATAATGTCAGGGTCTTTGTTTTGTTCGGTAATTAACCACTCCGAAGATATCTGAGTGAGGTTTACCTTTTTGTGATTTACGATGTTTTGGGGTCTAGGACGATTGTTCTTTTTACCATGTGGTCTAGCTTTGGATGTCGCGGAAAGATCAGATGTTTGGTGGTTTGTAGGTTGTGTCGTGTCCGTGTTCTTGTCTTGTTCGATTGAAGGTGGGTTTTGGTAATTTTCAATGGGATTCCTACTAAGAAAGTCTACATGAGCCATCCGCTCGGCCTTCCTGTACTCAATGACGAAATCGTAACATTGAAGGAAAGTCCACCAACGTTGGACACGTGGAATAATGTCCTTCTTATTCTGAGTAGCTTTTAAGGATAAGCAGTCAGTTACAACTTTAAACTGACGACCCTGAAGATAATTATTGTAATGCTGGATTGATTTAACTACGGCTAAGGTTTCTAGTTCATAGGAATGGTATTTGGACTCATCAGGTGTAGTGCGCTTGCTAAAGTAAGCTACTACTCTGGGTTTCCCACCCACAATGTTAAGTAGTATTCCTGCATAACCGAGGCTACTCGCGTCGGTGTGCAGTTCGATGGGAAGATTTGGATCAAAGATCATCAGGACTGGACTACTAGTTAGAAAAGAAATGATTTTCTGACGAATTTCTTCATGACTCGGTAACCATTTGATGTTTTTAGATTCGATAGCGTTCGCGTCTTTAATCAATCTAAATAATGGAGCGGTAACTTGTGAGAAGTTTTGGATGAATTGACGGAAATAAGAAGCTAAACCGAGAAATTGACGTAAGGAACGTAGAGTGGTAGGTGGGGGTAGTTTAGTCAGTGCTTCAATTTTCCTATTGTTTGGGCGAATTTGCCCGTCCTCGATATCGTACCCTAAATAGGTAATATGTTTGACTACAAAAGAACACTTTTTCAAGTTCAGAGAAAAACCGGCGTCAGTCAGAATCTTCAGCACGACGTCTAGTCTTTCTAAAGCGAGTTTTTCGCTGTCGGCGACTATCAAGATGTCATCAACAAAAGCTACGACATATTCGTGCGCTATGTCTCCCAGGCCTTCCATTACGGCGCGCTGGAAAACACTTCCAGAGTTTTTCAAACCGAATGGGACCGCAAGATACTCCCAAGTTCCGTGATACGTTATGAAACTAGTCATTTCGACGGAATTCGGATGGATGGGTATCTGATGGTAGCCACTAGCCATGTCAAGAGAGGTGAAATACTTCGCTCCACGTAGCCTAGCTATTTGGTCTTGAATCAAAGGGAGAGGGAAATGTTCTGCTACGGTGTTAGAATTGAGTGCCCTATAATCTACACATAATCTGTAACCTCCGGTCTTTTTGGGAACGGGAAAAGCTGGACTAGCAAAAGGAGAGCGACTGGGTTGGATAACTTTTGCGTCTAAAAGTTCCTTAACTAGTTTGCGAGTCGCATCCTGCTTTTCGGGTCCTAGTCTGTAAGGTCTCTGGTTATTTATTTTAGTCGGGTCTTTCAATCGTAAAGTCATCTCGCCTGTGGTAACGCGAGTTTTAGGTATGCCGTCAATGAAGAAAGGTTTATACTTTTCTAAGATAGAGTAGAGCTCGCCCCTATCATTTGGACACAAGTCTGTCTTAATATTTGGGTAATCACTGCTAGAAGTCAATAACCCTATGTCTAGATTTTGTACGTTGCAAGAATCGAGGGGTGAACATAACCGGTTTTCTTCTTCAAGAGTGTCACACAAAGAACAAAGGAATTCTATTTCACAGGCGTCAGCCTCTTCTAAATTTTTTGAAACTTGGATATTGCCTTTTATTGGGGGGAGAGTTTTGTTAGAAATAGAATTATCAACAAATAAGGGTGTAGGTCTTGATTTAGTAGATAGGTGTGTCACTTGCTCCATTTCATTAGGGCTAGAGGAAATTTCCATTCTATCATTTTGAGAGTTCCCTTGGTTTAGGGGTCCCTTAAGAACACACTTTGTTTTGTCAATAATCATGGTATAGCCATCGGTCAGAATCTCTCGACCTATGACGATAGAATCAGAAAGATATTCATCAGAGACAACGTGGAATCGAATATTCAGTTCGTGCCCATTGATCTTTACAGTGCCTTGTACTTGCCCAGTACAAGGTACAACGGATTTACCCAATCCATGTAAATTTACGTGCTGAGAAGTTCGAGTTCCCTCGAATCTTTCGGCTTGACTGCGGGTAATAAGTGAACATTCGGAACCACTGTCAAATAAAAAACAATATTTCTCACCGTTATGTTCCAATTGTCCAAGAGGGTTAGTTGCACACAAGCTCACACGTTTTTCAGTTGCTTGGCTGCCTTGCTTCTTTGTTGGACATCTGGAGGCGTAGTGTCCTGGTTCATTACAGGAAAAGCAAATAATGCTCCTCTTCTCTTGCTCCTGCGACTTGGTTTGCGGGGGGTGTCGCTCCTTGGTTCTGCTACTTGTACTCGGAGCAGGTGGTCTCGATTTCCATGCGGACTTGCGACAATCAGAAGTGTAGTGACCAGGGATTCTACAGTTTCTACAATAAGGATTGTGGAGTCTGGGATGTTTGGCCTCGGGTTCTGATTTACGGAAACTTTCCGGCGCGCGGCGCTTCGACAAGAACGTCAGCTCTCGCAGCAGGGTTTCTCTGGTCTTGATATCTTTAGTACACGCAAGATGTTGGATTCGCTTATCATACTTTCCGAAATGAGCCAATACAAAGGCGATTGAAATTTCTTGTTTATTCATGTCCTTGAAACAAGCATCCAAATTTCCTAGCATCTGAACTGCAAGAGTAGGATAGTCGTCTTTAGACTCACTCAAGTTATAAGACATTTGGGTTGATAGTGTAGATGCTGCAGTTTCTACGTGAACGTATTCGGAAGTGAATAAAATCTTAAATTCCTCCCATGTTAAATAGGGATGAGAAATCCGAGCAAACCATTTTGCAGCGTTTCCCTTCAGTGCTTTACTCAGAGCTAAAATTAGATCTCCTCCTGAACTAGGGCGTTCGTTGTAACAGTACTCTACTGTACCTAGCCAGGATTTTGGTTCAGTGTCGTTTTTTCCAGGGTAAAAAACCGGAAGAGAAAGTACTTGAGATGCTGGAGATACATTTTTCAATAATTCTTGCAAGATATTTTTCAATTCGTTACTCACTGTGGCGCTTGACGATGGATCGTAATTGGATGGTGTATGGTGTCGACGTCTTTCCGGAACGTCTTCTCCGTGATAATTTCCACTGACAGAGGATAATTGTGAAGCTGGGCGGTATCCCACTTCTGATAAAGCGGAAAAGGGGGGCTCCCTAATCTCTCCTTCTTCGAACTCCATAATTTGTACACACACACACTAGAAAATAATTAACACTGAGATTTTATTGATTAACAACTATTAACTAACGAACTTTATTTACAAGAAATGATTTAAATAAGAACCTTAAAATTAGAATGTCTCAGGATGGAGGACTTCCAAAAGTAATTTGCAACTAATTATCTGATTTTGCAAAAGAACTATTCACGTAATTTCAACTGGTAGACACAAGACACGCAACTCCCTGGCTATATCGATACTTTACGAGATCTAGCAACGGACTGACGAGGGGTACCCAGAGAGCAGTTACTCGTTCCCCGAGTCGCCCTCTTTTCTTCCCCTCGGATCCTTTTCAGGGTGAAACGTTGGTGATCGATGCTCGATTGCCTTGGTCTCCTGGGATATAACATATAAAACAAATTTCACATAGAATGATGTTTCTCAAGGAATCCATTTGTAAAAATAATTGATGAATTGAGTGGATATTGATAAAAAGAAACAAAAAAAAAGAAGAAAAAATCAATAGGTAAAGAAACAGTATGTAAATTTTTCAACTCTTTCAATGTTTTTTTGAATACATGTTGGCTAATTCAATTTCGTCTCTTTCAAGTTCCTCCATTATATCACACATGATATCATCACAATCTTTTGGAAAATACTGTGCATGTGTTGTAACACAATTAAACATTGTTATATTTTCACTAATATGAGGTATAAGAGATTCTGCAAAAGAATATATTCTCATATGTTGACAAGGCTCACCTTGAACACATTTTGGACTATATTCTAGAACAAATTCCAGCACATAACGCTCAATATTTACTATATCATTATAAAAAAATTTAAAAATATCTTCTTGTATATTTAGAGGTACTTGAAATTGTTTAATTGTTTCTGTAATCTTATTTTTATAACCTTTTTCGGTCATAAATGTATCTATTACAGAGTAAAAATGTCGATCTGCATGTTTTTCATGCACATCCTCAAAGATTAAATAAAAAAGGTCTTCATGTTGTTGAAAGAGTTGATGACTTATACTGTTTAATGATAATGAATATAAAGATTGTATATACATTTAAAAAAAAAAATCTATAACATACCATTAAATAAAGAATATTTGAGTGCGTGCTGAAGATATTGAATGGTGGACACGATACAACAATCACTTCCTATTGTTGATTAGTCTAGTTAGTTCTTGTTCTTCACATTCATCCAATTGAGTCCACGTCACTTTGACAATTTCAAAATCTCCAGCAGCCAGTTCCAATTTTTCAAGAATTTTACCTTTTCCAATTTTATAAGCGGTTTTAAACACTAATATATTTGACTCCGGCTTCACTATGTCTTTCGAAGCAATGTTAAAAACTTTTCTTACTAATAATTCTAATAGTCTATGGTTTTTTAAAATTTTAAGTGTTATGGTGGCACTCATTATTTTTTAAAAAACAGCAGGGTAAATGATTATAATGTTGTAAAAAATAAATTGTATATATATATATAAAAACAATGTTAAAGAAATAATTATAACTTAAAAAATAATACAATAATGTTCACAAAATAATTATTCACAATATAAAAAAGAAAATGTATCTATATTTATATAAGGTTAGGTTAAAAATTAGAGTTTAACACTTCACCAACTTAAAGAAAAGTGATAATGTTCACTGCGTCTCTTGTGTTGGAATGAATATGATCATGTACAAGTCCAACTATTTAAACTAAAAATCTTGGAGTGTAGCCATCTGTTGTAATAGTATTTCCTCATATGAAGCTCGGATTCCAGTATGCTAATGATGCTCATTAACCTTCGAGTTCATTTACTCGCCTGTTTGGTTCGATGGTTGCACATAAGCAGTGATTCCAAAGCAGTCAGGAAATCGAATATATTTTAATGAGGCAATAAATAAGTTGTTCTCCACATTAGCATTTCTCAGTATCTGATTTGCATAATTCCAAAGCAGTCAGGAAATCGAATATATTTTAATGAGGCAATAAACAAGTTGTTCTCTACATTAGCATTCACATATCCGCGTCTACATTATTTTCTGGATTGTGTTGGTTAGTGGGTAGAGTCTTATAATTGAATCATGAATTATTAATGCATATAAAGTTGTTTTACTTGGAGCATTCTCAGCTAGTTCATATTCAATCCGAATGTCTACTGTAGAGCTATGTTTCCACAACTCAGACTGTTTTGAACAGTCAAGTACTACAATAGGAGCCTTTGTTAGAAAATCTTTATAGCTCAGATAGGGTTCACTAACTTTTCCATAGTAACTCTCTTGGAAAGCACAATACATTAAATAGAGAGGAATGTACTTTTTTTGTTCAAAGTCAATATTCAGAGACTCATAGGGGAAACACAGTGAGTTGAGATAGACTTTTAAATTCTTAAGTTTCACACTGTCAAACTCTGATGGATCCTTTGTCAAGCTGTTGTCCCGATCTGTTTGGAAGCCTAAAACTATAAATCTAGCTTTTTCTTGGGCCGTAGTTGTCTTCAAAGTCCAGTTAATCTCTTTACTTGCCGGTAAATTTGGATAGTAATTTAAATTCCATTTTCTAAAACTCATATCAATCGGAACATTTCTTTTATATTGTGAGAGTAGCTCTAAACGAATGGGATCACTGACTTGAACATGTGGCACCTTCCATACTACTTTCGTTAGTTGAACTTTTGCATCAGTTACAGCAGTTGTACCTGTAGAAATAAGAGCATCCTTGGAGCTCTTAGATCTCATTAAAATCAAATCAAGACGTTGGTTTAGGAGAATTTTATCATAATTTTCAGCGAAACCCAATAGATATTTGAGTTTTATATAACCGCTAAATGTATAGCTTGATGTAATCTCAACTGACTGTCCAGCTGTCTCATACTTTTTCATTTCATCAGTTGAGTATGATGGATATGCTTTGAGCGTAGATGTTATGCCAACATTTTTAATACAATCTATTTCAACACTATTCATTTCCAAGCGAATCTCATCAAATAGGAAGCATAGTCCATTGTTTACAAACTTTATGTTCTTATTAGCATCTAGGTTGCTGCCATCTTCTTTCACAATTTTTCCTTCAATGTAGATTCCCGATTCACTTACAAGTAGGTATGAACTCTCTTGGTTAATACTGATAATTATATTATCCGTGGCATCCAAACTGACACTGGTATATGGACCGTATGAATGTGTTTCATAACGAATTATATTTTCATCATAAGTTACACGATTGTTCACATTCAAAATACTATCTTCCATGTTCATTTTTGTTTTACACTATAGCCTAAACTTTTTAATATTTTCACACTTTTTTTTGTTAGTTTTTTTAATTTTCTTTTATTCTTTTTCTTCTTACTTTTCACTTGTATGTCACTTAATGGAATGATCTTAAGTAGAGATGGTGTCTTCTTTTTATTGCTTTTCGTCCGTTTTATTACAATCATATTTTCAAATGTAATTCTAACGATATTTCTTCACCTTGAAAGTCTATTAAATTATGTCTTTCATCAACAAGCTTCACAATTAATCTGTCGATTTCATCCGTATTGAGGGGTAAATATATAACATTATTGGGAACTTCTGTGATCCGGAAACCTGGTGGTACATTTAGGAAACATTTGTACAAACAATTACTGGGCACACCGTCTTGATAGGAACCAGAAACTATATTTACATCAATTTGTATAGAATTTATTTTGGAAATTTCCAAGTTTTTTGTTGAAGTCAACATAGTATGGGCTGCGTAATTTTCTTTTGGTAGACCAAGCATATCAGCCAGTGAGGACTCCTTGAAATCAACATTATACTTGCACCAAAAAGTACATTTCAAAGTGTTTACATTGGGTTTAATAGCTAATGCATTTTCACCCAACTGGGATTTTAAATAATTTTCAATATCAAGTAATTCATATGTTCCTTTGTCTATTACAATGTCAGTCCACTTTTTATCATCATCCTGATATCTGAAAACATTATTTGTCTGATCAATGTTTGGAATACTATTGTAAGTTTGGAATTGTGTTAAACCAATCACAGCGTCTGATGTAACTTTTAAAGGAGGAAATATTGAACACACAATTTCAGATTGTCTAGAAGTTATATGAAAAATTCTGCTGGACATTTTTTTATTTTTTTATTTATTTATTAAACAGTTCAATAGTTTTTTGTACAATAAACTTTAAACACAAGTGTCCACAATTGACTGTTCTGTATTGTTGATGTCGCTCATAATTATAGAAAATTTCATAACCTGCAAGATAAGTTCTTATTTCTACAGGCGGACGCAAGTTGCCAAAACTATCATAATAAAACGCATGCTTATTTTTCTTCAGCATAGCTATCCAATGAGTCCCAGGTCCTGTTGATCTGTCGAGATTAACAACCATCACTTCATTTTTTCTTGGTTTCGGTGGTAAAAGATCCAAACTGTATATGCCTCGAAAATGTGGAACATTGATTTCACGAACCTTTTTCAGAATATCACTGTTTGTCAATGCTCTTCGAGGCAAATCATTTAGTTTTTTGACAAAACGTTAAAATAGTTTGAGTAGGGTTTTATGTATAATCCTTGTCCACTCTTAATAGGAGTGACAGCACCCGAAGAACTAGCGGTCTTAAAATCTGCGATTGCTTTTGCAATACCACTTACGCCACCGACAATCGATCCAATAGCACTTAAACGGCAAGTATGGGAATAGCAGCTGGTAAAAATCCACCTGACATTGTCCTGGGTATTCTGAGAATTCTCGGTATTTTCTTGTTTATTCTATTTCCCCGTTTAGCTTTGCGTGCAGCCATCAAAGCATGTTTACTAATCACTTTTAAGTTATCATTTTTACCAGCAGACTTCATTCCCTCTGTAGCAGCTTTAGATAGTTTCCGAAAAGTAATTGTTGTCTTCTTCTTTTTGCGTCGGAGACCTGCGCCTATTTTTCTTTTTACCTTCATAGCGTTAGTGACAAACCAGGCAGCAGCTTTTTCCGATAGGTTTGAATCTTTGGACAATACTCTTTGCCAGGCCTTATTTTCCAATTCCCGATCGGCTTGTGTGCGATCAGCGTTTCTGTTGGCGTACTTGAGATCGTGTTCTTTGCAGGCTGAATCCAATGGATTGATTCCTTCTTGATCTTTTCGTTGGTCTAATTTTGTTCCTGGTCCACAGAATCTGTAGGATGGGATGTGAACTTCGAAAGGTAATTTATCAATGACAGTATTTAAAAGACCTTTTCCTCGTCTGCGTACCATTAATAATAAAGTGATTACTGTGAAACAAGGCTTTATATATATATATAGAAAATTAAAAACTGTAAATTGTAAACAAAAATTGAATGTTGAAAACTTTGATTTTGTGAGCGATATGAATGTACATTCAAAATTAAAAAGACATGGAGATTTTTTTCCAAACAGTGTTCGAGCTTTAATAGTCGGTCCAAGCGGATCTGGCAAAACAAATCTCTTGCTGGCTCTTCTGTTACATCCACACGGATTACGGTTTGAAAATGTTTACATTTACTCGAAATCATTTCAACAACCTAAGTACAGATTTCTGGAGAATGTGCTGAAAGGAATCAAAGAAGTTGAATACAAAGTGTTTACAAACAATGAAGAAGTGATTCCACCATGTGAAACAAAGAAAAATAGTGTTTTTGTAATGGATGACATTGCGTTTGAAAAACAAAATAATATTAAACAATATTTTTCTCAAGGTCGACATTTTTTAGTAGATACCATTCTCTTGGCACAAACCTACTCAGCTATCGGTAAACAATTAATTCGGGATAATGCAAACTTCCTATGTATCTTTCAACAAGATCCACTAAACTTGAAACATATTTATTTCGATCACGTTTCTGATTTACCTTTCGAAAAGTTTAAAGAGCTATGTCAGTATTGTTGGAAAGAAAAAACATGGTTTCCTTGTGTTGGACAAAGAATCAGATACTGGACGCTATCGTTGTGGTTTGGATAAATATTTCGTAGATATATAAACCCTGGTGCTTAACAATTGAGGTTACAATTAGACATGAGTCTTTCGAAAGAACTAAGTGAGGCTAAAATTTTAGCGAAAAAAATTAGTGACGCGCAGAAAGACATACGAGAGAAAACGTTATCCCTAAAAATTGGACAAGATGAAAAAACAGGCAATATTAGTGACTTTTTGAAGCCAGTGGTTGAACCATTAACAAAACTTGTTCAACTTAAAGATAAAAAAGTTGATTTCTTGAGGAAAATTAAAGAAAAACAATCAGCATCACAGTCGGTTTCCATCAAACGAGAACCAACAACAGCTTCCCTGAGACGTTTACCTTCCCTTTTGAAAAAATTTGAGAGTCCGTCTGGAAGATCTGCTGCTGGAACACCTGAAACAGAATATGCAAGTCCACTAGAAAGCTGGAACTTTGATTCAACTGTTCAAACGCCCGAAACAAATTATCCAAGTAGTCCCATTGAATATGATAGAAATTTATTGCAGAAACAATACAATCAAACGGTCTTTCCTAGTCCAGGCTACTCGTCGTCGTCTCCATTCAGAGAAAAACGTTTCAGTATTTCCATGCCAAACTCACCACAACCATCAGCTGATGCTTTACAAAGGGGAAAATTATTGGAACGTAGAAGAGAACTGTCATCATCACTACTACCACCATTTGAAGCAACATCGAGTGAGTGGAAAGAAGAGATTGAACCTAAAAAAACCTCCTTAATTGATCGGTTTTTACAACGGATACAATCAAATGATTCGATTGAAATTGACAAAGCAACTGGTATAAAATCAAAGCAAGGAAAATATTACCTTGGAAAGAAAGAAATTCATTTTTCCAAAATACCCAGCGAACACTTTACTATCGATGGTAAAGTATATCCAGTCACCCATGGACTTATGGAACTTTTGTTTCTCAAACAACCAAATCAGGAAAATATTAGCACATTGGATGAACGTAACTATAAAAACATTATAGAGAATACACAGCTGGATCCTATAACAACAAAAGTAATGCAATATGGAAAAGGAATGATGGTAGAGAGTAATCAAGATAAGGAATATGTATATTTCGACAATCCTAATGAATTGATTCAGAGGCTTTTACTTTTGAAAAGATCACAAGCCGCTGGAAATATACTTGCTCATAACAATGAAATTCTTTCTATAGAAGAAGAATTGAGGGAAGCTAATATAATTAACTAAATAAAAATAATAACCTACACCCAGTATAAATCATCCACCCAGTATGAATACTAATGAGCGTCCAAGCTCCAAGTCTGGTTGCACAGTGTGAATGAACTCGAACGTCTCGGTTCACCGGCATCAACGTCTCTCACCTCATTAGCATACTGGAATCGAAGCATCGCAGTCTGTGACCTTGGTTACGCTGCACTCAAGTCTGGACTCTGAAGGTTCTGTCCTCGGTTCGATTCCCATCAAGATCATTGAATTTACTCTAACTTTAACTTTGCTGTTGTTGTTTCAATTCGACGAAGAATGAACATTACACACGTATGATATTGATTACGACATACTGCGCTCTGAATGGGAATCGAACCCTGGACATGGGGGCAAAAGATAGAACTCATCGAAACACATCTTTTGAGTATCATATGTTGAGTCTCGCATAAACGAGGCCCGACTTATAACGAGTTCTTTGATAATGTACATAAACCACCCTAGGGGGGGGTAGAATTGAGATAGGGGGGTGGAAGTGGTACCAAAAGATGCCGGTCGTCGAGGCGGATCTTTTGAGTATAATATGTTGAGCCTCGGATAAACGAGGCCAGAGTTATGACGTTTTCTTGCTTAAAGGAAATGACCATTTAAATATATTCTACTTGCCTACTGCCACGGCAATTTTCAATAACCATGCCACAGCCCTGGATATTGCTGACACACCTGAACACTATAAAGAGGCACTAAAAGTACTGTTATATAATTCTTAGTTTCGTTTCCTGTTACTCTTTGTCATTATTTTATATTTTTTTGTACTTTACCTAGCATTAAGTTAAACCTACTATGTATATTGTATACCCATTGATTTTGTAATTGTCCAACAAGACGTTAGATCAATTATCAACAAAATAAAAAAATAATGGGACAACCTGTCTTGCGTTGGCAATCTAAATAAAATACTAAATACTTTTACATAAAATCTCTTTTTAACCTCTGATGTCTAAGAAACGTTTAAAAAATCGTATTTTCTTTCCTGTAACAGGAAAAGTAGCTATTCTGTTCAATTGCTATTCTATATCAATACACATCATTCATAACCACATCCATGGAGTATGAAAAAAAAAAAAACAGAAAAAAAAAGAAAGAAAAAATGTATTTAACTGATGGATATGCTGTGTAATGGCAATTAGCAAAAAAGCAGACAGCATCTTTGTTATATTTTTTTATAATAAATATAACATTTGTTTCTCTCTCTGTTGATTCCAGCAAGTGGTGCTGCCGCGTCGCTACCGCACCGTGTGTCATAGTGTTCCGCAACATATCAACCTCAAGGAATGCTCGCTGTTTACCCGGG
>CM044956.1:14820920-14875283 GCA_024516035.1 Bactericera cockerelli | reverse complement strand
AAATAAAATCAACCAAACTGGAAGCAAGTCATTTTTCTTTTGGAAGAGGAAAAATTTCCTCTTCCACAGTTAACCAAAATGGAAGTAGAAAATTCTTGCTTCCAGTTTGGTTTTTATTGCGATTATTGCGGCCCTGCTGTCTCAGGTCTGGCGTATAAAATTAATTTCCATAACAAATTTTAAGTCTTACCGTTCTGGAGATATCGTGTTCGCGCGCGCGCAGGCGCGAACGCACACACACACACACAGACCAATGGCCGAAAACAACTTCTTTTGTATTCTGAGGCTATATATGATTCGTCCAAAAATGTGAAAAACTGGTTAACTCAAATTTTCGACAAATGTATTATGTACTTTCTTTACTATAGGATAAGGAAAGTAAAAATGATCAGAATGAATTTATATTTTTTTTTAATTTTGAGAAAAAAAAATCTATTTTTTTTGTATACCTACCACTTCAAAGGGAAAGCCTTGCGGCCGCAGAGTGCGGCCAGTTTCAACCAATCGTTTCGTGGTTTGTGTTATACAGGGTGTCCCGTATACAGATGCAAATATTTTGAGGGTAGGTTCAGCCCACCGTGGACTATCATATGAGTGAAACTTGCAGTGGGGCATTTTGCTTCGTTAAAGAGTTATGGCCAAATCCCTGATTTTCCCACAGGTCTAGAGGTCACTTAGATCGATGCACGTTTTTAAAGAAATGGTAGCCAGTAAGTAATTTTTGACTTCATGTATGGATAGTCATGCATATTTCCCTTGAAATGCAGTTGGTTGCATGAAAAAATATTGAAAGACCAGAGAGATATTTAATCATAAGTTCAATATTTTTCTAAAATTCGATTTTTCCCTGTTTTCCCTTTCGTGAATTTAGAGTACTTCTACAATTGCAATTCTGCGTATCACTAGGTAAAAAAATACCCTTTGCTATTTTGTTTCAATAAATACAAAGTTCTTTCAGACGCGTGAAGGAACGAATGAGATACGCCTTATCAAACGGCACCAGAAGGAGAGAAACACATCTTTCAATTTTTGAATCTGGGCGCTATTGCATTTTGAAGAACACTCGATGCCTGAAGCGGTCTGTGTGACTATTTTTGTGCCAACTGCAAGTTATAAATGAAAATTTTCTGAGTACAATTAGTTCTATTAACCAACTATATCAATCAAATCTAATAGTTGAAATAACAAGGCGATCAATTTGTTCGGTGGAAGAGAAAGCCACAAGCTTTAAACCTCGCCCTTGGTTCGCTACATATTCTTTTGGGTTCTTTTCATTTCATGTCCTGTGTTGCAGAATGTATCATGTTTGTAGTTTATCAATAAACTACAAACATGTATCACTGTATCACCACCCTTGATCAGTCTTTGTTTATATTTATTTCACAAATTGTTACCATGTTCATTGTAAAAAAAAAATGTAAATAAAGCTTGGTTCAATTGTTTATAAAATAAAAAATAAAGTATTAATAATAATAGTAACCTTAAGGTTGGATGTTCGAGTTTTACCCAAGGTTAATTTTCGGCACTTTTTGTTATGTTTTTGATATCATGATTGTGATAAACACAAAAATGATATTTTTAATTTTACTTCTAAAAATAAAGTTTAATTTTTGTTGGTAGCGCAGAGTCTTTCTCCATGTGTATTCTTTTTCAATAATTACACCACTGGTTGCTGCTTTCGTTGCAGCCTCTCTCATTTTTCCTCATGATAACCCTGTGATTCCGTAACCCCATTCACATAAAAGTTCACACCGACCGACCACTGTGAATGATCAATTTCCCTCTGTTAAACATCCCAGAGCAGTGTATTTATACCTCAAATTACGCGCCAATTCTGTTAAAATTCAGCCAACTTTGAATTTTCCATCATGATTCAGAAGTGTTTTTTGAGCTTTGTGTGTACTGCGTTCCATGATCTTTAGAGTAATATAAATTAGCTTTCTTTTTTATAAAACTAAACATAATAGGGTATTTTTTTAACTAGTGATACGCAGAATTGCAATTGTAGAAGTACTCAAAATTCACGAAAGGGAAAACAGGGAAAAATCAAATTTTAGAAAAGTATTGAACTTATGATTAAATATCTCTCTGGTCTTTCAATATTTTTTTATGCAACCAACTGCATTTCAAGGGAAATATGCATGACTATCCATACATGAAGTCAAAAATTACTTACTGGCTATCATTTCTTTAAAAACGTGCATCGATCCAAGTGACCTCTAGACCTGTGGGAAAAACAGGGATTTGGCCATAACTCTTTAACGAAGCAAAATGCCCCACTGCAAGTTTCGCTCATATGATAGTCCACGGTGGGCTGAACCTACCCTCAAAATATTTGCATCTGTATACGGGACACCCTGTATATAAAATCAATTTCCGTACAGAATTTCAAATCTCGAACTCTTACCGTTCTCGAGATGTCGTGTTTACGGACGGATGGATGGACAAATAGTATCCTGCCTGAGGCTATAAAATTATGATTCGTCCAGAAATGTGAAAAACTGGTTAAGTTGAATTTTCAACGATTACAATACTTTTCTATAGGGGCAGCATTTTACACACACTTCATTTCAATGGAGGACTATAAAGTCTAGCTACATGGAGTAGACCAGCAGTCTGGCTGGGGGACTATAAACAGGGAGTAGACCAGCATTATTGGCTTGGTTCTAGGGGACCTTGTCAATTTAGCCTCCTTGTGTAGACAGTGGTAGAATTGCTGACTCATTCCTCCACTGTCTGGCTGCCATCGTTCACAACGACGCCACCCCATGATGATGATTCATTTCAATTCTTCTTTTTTTTTTTTTTTTTTTTTAATGGAAGGCAGGAAAAAATCTTTCAAAGACACCCAGATCCTGGGGTGTGGGATTTCCACCCACTAAAAACCCACCTTCTCTAAAAGCTAACCGCACTTGGAACCGAAAAATATCATTACTTCAAGTGCGGCGCTGTAGGGCACCTACTGATTTCGTTGTAGTGCCCTCCCATCTCTCTCTTTTATAACTATTATCTCTCTCACCATTCTCTCTATACACTCCCAATTCTCTTTACTCGTTAACATTTCCTCTATTATATTCTCTACACTTAACACTCTCCCTAACTTTGTATTACACTGCTCTCTCTGGACCTTAAACTTTCTCACACACAAAAAAGGTGTGAGCAGCATCATCTCTATTCGCATCACAGTACCTACACTTCTCTGTTCTCACTTTTCCCATTCTCTTTAAATAAAATTGAAAATTACCATGGCCGGTCAAAAATTGACTCAGGTGATAAGTCAAGTTACCATGTTTCCTCTCAAGCCACGCACTCACGTCCCTTATTAATCTCTTGGTCCACTGTCCTCTCGATTCTTCATTCGCCCACTTTTCCATCCAAGTTTCTCTCAATTTCTCTCTCAACTCTCCCTCTTTCTCTCTCTTCTCGTTCTCTTCCCTAATTTTCTGTATAGCATACATTTCTGTCCTCTCCTGTACCATCAGTTCTATAGGTAAGCTTCTAGAAATAACTTGAAGCGCAGGAGTAGAGGCAGTCCTGTATGCTCTACACAATCTTAACATAATTTTCCTCTGCACTTTCTCAAGTTCTGTTACATATTTTTGCCATCTGGTGACCGCTCCCCATACTGGTGCACCATATAGCAACACACTATACACCACCGACGCTAATAGTTCTCTCTTATCATTGTCTGGCCCGTTTATATTGGGCATTAAACGAGCCAGACTGCCCGCTGTTTTCCCCGCTCTCTCAACAGTTTTCTTGACATGTTCAGCCATTTTCAAATTTTGTTCAAAATATACGCCTAGATATTTGGCTGACTTTTTTGATTCTATCTCTATATTTTGAACACGAATTTTAATTTCCTTACAAGACCTTTTCCCCACTAACAACACAACCTCGGTTTTTTGAGGCGCTATTTCTAATTTATGCTCTCTCAGCCATTTCCCTATTGTCTCTATCACACCATGCATTTCCTCTTCCAATCTTTCTCTCGTTTTACCTCTTGTCACTACAGCCAAGTCATCAGCGTATGCGATCAATTGCGTATTGGCTGGTTTGTCCACACTCAATATGGGATCGTAATAGATATTCCATAACAAACCTCCTAGCACGGATCCTTGCGGTATTCCGCAAGAAAGGTCAATCACGTCTGTCCCTACACATAGCTCTCTATCCTCTAAATAGCTACATAATATATTTACCAAGTACCCAGGGAGTCTTAACCTTTTTATTTCCGCTATAATACCCTCCCAGGGCACGCAATTAAACGCATTACGGATGTCAACTAGGACCATAGCAAATAGCTCACTCTTTTTCTTTGCTTCCTCACCAAATTTCAAAACTCTCGTCATCGCATCCACTGTCGATCTTCCCTCTCTAAAACCATACTGACTCTCTGATAAATCCCCCTTCTCTTAATCTCCTCTATAATTCTCACTTTCAGCATACTCTCCATCGCTTTTCCAAACACGCTCAAAAGACATATTGGCCTATACGCCATATTCTCGCTGCCTGCCTTTTTTCCCTTTTCAATCAGCACTAGATTTGCCTTCTACAGTAGGTATTTATAGCCGAGTTTATCACAACTCCACCAATCACTGATTCGGCAACCACCCTCGAATCTCGAGGGTTCGCGAATCCACCAATCGGGTTTTATCACGAAAATTCAAGCTCGAGTTCCCGAATCAGGATTGGCGTTACGGCAACATCGCAATTACACGAAATCCTCAAAGAAGCCTCTGATTTTTCGGAAATTGCGATGTTGTTTTGTTAACTTTTTACATTTTGAATGTTAACATTTCTGAAAGCATTTTGAACGTTTTTTTTGTGTCGTCCACATGGTCATTTCATAAGTTTCATATTGATCAATGATGATTTATCATTTTGTGTGACTTGTGTTCAATTCTCACTAGGGCAAGATATAATTACCTTATGAGTAAGAATGCTGTTTCAATGTGACCATCAGGGATGGAATTATGGTCAAAATAAGATATTGGGACAGATATATGGTGATCTCGGTTTTATTCCCAGCAGGGCAGAAAATTTCTGCCCTATGTCCACTGTATTTCCATCACGTTTTCATTAATGTTGTGTACTAGAATTATAATTATAGTTCTCATACCTAGCTATTTAAGAATTCTAAATATTATCAAATACCTCGGCCGAGGTGTGAAGAACGGCAATACAAAGAAAGAGACAGCCCGGCAGAGTGTAAGGTTACGGAAAACATAGTTCCCATGCATTTCATGTACTTTTAGCCAGCGAGGTTTTCAGCAGGAGTTTGTACATACTGGTGTGGAGAGATGATATGGGACCTGCACTCATACCCAGAGTCACCAAGAAGTTTTAGTACATGTGTTTTAAAGTCTAAGGGCGGAATTAATAGACGTTTTTGTAATACCTCTGTGGCGCTAAGTCACGGATTGCGTACTGTGTAAGATAGGGAAAACCGACACTTACCAACGACTTAAGTTATTGATGTTGTCTATTAATTCCGCCCTAAATCTTGTAGGAACTGAGATTCGGACTAATTCAGAATGTTCCCGAATGAGCTTTTATCTTTCTGGGATTAGCTCGTTTTCAGGAAATATCATATAGACTTAGGGCGGAATTAATAGACGTTTTTGTAATACCTCTGTGGCGCTAAGTCACGGATTGCGTATTGTGTAAGATAGGGAAAATCGACACTTACCAACGACTTAAGTTATTGATGTTGTCTATTAATTCCGCCCTTAGAAATTCAAATTGTGGTGAAGCACAAGCAGAAAAAGCACAGGTGAAGCACAGAGCAGAAAAGTTCCTGCCCCGCTGGTGATCGAACCAAGGTCACCATGCGTGCAATGCCTAGCGCTAAATCATTGGGCAACGGTGACTACTCACAAATCGCTTCTCGGCCTTTTGGTAGATGTAATATCACAAAAATAAGTATTAATAAATTAATTTTAATAGCAATCGCGTGATAATGGCCAGTTTGAAAAATTTTCAAGTATATTTTTAGGAATAATTCAAATTTATTTCAGTCTTTATTACAAAACTTTTATAAACTTAGCACATCAGGATAAGATGACAGGTTTATGAAGAACAGGGACAAGGATAATTAAATAGAGAGTGCTTCCAAAGCCGAACACGGTTGCTTTTATTGTTTTGGATGTCAGCCGAACAGTTCCATTATTCGCGGAATTTTGCTCATGCTTATGTAATACTTATTTTGACGCTCGTTCTCAACTGTTGGGTAGCGATGCGGTATAAGCATGTCGCTCATGACGCGCGTGTTGAGGGTATGACTTCAAATCATGCTCTCGTCAATTTTTTTTTTTTAATTTTTTAAACTGATGTAACATTTTTTTTTATTAATGATTTTTTCTTTTATTATTATTATAATTTTTAAACTAAATATAATATTATTTTTACATCGTATTTTTTACGTATTTTGTCCGTTTTATTCTTTCACATATAAAAGACGAATGATTATTGTCAATTGGAATTTGATGCGTAAGTCATTTTTGGTAAGAGGATTTTTTTGTTAAGAAGAATTTTGTAGTTATATAGGGTTAGGTAAAGTTAACGAGGTGAAATTGCACGATAGATCACTGACTTCAGTTTGTTGGGTAGGATGGTTGGGTGAGGGGCTTAGGTTAGGTTGAAATTAGTGCAGGTGGTTAGGCCGGGTCGCGCAGCGACCCGGTCTAACCCTGCACTAATTTCAACCTAACCTAAGCCCCTCACCCAAGCTATCCTAGCTGGCTAACGAAACACAACATTTAGACTGAAAAATTAATAGTAATTCCGCGAATAATGGAACTGTTCGGCTGGCATCCAAAAAAATAAAAGCAACCGTGTTCGGCTTTGGAGGCACTCCCAATTAAATAATGGGCAAAAGAATAAAGATGTCATGAAGATAAACAAGTATTTGAATTTTGAAAAAGATAAACATTTTATCTTTGTTTACGATTTAAAAATTCCAAAGAAGAAATTCTATAGTATTTTCAATATTTTTTTCTCTTTGGGAAGCCAATCGGTCCTCGAATCACTGATTCGTGAATCAAGTGCCGTATTTTTCTTTCTAACCAAACGGGAATAAAATGAACCAAACTGGAAGCAAGTCATTTTTCTTTTGGAATAGGAAAAATTTCCACTTCCAAAGTTATAAAAAACACGAAAAACGTTAGTTCCAAAGGATTCGTCAAGATAGCGCCAGTAGAGTTTGCTAACCAAAGTGGAAGTAGAAAATTCTTGCTTCCAGTTCTTTTATAGGTTAAGTCCATTGTTTATCTTTAAAAGTAACCAAACGCATTTTTCTTTTACGAATGACCTTGGAATAAAATGGAAATATTTGGAAAAAACCTAACCAGGAAATTTTTTCTGGTTAGAAAGAAAAATACGACTAAGGTTACTTCCTCAAATTGAGTGCTCCGAATCACCTGCGAATCAGAGATTGGAGATGATAAAATCCGATTCGTCGAGCCAATCCGGAGTTCGAGCGAATCCGGGGTGAATCTTGGATGATAAAATTAGGAAAGTAAAAACGATGCCCCCTCCCCTCCCTACAGAGCGCGTTTCTTGTTTGTGTCAACCTCAATTTGTACTTTACTGGCCCATATTCCATCCACTTATACCTCCATGAGATAAACATAAAAAAATAACATGACTCCATTTTTTTAACCATTTATTAATTTCTATTCCTATTGTCTCTTTCCTGTGGTTAGTGCAATGGATTGGTTGCCTTTTGTTTTTCATTTATGATACTAATATTTTTTAAGTCAACTTTCCAAGTTCATGTGTAAAGCTGTATTCCTTTTATTTGTTAAATACTAGCATTGTGACTACTGACAGCCTTCAAAGAAGCTTACTATAATCATTATAAATTTTTGGTTATCAGTCTGCTACTTTTGTGATTAGGGTTCAATTAAAAGTCCAGAATAAATCATTCTCTTCCTAGTTCTTCTTTAATGCTCACTTCATTAGGTAATTATTATATTTTACTAGCAAGATCACCCATCATAGTCATCATTAAGTTTTTGATGGAGCCAGGAAGTTTAATTTCAAGATAGGTAGGTCCTGTAAAATTTACCAAAATTACAAGAACATAGCCCTTTTTTCTTATCCCCTTATCATAAAGTTCATAGCCTCTTGTTGAAAATGCTCATGGGGTTGAACTATCGCATGACACTGCCCCTTAACTTTCATCTTGACAATAACGGTAGATGTCATATCTAAGCCAGGCTTTGTAGCTGTATATTAGCTCTGTGGCCTAATGGAGCTGTAGCCAGTCTTGGTGGTGGAAAACCTTGTTTGAAAATACCTATAGGTCAGATGATAAAATCTAAGGGTCAGATTTGATTAATGATTCTGTTTCATAATACGCCCTAAAATGCACAACCACAACAGAGAACCCTCAACCCCAGACCCTGGTATCTAGAGCTTGATATAAACAAAAAAATTGCGTTCATTGAAGCCACTTACATTTAATAATATGTTTAGATTTTTTTACATGGAAGTAGGGTATAGGGCTCCATTGTATTTGCACACTTGCAGTTGTTATACCTTACAGCAGTTTTTCCTAGGTTATGGTGGACTGAACTAATAATTATTCATTCTTTGGTTTTACTTACAGGAAAGTTATTTAATCCTGCCCATTATACTCTCAACAGCCATGCTAGTAGTTTTTATTTTTTGTTGGACAATTGTTGAGTTCCCCATTTTTGAATGACTTTTAAACAGGTTAGTTCTTCAAATTAATACATTTAAAAAAAACTGGTAAATTGATTATGTTAAGCTAACTAACTGTCAAAAAGAATAAAAATGAGTGTTTCACAGCTTTTTCTTTTGTAGCCATGAAACAGTATCTCCTTAAGATGCTTGTGGTCTGTGTTGTTGTTTGCCCATATAAAAGTATGCCTCCCCTCTGTTGAGTGAGAAGTGACATGATACTATCCATTTAGGTGCTGGGTCAACACAGGTGGACCAGAAGGTATCCCTTACCAACAACTGTAAACAAATTTTTAATATATATTTTTTAATGGCTCTGGGGTTTGAAATGTGACTTTCTCCTTGGCAAACAAGTACCTTACCACTAATTTTTTTCAATTTTTTCTTATTTTCCAGAACAATTATATTAATGTAGGTACATAATAATAACAATAGGTTACTGTGTTAGTATGCTATCTACCAACCCCTGTTGTTTTAATATGCTACTAGCAACAAAATTGTTATCTACCAGACCTAAAAACTGGAAAATGGCTTTTCTTGAAAAAAATTGAGTATTTGTATTTGTTCTTGTTCTTTTCTTTATACTTGACATATGACCTTACAGCTTTACACATATTTATCCAACTCTCCTTTACACCCAAGGCATGGTAGACACATACTACATGTATCTACCATATAATTCCTGATCCCATTCTACATCTGAGGTAGATACATACTACAATGTTGAGTCATTTATTTATTTGACTACATGGCCTGACATCAAAAATTAGATGGATTTATGACCAATCCAGTCATTCTCTAATGAAAAATTAAAGCAATAAATATATAATATTTATATTACATAGCAATAAAACTGCCTGAAAAAACTAAGAGATGTGTTCAGAGAGCTATTGATAGTGAATGTTTTCAGTGGCTCACAGTTCTACCTACAATAGCTGATAAAATTGACCTTTCTGCTGAACAGTTCTGAGATGATCTTGCCATATGTTATGGTTATGAACCATGCAATTTGCCTTTGGAATGTGATGGATGTGGGGAATGTAGTTTTAACTTAAATCATGCCCTTAGCTGCAAAAAAGAGGATTGGTTAAACATGGCCATGACCATCACAGAGATGATGTCAAAGATTGGGCAGAATTGGAATGGGGTCCTGCAACTTATGAACCTCTTATGTGCTTTGTTATTAAATGGAGTTTGGGAACCAGCAAGATGAGCATTTTTTAATGTTAGCACTATGCTGATTAATGCTGACTCTTTGTCTTATGGGACCCGAACTTGGTGTAGTATTGTGCAAACTCATGCCAGAAAAGCATCCAAAATATGAGTAAAACACTCTTTTTTTTCAAAGCACTCTGAGGGTTAGGTGGTAGAAAATTGTCTATATCAAGCTGTAGGTACCAGGGTATGCCGTCAAGGGTGTAGAGCAGCGGTACCCAACCTTTTTGAGCCGCGACCTCGGAGGGGGAAAAAAACCCCCTGGAGTCACAACCCTAGGTTGAGCACTGCTGGTGTAGAGTATAGGCCAGGATCCTTGTTGTGACCGCCTACTAAGGTTCTATTATTACTATCAGTAAAGTGACAGCAAAGATTTGGTTGATAGCATACTAAAATGATATTAATGATGACACTGTAAACTTGCATATCAATGGCCTAAAACAAAAGTAAAAGTTTTTGAAATGTCCTAAGAGGAGAGTCAAAACATGTGACAATTTTAGAGGGAACTGACTATTAAAACTGCTGAGAATAAAAAGGATTCATCCTGCCTTATTCACAGGCTGTACAACTTTTGACAATAATTGTCTATTAAATTATTGTACAACTTTAGATTTGAATCTAAACCTTCTTTTCAGCAACCCAGTAGTATGCAGACCTCAAGGCCTCATCAAGATGTCAAAGCTCATATGACATATGGCATGACAACAGCTTTGAATTTGTCCCCTCCAAATGTACTAGATTTACAGAGGACAAAGGAACTTGCCGAGTGTTTGAAACCATACAATGTAACAGAGACTGATGAGGAACTCAGTAACAGGTAATATTTTTATTTTGGTAGAAGATTATGTTGTGTTGGGATAGAGGATTTGATGGACAAATTCTTAGGGTGTCAATGATTAGTAACAGGTTAAAAATTCTAATATGAGTTGGGTACAAGATCATGTTGAGTTAAACTTTGAGTTCACTTAATTATTTTCCTATACTGTGCCAGTGTGCCACAGTACCAAAGTCCAAAACAACAAAAGCATATCTGCTGATGTTGTAACCTGCATGGCTACAGCTGGGGGGATTATTGTCCACTTCTATGCTTTCTCACTGTTTAATGTCCAATAGCCAGACCTGCCTTGTCTGCCTCAGTCAGACCAAAGCATGTCTGTAATGATAGACACAGCTTGCCTTTTTTATTTTCCTAGGTAGTGCAATCATTTGGAATGTATAAAAATCAAAAAAATATTTAGATAGGGGGTAGACAATTGTAATTCTTTTCCATACTAAGAGATAATAGATGTAGATATTTGAATACAACAAAACATGATCTCTTCTCTATATTTCCTGGAGATATTAGAGCCACACCCTAAAATGGGACCATCTACAGGTTTTCTATATGACTACAAAATTTCTTTAAAATCCATTCAGAAGTTTCTGAGATTTGTGCATTACAAGGAATGTATTTAACAGACAGACAGACACAAAACCAAACTTGCTCAGGAGGTTATGAAACGTCCAGACATATATATAAAAAATGAAATCTGAGCAAAAAATACTTTTTTTTTTACAAAAACAAACACAAAATAACTGATTATTTAATACTTAATGCAATTATTCATGCTTGTAGGATGGGTAGTTAATATACCAAAAAATAAATTACTTATGGATCTCAGCTCTATTTATTTTCTCAGCCCTAGTAAATACAGATATTATATTTATTTCAATTTTACATTTCTTTTCTCAGGATGGAAGTCCTATCAAAATTAAACAACCTGGTGAAGGAATGGATCAAAGAAGTTAGCATAGCAAAGAATATTCCTCCCTCTGTAGCAGAAAAAGTTGGTGGTAAAATATACACATTTGGATCCTATCGTTTGGGTGTTCATCACAAGGTAAATGTGCTTGATACAAAAATTAAAATACTTTAAGGCCTTATGGATTATTTTAATTTAAAATATACTAATAAAATACTTTAAGGGTGAAATTTTTAGACAAAAATGATAACTTAAGTCATTGCTTAGCATTGGTATTCCCTATCGAACAGAGTACAGAGTCTAATAGTTAATAAAAAAAAGATATCAATAAATAAATCAAAAACTAGGAACAGGATTTAACAAAGAAGTAAGGTCTAGAAATTATCTCGGTAATTTTCCTCTTAAATTTTCAATATCTTTTTATTAATTTCAGGGTGCTGATATTGATGCTTTGTGTGTAGCACCTCGCCATGTTGAACGTTCCGATTATTTCTCCACATTCTTTGAGAAGCTGAAAACAGTCTCTGAAGTGTCAGACTTGCGGGCGGTGGAAGAGGCTTTTGTACCGGTCATTAAGATGAACTTTGATGGTATTGAGATAGATATGCTCTTTGCACGTCTTGCTTTAAAGGAGATACCAGATGGTATGGTAAGTTTTAGGGATTATAGTGATGGGTCAGGAATAATTTATTTTCACTTGAAAAACATGTGATCATTAAATCTGCTTGATCCTGTTCACATCTTCCCAACTTGTTCAGAACATATCCAATAAAATGATTATTTTGTTTTTAAACTTTTATTTTGCACATCATATAAAGTGGATCAGCGTTCAAGTACCGGTATCAGCGTAGATTTAGTAAAAAGCGAGTTTGAGCAGTTGCGATATCACGAAAGTGATTAACACAAATATGATAACTTTAAAAAAGTGGAAATATTTTATAATTGGATCAAGATTTTTTTTTACTTTAGCCCTGTGTAATTGTGTATACTAAAAAAAGGACATATGTGTGTCTTGGACATTATTATGTAATTGATGTAAGAAACCAGTACATTTGTCAATAAATAAATAACTACCAAAGATCCACTTGAGTTTACTAAAAAAGTTAATTTCCAAAAATCTAAAAATTACAGATCTTGATTTTTGGAAAAGTAATTATAATTAATCGAAGAAAAAAAAAAAAAATGTAATACCTAGTTGGAATGATAAAACTTTGAATAATACAAAAAAGAATAATTTATCATATTTAGGAAGGAAGGTGCTTTTAGGATTCTCTGCACATTGCCCTGTGCAGATCAATAGTCAGCAATTTTGACTGCTGTAATTTGTTTAAGTATAGTGGTTTTTATTAGAGTTGATTGATCCACAAAAAATGAGAACCAAGAAAACAAAATATGAAACGCCAAATCTATGAAATATGAAATCGAAAATTTGATTTGAAAAATGGCGTCTGTTCACTTAGTTTATAATTATTCAGTATAATGTGCACTTTTGTAATGAATATTTATTACTTTATGTATGTACATATGTTTAACAAATAAATTCTCATTTTAGGACCTCAGAGATGACATGTTGCTCAAGAATTTAGATCAGAAGTGTGTTCGTAGCTTGAATGGATGTCGTGTAACAGATGAAATCCTTAGACTAGTTCCCAACATAGAAAATTTTAGACTTGCTTTGCGAACAATCAAGCTTTGGGCCAAAAGTAAGTTTGAAAATTTTAATTTTTAATTGTACTATGGTACACCTTTTCAATACTTCTCATCTTTTTGTCTTCTTGAATTTTTACTTTGACCATACAGCAAGATATTTCTTTAGCTATCTATCTAATTGATAAATTTCAATCTTCCAATCTCAATTCAATCTTCCAACTTTTTTGTTGTTGGAAAGATAAAATATAATGTTCTATTCTATCCCACAGAGCATGGTATATACAGCAACGTTCTAGGGTACCTGGGTGGTGTCAGCTGGGCTATGCTGGTAGCCCGCATCTGTCAGCTGTACCCAAATGCCGCTGCCTCCACTCTGGTGTGCAAGTTCTTCCTGGTGTTCTCCCAGTGGAAGTGGCCGCAGCCAGTGCTGCTCAAGAAACCCGACACTGTCAACCTGGGCTTCCCTGTGTGGGACCCAAGAGTAAGTTACAAATTAAATAGGCATTCCTAGTTTGTACCTATTTACAAAGTAATATTGAAAAGAATAAACAAAAAATTGAAGAAAATACGAAAGGAAATTATAAAATTTAGATTTATGAAGGAGAAGAAAACAAGTGATGATGCTATTTGTGGTTTGATAGTGAAGTTAATTTTTATTTACTTCTAATATAAGTGAATAAAGGTTTAATTATGAGTTTTTTTAAACTAGGAAAAGTCCTTTGATAGAGTTGACTGGAGGTCACTAATAAAAAATTAGATGTATTGGAATAGATTAGAGGGACAAGAGATTAATCACCTAAATATATAGAGGCCAGATAATAGTGGTTCACTCCGTGATGAGAGAACTGAAAAAATAATAATAGGTAAAAGAGTGCGCCAAAGATCTCCGACCCTTTTCGATACTTTTAGAACAAATTGAGTGTTTCACAGTGTTTTCATTGGAATTTTCACTCTCTCCCATTGATGTTGGTGAAAAAACGCAAAAAGAAACTGGCGAATTCCTGTTAAAGAGGATATCTCCGTTTCCTCACTTAATCTTGGGATTGTAATAAATGTTTTCCTCAGGTCAATCTCTCGGACAGGTATCATTTGATGCCTATCATCACTCCTGCCTACCCTCAGCAAAACTCTACGTTCAATGTGTCAACCTCTACTCGCACGGTCATGCAAGAGGAGTTCATGAATGGGCGCAAGATAGCTGAAGACATTTACAACGGGAAATGCATGTGGGACAAGCTGTTTGAGGCACCCAATTTCTTCTCCCGATACAAGTGAGAAGTATTAAATATTGTTTACTATCAATCTTTTCTTTTTTGTGTACTTTCCCTGGACAGTTTTATTTTTTCACCAGCCTACTTAATACACTTGATGTCAGGTAATTCACTGGAAGCCAGATAGATTTTCTTTAACAATTAAATGCCTTTCAGAAATATATGTTGAATCCCTATTGAGGGTTTGCTGACCTAGCTATTCTAATTACTTCAACAGTCATACCATGTTATTTCACATCAATTTGAGTTGGTGAAAAGAACAACCATCCCTGTCATACGACGCTGACGACGCAACAAAGGCTTGAAAGGTATTAAGAATCCAAAAATCCTCACAAAGTTTGGTCCGCATGAAATCATTCAGATAAATTCTGTGAGCTAGAATGAGCTTGAAATAGTTGTGGTAACAATTCTCCAAAATAATTAAAAGAGATATCACACTGAAACTTTTACTTACTGACCCGGTTCGAGACCATTATAACAGCCAATATAACGAGACCAACGAGCCCTCTCCAACTCTGTTACAACAACAAAAAGGCCTGGTCATCCACATAATGGTAACACTGGGTCATATTTTTTATGTTGAAGATAATTCGTAATAAATTCGATTAACCAGCTTACTCAATCAACTTATTTTTCACGTAAAACATTTTAACTCTAGAAATAAAAAATGCTTTCAAACTTAGACGAAGAAACAGAACAAACATCAGCGAATTCTCCCCACTTCAGCGAATGCAGAAATTAGGAAACTTTGTAGCCGAGAGAGTGGATATCTTTTTATAAGAAACAAAACGAAATTATATGTGATTTTTTTTTTATATATGTATTTACGAGGCACGTCCATAAAGTAAGAATTAGTATTGTTATACAAAAAATGATTTTAGTTTTATGTACACTTGCATTTGAACGGGACTCGCAATTCGACTATGGTATATTCAAAGAAACAAGCAAAGAGTTTTAAATATTTTTAAAAACATCTTTTTAATATTCCCCAGACACTACCTCGTTCTCATAGCAAGTTCAGAATCAGCAGAAGATCAGCTCGAGTGGTGTGGTCTCATAGAAGCCAAGGTAAGTAACTACTGCATGTTGTAACTTGTGTTGTTTCTTGATCTACTGCTCCTCAGATAAGGAGAAATAATAAATGTGCATAAAACTAAGGGTCACTGAAAACGAATATTAAATCAATGCTTATAAAAGTGAAATTCTTTCATTGATTGGCTAGTTTATTTATCATATTTAATGCAGTAAAAAAAACGTTATCAAATTAATATACAACAAATATGGCCGAATAATTGTAGTGACAATATGTTTGATAGAAGTATTGACTTGTCAATTTTTCCAGGTACGTCATCTGATAGGCAGCCTGGAGCGCAACCAACACATCAGCCTAGCTCATGTAAACCCCGAGTGCTATGTCGGAGGGGAGGTCACGCCGCAGATTACAGCGCTAGAGGAGAAAGAGGGGGAGGAAAAAGAGGGCGAAGTGAAGGATGGGGACAGCAATGGACCCCCTGCCCCTCCCGCCTCCATGTGGTTTATTGGACTCAATTTCATTCAGGGCAACGTCAATTTGAATCTGACCTACGACATCCAGCACTTTACTAATTCTGGTGAGTTGGATAACACAATTCATTTTATATTAGTTGTTGTAGCAGCAAATTCATTGGACTGGATGAACTGCTAGTCTCCCTCGCTATCCATACACAGACCAAGGAAGGCAGCTACTTACAATAGATTTGTACATAGATCCTCGACTGACAGAGTTCTAAGTCTTGTTGCATAGTTGAGGTGAGCAGTTTTGTGTGAAGTTTTTCTACATAGGTCACACTTGTTATCATTGGGCCTTAAGAGACTCTCTTGGTTTACACGGGTCTTTGTAGGCTTGTGTTCAGTATATATGTCTTTTTGTTTTATCCTGAAGTATCAATTTTGAAGATATAATTTTCTAGGTTTTTTAAACAAAATGAAAAATTCAAGTATTCAGGTATTCAGACAAAATTCATCAAATGCTCGCGATATATCTAAAAATAAAACTTGCTTGGGTGACCCATCAAGTCTTTTCCTGGACGTTGCTTAAGTTCAGCAATTTTAAAGGTACTTTTGCTATCGACAATGGTTGAGTTTTTAAAAGATTATAATGATTGGCATAATTTTCATCTTTCAGTTCACTGGCAAGCTGCTCAGAGTAAAATGCTGAAGGATGGAATGAAAATTGAAGCCCGATATGTTAAGCGAAAACAGCTGAGTGAATATCTGCCCGCTTATATGCTGAAGAGAGAAAAGAAAGTAAGTTTCTGGAAACGTTCAGCTTCATGTTGAGACGACGAATGGTTGACAGCAGATAAATGTTTTGTTTACAAATATAGGACGAAAGTGAGGTAATGTTGGCAATATACTTTTATGGAAAAATCATGTTGGATTTCTGGTTTTTGTATATGTTTTAACACGTTGATCGCCAACGCTATAGAGTAACTTTTCCTCAGGGGACCAATGACACTCCAATGTCAAGTGAATTCACCTGACGGGGCCGTACGAGATAATCATGTCAGGTGAATTCACCTGACTGGGCCGTATGGGATAATCATGTCAGGTGAATTCACCTGACGGGGCCGTTCGGGATAATTTTGGGGCCGTACGGGATAATTATGTCAGGTGAATATACCTGACGGGGCCCCCTGGGAAAGGTTAGTGTCAGGTGAATTCACTTGACGTGGCGATCAACGTGTTAAGGGGGGGTCGAAAAATCTCTGATCAATTTGATACTTCAAGAAGTGAGTAATAGGGTTTCTTGCGGACCGCCTTACGTGGAACTAACCCTACTCGTAGCTGTCACATGGTTGATCTGGAAGAATGTCCAAGCATTCGGCTTTTTCCCTTTTTTGTGTTGTTAAAAGTCTGCGTGATCGAGGGGAAAGCGCGCAGGTGACCCGGGCTCGATATCCAATGGTGTTGGTTTTTTTCGGCTCTGTAATTTGATGTTATGGGGTACACTCATAATTATGTACCTTGTGAGGAAAAATGAGTAGCTATCTTTTTTTTAAGCTTTATTAGGAGGACAAAGTACAATGGTAACAGTATAAAATTAAAAAAAAGAAAAAAAAACAAACAAATGACAAAATAAATAAGTAAAAAAGAAAATAACAATAATGTCCTACCTAAAGGGCGGGATTATTGCCTGTAGCAATCTCTTCCACCCAACCCTTATTTGTATGAAAAAAAACTAATAGCTACAAAACACGTCAGAAGCAGGGACTCAGCAAATGTTAAAATTCTTCGATTCTTATCAAATGTTGATTAAATTTGAAATTTACTCCCCTCAGGCAAAATCTGACCAGCCCAACTCACCGAGGAAGAGGAAATCAGATCAAGCTTTGGATGAGCTAGGAGACAGTACAAGACTTCGTTTGGACTCTGATTCAAATAGTTTGGTAAGTGCTCTGTTGAAAAACTGTTGAAAAAATTGACGTGTTGTTTTTTGGAAAAACTGTTGAAAAAATTGATGTCCCATTCTTTGTTGAACAATTAGTTTATTTTCTTCTTTTCCCTGAAAATTTGTTTTAATAGATTTTCCATGATCCTTTTCTTTGTCTTTTCAGAGTGATAAAATCAACAATATTTCCAACAACTTCGATCAAACCTCATCAGATTGCACGGAGGACAATTCCCTTTCTCAAGTGAGTAGTTGAATTCAAAATGCATTTCTTTCTAAAAAGTTCCTATGTAACGAATTTTTTATCCTTAATCTATACTCAATTTGGACTTAGGGCTACATTATGAAACTGGATTAAAGTTAAGCTAAGTGGCCACATTATGAAACAGGATAAAGTTAAGCTAAGTGGTCACATTATGAAACAGGATTAAAGTTAAGCTAAGTCTGACTCGCCTTCGAGTCGGAGTTTCAATAAATCATAGTCCGAGTTAAGCTAAGGTATAGTAATCTTGTTTTATAATTCGGCAATTAATTCCGGTTAGGGCCATTGTTTTTTTTAGTATCAGTCAACCATTATTTTCTGAATTCCAAACTTAGTGCTTTACTCGTATTGAGACTTTCTTCACATATACCGTTTCAATATGCCAGCTCTCCTTCCCTCTCACTGTTTCAGATCTATGGCTTGAACGATAGTTCTCAACCAGATTCCATCAATAATTCCATAGACGATCTTAGCTCAGCAGCCCCAGTCAAGGTTTTTCATGTTCATCACTAGATTTTTTACGTTATTTTCTTCTTATTAAAGTTTATTCTCTTAATTTAACAAAACTCAACTTCTTACAAATAGAATATCTCTTCCATTGGCTCAGTGGAAGGTAAAGAGCCTAATACACTCGCACTGTTTCCTCGCTGAATGGCTAAGGATAACCTTTCAACCAGGAAACAACGCGAGCGTGGCTCTTTACTATTTTTTTTTTTAGAAGACACCCGATTTTGTTAATGAAATCCACTGTCTCGGTTGCCCAGGGCCCAAGGGTCTCCACTGCATTGGCAACAAAATGGTGACTGGGCGATATTTTCATACTTCAAATGTTTGTTCCTTGCAGCAGTTTCCCCTTATGAATCTATTATTTGACTTGAAACTAAAATTCATGTGAACTTGCTCCATTTGAATTAGTAATAATTAAATTCGTCTTAGTGATATATTCGGACTTGTTTTTAGAGACTGTCAGAAACCCAAAGAGAAAATGATTTTTTTTTTAATTCATACATAACATAAACAAAAGATTTTTCTGTTTTAAAAAATAAATCGAATCTATTTGATTTGAGAATCCCTCACTGGCTTAGGTTCTGCATGAAATGAAAGTAACTGTCGGTTCTGGTGGTTTCTGTGTTTGTTTTTTCAGACTCTGATTCCTGAGGAGGTCTGTTCGTGATGAAAGTAAAACAGCTGCCCCAACCTAGTCACCCCCAACGTGTCTGTAAGTAAAAACGCCCCTATGGGTGCGCCTTATTCTGAACCAGCTGGGAGTCTTTCAGTTCATTGGTAAACATTTTTATAGCGTTTTTGGATTGGTTATACAAATATACAGGGTCAATATGTAATAACAAGCTAACCGCATTATCTAGAAAACATTTTTTTTTTTTAAATAGTTTGCTTTTGCTGGCAAACTTCCAGCAACATACCGATACGCTTGGTTTCTCACAGAATTTTGAAACTGTTTTAACTCGGGTACTATGGACTGAGTCTCAATAGCTTCGTTTATAATAGCACACTGTTAATCTTCGAACCACTAGATCGCAGGTTCCATTCCCACTGTGGCAAATATTTTAACTAATTAAGTTTATGTTTTTAGATAAATATTCGTTACTTTCTTCTTACATTATCTTGTTAATTTATGAACCATACCTACATCTAGAACCGTATATCCGATTATCCTGATTATACTATTGGATTTTTCGTTCTAAGAAACAACTATCACTTTATTTATATGACCTACTGGGTGGATATGTCAACCATGTATCGAAAATCCCACGTAAAATCGTATGGAATAACTGGAAAGTAGACACCAAATTATGTTTTTGCAAAAAATTGATATTGAGTTTTAATTTCAATTATTCCAATAAATTGTAATATCAAAACCATGTGAACATAATTTTACTTGTAGGTAATATATTTATAGTTTGGGGCGGAGGGTATCTGTTTTATTCTGCTTGCAGATTTGGGTTCCCAGCTAGAAGGCCACGTCAGAAGCAGCCGGTGCAACCCATCCAAAAGTCATTCCTATTCAAGTCGGAAAGTACAAGGAAGTTGACTCAAATATTTTTTGTAAATTTCTGTGGACAAACGATTTTTTAGACATTATGTATATGACTGTAACTAGAAAATTATATTTGTGTAAAGATTTATACCTAGACCTAAGATTTCATAAATGTATTTTGAATAGCGAATTATGAGGCAGCTTGTACTTAAAACTTTTGTTGTTTGCCTGTGGGTATGCTTGTATCTGTGTGAAAAGTTATTTTCAAAAAATATAGTTTAACTCAAATTGGTAAATTTAATGAATTTTTCTGGCGGTACGTTCAAATTAATCTGGCCGGAAAGAATTAGCAAAAGAAAGTTAGTGAATCCCAAATTTTTCAATATTTGAAATTATCATTTTATTTTTCTAGAAAGTGTTTGAATTTTTTAAAAGAGTGGATCGACTTCGCAAGGGATTGCTAATATTCTCGTCAAAATTTTAAGATTAGTGAGCTAGTTGTAACAAAGAAAGATTAAAAAAAAAACATGCAAATTTTGTTTGAATCAAGAGGCCTTTCTTTATTCACTGGAATCGGGAAATACGAGACTTATTTTAATATTGATTTTTTGATGTTATTTCATGATATGTCAAATCAATTTGAAATATCTGCGTAGACCAAGCTATACGTAAAAGAATTTGGCAGAAAAAGTTATCATATTTGTGTTAATCACAATTACTCAAACTCGCTTTACTAAATTTTTGCTAAACTTTGGACTTCGAACCACCGACCTCCAGATTACAATTCCACCGCCTTATCGATAAAGCTACTGATGTCTCGATTTCGCAGAAATATAATCAATATAATTATGATTGTCTAATAAATAATAAAATGAAACTACTAGTTTGAAGCAAACGAACGGATTTTTTTTGCAATTGATAAAATATAAATAAAGAGAGAGGAAAAAAAAAAAAAAAAAAAAAAAACGAACAAACTAAAGACTTAACTAATGCTAGTTCCAGAGTCCACTTTTATGTGGAGCTTTGAACATGATGTAGGTAGAGCCAGTGATGGAAAATCAATGCACCTGAGATCTATTTCTTGAGATTAAAGTCAAGTTCTTGCCGGAACAAATGAGCCTTACTTAAAATTACTTTTGATGATTCTTCAATTTTGTAGGGAAAAAAAATCTTGACAGTATACAGACGATACCATTAGGTCAGGTGGATTTTGGAGATCATGCCTATTAAATCTTTACACATCCCTAGATTCTATTTCATGGACACATATTTATCAAGTTAGACTTAATGTGTTAAGATTTGAAATTTTGTACTCTAATCTTAAGAAACATCCTATGTTAATTGTAAAAACATTATCTGAATTGAAAATAAATAAATAAAAATGATTTTCATCTATCAATTTTATGTCTTTTAAATTTTCTCTTAATATACGGGGTGACCCTGGAGTTATGTTCGCCAGAAATAATTTCGTTCCTATTTGAAATACTGAAAAAAGATGTGTTTCTTTATTTTTAGTTGCTGTTATGTTGATGGTATTTTTTATACTAGGTGTACCAAAAGTAATGTAATAATATAATAATCGCCTTACTTATACTGCCCCATTACGACTATTAAAGTCCCATTTTTCCAGCATTAATCCCAAGACATATTATTATGTGGTAAAAATCCCAAATGGGAGGATAACTTGTCCCGGCCAAGTTTCGAATCTACGACCTCTGGATTCACAGAGTGTCGCCTTTACCACTTGAGCTACCAGAACAGACAATGGGTGGACACGAAAAATATTCACGTTTTTTCCACCTAAACGACATTTTTTCTCGAAATTTGTCGTGACGACCTATCAACTCAGAGCGAGAAAGTTTTAAGGGGAGGTTTTTCCATATCAATCGCGAAATTCTGATGAGCTGCTTGAACTACGCCGAGTAAAGACAAAAAATGCATGGGTAACACAAAAAATATTCACGTTTTTCTACTTTAATGACATTTGTGTAGTGTCTGGTTGCATGTGAGTGTGTGTGATGGACTGGCGAAGCGGTGGGTGTAACCCGCTAGTAAGTGGACAGAGAAAAGAAATCCATTTACGAGCCGTGTATTGCTCGTAGATATGAAATAGAAGCCAACAAGTATAAGGTGATGGGACTTTTATTTGGAGCACGAGGTGCAATACCTTCTTTTACCTTCTGTGTTGCGTGATCTGAGAATCCCCAATAAGAATATTATTCATAGGAGTTTAAAAATCTTGAAAGATTCAGTTCAAATTCTGAACTACCGTTTATTCCATTAACCAAATTAAAAAAAAATGTTGATCAAAATGTGACGTAAGTCTTCACACGGCCGTATACCTATAAATAAATATACTTTCTCCCTTAAAAGTATCGGTGTTTTTCCCTTTCACTGTGTGCCCTGGTTGGGCTTTTAGTGTTTTAATTATGTTTCTACTGAATGGACTTTTGCTAATGTTGGACCACTAGATTGAGCCTTCTAATCTCTGACCTAGTTTCACCACGGGTGATTCATCGTAAATTTTATATATATAGGATATACGCGAATGGATCAGTTGCAAATAAAAAAAAAAATAGCGAAAGACTGATTCTATAGTAAATATACCAGAAAAATACCTACATTACCGCCATCAAAACCACTAAAAAAGGAAGGCAAAATAACATACTTTCAAATTACCTGATACGTATTTGTGACGTCATATTTACCGAGTTAGATTTTTCAGTCTACACGATCTTATGGGACTTCTACCAAGGATTTCATCGTGTTCTGGGCCTCGGACAGCTTCTTCAAGAATCGTTTCGTGTATTCAGAACTTACAAAATTCTTTTCAAAATTTGCACTATTTCTATTTGACGAAAAATTTAACAAGATTCCTTGGATTGGAAAAAAATTCCATGGAAATTATTTGATGAGCTCGATAGAGCCAATAAAAAAAAATAGATGCAATTGATCCATTCTACATAATATTAAGTTAAGTTATCATATCTGTGTTAATCACTTTTCCCCTTAAACAAAAAACAGTCTCGGAACCATCTCCGAGATCTAGGAACGAGATTGTATCGTCCTGTCTCGGATCCCAAAAAATGATATCGGAGACACCTAGGAGACCATTCGGAGACTGCTCCGGGACAGTCTACGTCCGCACCGTAGCGTCGATTGCTGGTGCTCGAGATTGCTCCAAGATCGGTCTCGGGAACTGTCTCCGAGATCATTCTCGGGGACCGTCTCCGAGCCTTCTCGGAACCGTCTCCGAGAACATTCTCGGGGACTGTCTCCGAGCCTTCTCGGAACCGTCTCCGAGAACATTCTCGGGGACTGTCTCTTCTAGACCACAGACCGTTTTAAATACCCTGGGAATTTTAGCTGTAAAACCACCTAAAAATAATACGATACATTTTTATAATAGAACATTTTTTTTATTGTGAAATTTAAAATAAAATAATTAAGAACAAAACAAAAATAAAAGAAGAATACACCTTAAAGAAAGAAAAATCCCAATAAGAGACTAGAAACAATTGGAATAAAGAGATTGCCATAGGCAATAACCAATAACCCCGCCCTTTAGTTAGGACATATGTATAGGACATAGGATACGAATTCAATTTTTAATATTAATTTTTCGAGTTTAAGTCAGTTCTAACTCAGTTAGGGTCCATTTCTGACCCCTAGTTGATAGAGATAATCCATGCTTATTTGACCCAAGGAATCTAAGGTATCAATATATTTATGCAATCAATTTAGAAACATTAGAAAAAAAATTGACATGAAAATAAAAGTATCACATAAGTTCACATCTTAAAAGTATCTCTATCTTTAGTCACAGCAGACTACCCAGACGGCACAGAAAGTGTTTAAAAAGATTTTAAAAACACTTATTTTGACAAGATTCAAACATTTTATAAAGCTTATTTTGACAAGGCTTAACATTTTAGAAACACTTTTATAAGCTTACTATTTCCTCCCCCTGAGCATTTTATTAAGCTTATTTTTACAAGGTTTTGGAAATTGAATACCTACTTAATAATTAAGGGGCTCCATATTGAATTTCATACCACCGCCATTGCCCGGAAAAAATTGAAAATTGTGATTTCACAGGAAATTTTTAAAATTAATTTGGATTTGATGAAAAATATACTATTTCAAGGCAATTTGGTTCTACAATGATGAAAAGCTGTTGATGAAATGCTAACATTAATAAATAAGAAGACAATTTGTGTTTTTCAGTTTTATATTTTTCCATTTTCATGGTAAAAGAATTAAAAGCAAAAATATGTAACAAACAAAAACATGAAACAAACAGAATATAATACATAGAATCAGCAGATAAATTAAGCCAAGTGGACTTAATTAATCTAAATCTATTATACATATAGGTAATTAAGAGAGAGATGTGCTGAAATGCCATCTTCCTGCCCAGCAGCAGGCTGCGCGAAGACAAAGACTACCAGAACAGAAGTTGAGATTATTAGAGATGAAATTAGGAAATAGAACCCAGAGAGAATTTTGACTATAATATGGCATTCATAAAAAAAAGAACAGTCTTCCAGATTTTTTTTTTGTTTGATTAAAGTGGGTTTAACCTCAATTGCATAGTCATATCATGACCGAGGTTTTACCCTCATTTGCAGGAAACTCACAAACCTGTTACCCACATTAAGCTCACCGAGCCTGGGTTGGGCCATTTTATTCTGAATTTACTGGGAATAGTACCAGGTAGCCACATTAACCTCACCCAGCCTGATAAAGGCTGTGTATACACATGTCAGCCTCATATTTTCTAAAGAAGGAGAATTATCTGTTTCACAACAACAAAAATGAACCAAAATCTTTAGATTACGGGGAGTAGTCAAATCTTGAATAATACAAGCTACTGTTTTAAAAATTAAAATTAATGTACACATTATAGTAAAAAATGTACTTATTACAAGTAAAAAAACTGTCTAAATTTGCAACACTTAATACTTCTTCTAAACTTACAATATTTTTTTATATGTTATAACTGGTTCATGAAAAACCCCTGTCCTGATTTGAGATAGTGAGGATGGGAATTTCATTCTGAATTTAATGGGAACAGTACCAGATACCCACATTCACCTCACTCAGCCTGAGTAGGGCTAGATATACCAGCCTCACATTTTCGAAGAACAGATTTATTTATTTAAAATAAAAATGGGGGTTGTATACTGAATTTACTGGGAATAGTCCCAGCTACCCACATTAACCTCACTTAGCCTGATAAGGGCTAGAAATGCCTCATTTTTAAAGGGAACAGAATTGCTGTTTGAAAGAAAAAAAAACTGTGAATTGAACACAGGATCTATTGATTATGGAACAGTATAGTCAAATCTTCAATAATGTGAACCTATTAAAAAGCCTTTAGCTAGTCAGTTCTCTGTTCATAGTTGTCTAGCAAAACACTGGTCTTTTCCCTGTTTAAAATCCCCCAGTCAGACACCTGTCAAGAGTGTGATTCTGATTAAGTGGAATATCTGGAACAGGTTAATCTCCAGCATTTCCACATACATATCCTGGTTTGACTATAAAACAATGTAAAATGTAAGATATTGTTTAGATATTGCTTACCCCACTAATTGGAGTGTAAAACTCACTTATGATTAATGCATGGAAATTGGTACACTTTAGAACAGTAAACTTTTTAAAGTAGAGAAAAATTTCTTTTTAGTTACACCCTAAAACTATGATGTAGGAACTTTAGAAGAGTCAACTTGTTGGACTTGGTTCAATATGTTTGAGGAGGGAGGCAGCTTCAATAGGTTTCTTCAGGTTGAAGCTATGTTGGATTGGATGCACAATACATGTAAACAGGTGGAAAATATCATGTGGATTTCCTCGATAGATCATAATTATTTTAGTAGTAGTATCTATTGATTGCAATCAATAGATACTAACACAAGGGTATGTCTGTGAAAACCAAACACTTTTGCAAAAGAAGAAACTATAAAAAGATTACACATTACACCTATTATGATATGATAAAACAACTTACGACTTTTAAAAAGATTACAACATTTACCTACAGGAGATTTTTTTTTAATTTATGTTTAACGTCGCATAAAACAAAGAACTTTAAAAATTAAAAACAAAATGCGTGCACGCTCTTAAGATATGGAGCCAGGCGCATTGCGGTGTTGCCACAGGGTATTGGATCTCGTTCGGAGACCGTTCCGAGACCATGTACTCGGGACGTTAGCTTGGAGTTAGCTTGGATCTTGTCCCGAGTTAGCTCGGGCATAGATCCGGGATAGGTTCCGAGTAAGTTGGTTAAACATTCTCCGGGAGAGTTTCTATCCATTCCCGCAGTACTCCCAGAGAAAGATGTTTCCGAGCACGCTTTTTTTACTCTCTCGTAGTACTCCCAGAGAAAGATGTTTCCGAGCACGCTGTTTTTACTCTCTCGTATCAATCTCCGAGACTACTATATCGGAGTTAGTAGATCAGAGACACCTTTTTGTTTAAGGGGTTGTGATGTCACAACTACTCAAAATCGCTTTACTAAATCTACGCTGAAATCGGGACTTGAACCACCGACCTCTAGTAGGATACAAGTCCGCCGCTTTATTGATCAAGCTACTGAGGTTGGTTCTACATAATATTATATTGTACTAATAATTAGAACAATGACGCCAATATAGTCCCGTCCCAGTTGGTTCAATATCTTCTTGAGTTGCGGTCTCAGTGGTAAGTACCTTGAAATTGCCAGAAGTCCAATGTCTTGACTAATGACTAGGATGCTTTGGGTGACACTTAAAACAAGTACCTAGGTACAAAAATTTGCCAGTTTTTAGGTGACTCATTATAGTCATTATTGAGGATGGAAATTCAAGATTACTTAGACCTACTGTTTGGTGTTGGCCTGTAAAAATAAATATGCTGATTTAGCTATATCATAAACATCCATCTTTTTTTTTTACCTCAATATTTAATAAAATAAAATAATTTTATTATATTAATAATACGCAAAATTCCTAAGAGTCAAGTGCTCACAAAATTTGCCTGAAAAATCAATCATTTGAAAAGAAAAAAAACTCCTAAATTTGTTCATTTTTTGAATATTTTCATAAAATAGATAGGCACCTTTAAGTAAAAAGTTCAATCAAAATTTGAATATTTTCAACCTACTTTCCAGCAATGCAGACCTCCAGGCCTCATCAAGATAGCAAAGCTCATATGACATATGGCATGACAACAGCTTTGAATCTGTCCCCTCCAAACCTATTAGATTTAAAGCGGACTAAGGAACTTGCCGAGTGTTTGAAACTATACAATGTAATAGAGACTGATGAGGAACTCAGTAACAGGTAAGATTTTCTAATAAATTACTTTGGGTTCTTGATTTGGTGGACAAAAATCTGTATTATTTTAGGGGGCGACAACGTAAAACCTCTTAATTTATATGATATTTTTTATAATAATAATAACACTCTCTAGTGGAAAGGACGAAGTTAATGCTCAAAGCATTTTCTACCACCTAACCCTCAAAGTCTTATTATTATGTGGTCACAAACTCAAATAAATGACGAAAAATTCATACACTAGGTGGGATTCGATGCAACGGATCCCTACGCTACTTGGATTACCAGACTATCGCGTAAACCACTTGAGTACCAGTGCTCGGTTATTTTATTTTATTTTTTTGGTTTTAAATCCTACACATAGTTCAAACATGATAAATAATTAACCTATTCTAGGTTTCCCGGACTAACAAAATTCTGAAATGTACAGTACATACCTTAACCGTCCGTATAAAGGTATCTACACGGAAATTACAAATGTCAGTGACGATAAGATTTATTTAATATTTGTATATTTGTAAATTTACATTGAGATTATTTTTTTGATTAATTCAATGTGGTTATGGAGTACCGACACATTGATTAGTATCGGCCCCTTTTACTTTAGTACATACATTATTAAAATTATCATTTTGGTCTGTGTTTTTTTCAACGTGTTTTTTTATCAGTATTATTATTATTGTTTATTTTTAAATTCTCAGAACGGAAGTCCTATCAAAATTGAACAACCTAGTGAAGGAATGGATCAAAGAAGTTAGCATAGCAAAAAATATTCCTCCCTCTGTAGCAGAAAAAGTTGGTGGTAAAATATATACATTTGGATCCTATCGCTTGGGTGCTCATCACAAGGTAAGTGTGCTTGGGATGAAATTTAAATCGCATTTTTCAAACACGAAGAAGAAAAAATTTGATCTCGGATTCATTTTTTTTACCCTCGAATAGGGGGGGTAAGAATAATCTGAATGGTTTTCTCTTCAACCTGTGTCTTCTTTCATGTCAACATTCATTTCAGGGTGCTGATATTGATGCTTTGTGTGTAGCACCTCGCCATGTTGAACGTTCCGATTATTTCTCCACATTCTTTGAGAAGCTGAAAACAGTCTCTGAAGTGTCAGACTTGCGGGCGGTGGAAGAGGCTTTTGTACCGGTCATTAAGATGAACTTTGATGGTATTGAGATAGATATGCTCTTTGCACGTCTTGCTTTAAAGGAGATATACCAGATGGTATGGTAAGAAATAATTTATTTTCAGTAGGTCACTTGAATGAACACGTGATCATTTACATGTGTTTGATCCTGTTCACATCAGTAGGTATAATTTATCCAATAAAGTCCATTAGGTAATTAATCTGGTGTAAACTTGATTTGGCACGAATTCATTGAAGATTAATACCTAGGTACATAATATGTATAATTGTATAGGTAACAAATTTATTTTATAAAAAAGTACAACTTAAAACTGATAGTATTTTTTTCATTTTAGGACCTCAGAGATGACATGTTGCTCAAGAATTTAGATCAGAAGTGTGTTCGTAGTTTGAATGGATGTCGTGTAACAGATGAAATCCTCAGACTAGTTCCGAACATAGAAAATTTTAGACTGGCTTTGCGAACTATCAAGCTTTGGGCTAAAAGTAAGTTTGAGACTCAGTACCAATCTATACAACAGGATTAAAGTTATGATAAGCCAGACACGCCCTCAAGTCGGAGTTTCAACCAATCACAGTCCACAGTCGAGTTGAGGGACAGTCTGGTTTATTTTAACTTTAATCCTGTTTTATCTATAGTGTGAGTTGAGGGACAGTCTGGTTTATCTTAACTTTAATCCTGTTTTATAAATCGGCTGAGAGCCAGTGTCCAGGACACGTTAGTTATGATAAGAGCACATGGTGGGTGACCAATCTAATAAGGCAAAATAAAGTCTTTTCTTTACCAGCCTCCGTGGCGTAATGGTTGAGGCTACTGCCCGCAGTCGAGAGATCCCGATTTCGGTCTCCGGTTAGGCCAGACTTTTACAAAGTCTTTTTTTTTTAATTGGGGTTTAACGTCCCTTTCAACTGCCATGGTCATATCACGACGGGGGTTTTACCCTCCATTCACAGGAAACTCACAAACCTGCTACTCACATTGACCTCACCCAGCCTGAGTGGGGCCGGGAAAAGCCAGCGTCACGAGAATTAGAATTTGAATGGTCACCCATCCAAGTCTTAACCTCGCTGGATGTCGCTTAACTTCGGTGTTCTGAAGGGAACCGGTGTATTCAACATGCCATCGACGCTGGCTTACAAAGTCTTTTCTGTGTCTGTTCTTCTTCGCAGAGCATGGTATATACAGCAACGTGCTTGGGTACCTGGGTGGTGTCAGCTGGGCTATGCTGGTAGCCCGCATCTGTCAGCTGTACCCAAATGCCGCTGCCTCCACTCTGGTGTGCAAGTTCTTCCTGGTGTTCTCCCAGTGGAAGTGGCCGCAGCCAGTGCTGCTCAAGAAACCCGACACTGTCAACCTGGGCTTCCCTGTGTGGGACCCAAGAGTAAGTTACGAGATAAATAGATACTTATTTATTTTCCGTGTCCTCTTTCGTTCCTCGGTCAAATTACTTCCAATACTCTGAAACATTTAGGGCTTTTTCGTTTGCCTGAAGTAGATCATCCAATGTGCAGGGGTTTTCTAGTTGACGACATACCTACTAGTAGGTGCTCATGTGTTTGGACACACATTGGAATAGACAATAGAGATTGGAGTGAAATAGATACTGGTGTTACGTGTCTATCGAAATGGCGGATTTTCTTGGAATTTTTCCGGGTCTATACTTTTAGTGCCCTGCAGCTACATGTCAAATATCATCGCTCTACGACTTACCGTTTTTGAGATATTATGTATGTACAATTATACACACATACGTTCGCGAAAAATTTAGCAGCGTGAGTTGAGACACCACATCACGAAAGTAAAGTGTATAGTTATAGTATTTATCATATTTGTGTTCGTGATATCACAACTATTCAAACTAGCTTTACTAAATCTACGCTGAAACCGGGGCTTGGACCACCGACCTCCAGGTTACAAGTCCTCTGCCTTATCGATCAAGCTACTGAGGTCGGTACGAAAGTAGAATAGAATAGAATATACCTTGTTTATACTGCCGAGGTAAGACTGAAAAGTCCCTTTACTCCAGCAGTCAAACAGGTCTTCTGTATTTTATAGGATAAATATTTTACAATATAATATATATAAAGTGAAGTAATTAACAGAAGAAAAAAAACTTTCCTCAGGTACATGGTCCGGACAGGAACCATCTGATGCCTATCATCACTCCCGCCTTTCCTCAGCAGAACTCTACGTTCAATGTGTCAACCTCTACTCGCACGGTCATGCAAGAGGAGTTCATGAATGGGCGCAAGATAGCTGAAGACATTTACAACGGGAAATGCATGTGGGACAAGCTGTTTGAGGCACCCAATTTCTTCTCCCGATACAAGTGAGTGGAATTAGTGTTTTCTATTATTTCTTTGTCATGGGTTTTTTCTACTTAATCATGGCGGATTTATTATCACCTGGCTACCCAATACACTTTATCTTATTGTCCACAAACTCTTGCGTTGGACAATGATTTATCTTTAAACCGATTCGGTTTGCTTCTTTTGCCAACTGATCTAAATCTTGAAGAATAATATCAGGACTTCCTCCTAAAACTCCGTCGTCCAAGTACCAAAGATTCAGGCTGGCTTTCAATTTGTAAATAATGGGTTGTAAAACCAAACTAAAGAGGAGAGGCCCAGCCGGATCACCTTGTTGAGCTCCTACCATTGATGAAATAATATCTTCACCGAACAGTAAATGTGAAGGATTTTTATAGCATTGCTGCAGGTAGAATAATATAAAAATAATAATAAATTATCATTGTTATATTATTCTACAGACACTACCTCGTAGAACAAATCTAAGGCCAGTAGAGGGTTAATAATAAATTATCATTTTTATATTATTCCCCAGACACTACCTCGTTCTCATAGCAAGTTCAGAATCAGCAGAAGGTCAGCTGGAGTGGTGTGGTCTCATAGAAGCCAAGGTATGTAGGTACTGCATAAATTGTCATTTTATTTATTCCTCTAGTACTGCTCAAATAGAAAGAAATAGTAAATGTCTATGTATGTGGTGAATATTTTTGTTATTATGTCACAATTTTAGTCAGTAGCGATGCAGCATTACGAAACAAATTTAATTATTTTCCAATATCCATATTCCTTCTCGTATTGCCGCCACTGGTCGGTATCCATGTAGAGGTTTTTCTTTATGCTACTCATTTTTTTACGAAGTACGAGTGAACCCCGGACATCCAAGTACAGATCAGAAAAATTCTTGCTCTGCTGGAGATCGAACCCAGTGCGCTACTTTACTTTACTCGGCCACCGTGACTATTTACTAAGTAATTGTTTAAAATTAGGGGTACAAATAAAAGCCGTGATTTTCTTTTGGATTAAAAAAAAATCCGGGTTCGATTTTTCCAATTATTTAATTTTTTCCCAAGTTTAGCTTCCCCACAATTCGTGAATAAAATACGTTTCGGTACTTTTAAATATAAACAATGAAAAAATGCAAACTTAACCAGGAATAAAGAATTTTATAAATCCATTTTGGTTAACCAAGCTGGAAGAAGATTTCTCCTCCTTTCGTTTTTTCTCCCACTTTCTTCCAATGCGTCCATTTGAATCCTTTTTGGTTAGAAAGAAAAATACGGCTAAACATGCAGTCCTAAATCAATATCTATAGAAGTAGTTAAAACCCTTTTCTCTCACAACCTAATGACACAACCTGACGCTTAATTTTTTCATTTATTAAAAGATGAGTGTTTCACAACCATGAAACAGGAGCTAATGTAGACGCTTGTGGTCTGTGTTGTAGCTTGTATCCCGTAGTACGCCTCCCCTCTGATGGCCGAGAGGTGACACAATACTTCCTATTTAGGTGCTAAGCAAGCGCACCGGAAGATATCCCTTACAAACAACAGTAACCAAATTAAGAATACTATTTTTCGTCGGCTTGGGGGATCAAACCCGGGACCTTCTGCATGGCAAGGGAGTGCTTGTTTAGATACATAATTATAGGTAATACCTAAATATCGATATATTTTCATTCGATATATCGCCTTTCGATATATCGAGGACAACGATATATCGATATATTTCTTACAAATTTACAACCCTATTAGGTATTAATAAAGACAAAAAATATGTAGAAAAAACCTTCGAGACTACAAAATGGTTATGGAGCAGTATGAGCACGATACAAATATAAACAGGGAGTAGACCAGCATTGGCTTGGTTCTGGGGGCCCTTGTCAATTATATGCCTCCTTGTAAAGACAGTGGTAGAAGTGCTGAGTCATTCCTCCACTGTCTGGCTACCATCGTTCACGATGACGCCACCCTATGATGATGAGGTTTCCAAGCTATTTACTTCCCATTTAGGTGCTGGGTCAACACGAGTGCACCGGTATCCATTCTTCTTATCTTCTTCCCAGGTGCGGCATCTCACTGGTCGACTAGAGAGGAACCCGCTCATCAGTCTAGCTCATGTGAACCCGGAGTGTTACGTGGGAGGGGAGAGCAATGGACCCACTGCCATCCCCTCCTCCATGTGGTTCATTGGACTTAACTTTTTCCAGGGCGACGTCAAATTGAATCTCACCGCCGACATTCAAAACTACACAGATTCCGGTGAGTTTTTTTTTATAAAAAGAAAAGAGAGAAAAAAAATGCACGACTCCGAAAGAGACTTCCTTTTCTAAAAACAAGCGAGATCTTTCCGATAAAACTCGATGAGTTTTTTCGTTCGAACTTTGTCGGCTAGTTGGCGAAACCGACCGGAAACTAAAATCAACAGAATAGGTCGAATGATCTCGTTTGATTTTGACACACAGAAAATATGTTTAAAAAACATATTTTTTTAGTAAAAAAAATTGAACTTTGGGGGCGTGTCCTGAAGAGAGGAAGGTGAAAGAATTGGTCTCTAGAAAGAGGTTTCAGTATTGACAGGTCGACCTTTTTTGTAACGAATTTCACTAGTAATTATCTTAAAGATTATTTCATTTTTGATAGGTTATTCTATAAGATTCTTGAGCCTGAACAGCCAGCCGCCGCAGCCAAAGATTTTTGGACTCAAAATTAATCCCTCAAAAAATGAGGCAACACGTATTTTATTACCTCTTGTCGAAAGCATGAGTGGTTCTCGAGTTACAAGGGATGGGGTGAGACTTTATACTCACCTTGTATTAATGAAAGTACACAAATGTTGAGTAAGGATGTACCTACATTTGATCTTCTTTTACTCTGTCTAATCCCGCTTGAGCAGGGTCGACGTTGTTCAACCTCATGGTTGAGGTTGGTTGGTTTCGGCACATTTTTTTTCGGTTGGATGCCCTTCCTAACGCCAACGATTCTATTTGATTTAACGTCCTGGATTAGGACGGGGGTTTTACCCTCCATTCGCTGGGAATCGTACCAGCTACCCACATTAACCTCACCCAGGCTGCCCTCTATAAAATATAAATCAGATACTTGATTTTATGAATAGTAGAAATACTCTTTAACTTATTTACCTGAAATGGATCTTTGCTAACGGTGCAGCGTTAGAGATTATTTTCTTTTTCTCTCAATAATGAAATTATCAGGGTAAAAAAACATACCGAGTCGTGATTGATAAAAACCGCGATAATTTGATTGCTTATAAAAATTATTAGTTCATGTACTTTCTTTCTTTCAGTGCACTGGCAAGCTGCTCAGAGTAAAATGCTGAAGGATGGAATGAAAATTGAAGCCCGATATGTGAAGCGAAAACAGCTAAGTGAATATCTGCCAGCTTATATGCTGAAGAGAGAAAAGAAAGTAAGTTGCTCGAAACGACGAAAATCCAACACGACAAAAGGTTGACTTCGTGAACAAATTGTTTTGAGCATCTCAAAGAAATGCTGTTTCTATAAATGCCAGGGCTACGAACTCTTGGTGATGATTGCTGAACTTCATGTTTCAGAGCTTCCATAGATGACTACAACCATACACTCCATATCTATTGATTGTAATGGCACTTGTAAGAGGCTGAAGATAATTTACAATGTTTTAAACAAAAATAAATTGACTTTATTTTACAAAAAAAACCTCGTTTTTTTCTATCAAAGAATTTATTATAAGTCTGTGTAAAACGATCCTACAGACTTGGATTACACAAAACAGAAGTTACAATTTCTTAGCCTTATGAAAGTAATATCTTGTGTTCTTTTAATTTTGTCATCCTGAGTAGTTCCCATAACCTTTAAATCATAGGCATTGAGTTCGAACACATTACATATTTAAGCTAATAATGGTCACAGATTGTCTAATTCTGGTCCAAGTTGGTAAGGAAAAATAAAACACGAAAAAAATAAAATATAAAATTTATGTACTTTTAAATAATGAAAACTTCATCAACATACAAAATGTAACAACCAAAAAGATGGTTAATGAAAAACAGTTTCAACTTAAACGTCTATTTTAAGCACAATACACACAGATCTGATATTTCAATGCTGATTTTCTATTTTACAACATCCAGCGATGGATAATGGCTAAAGCGCTTTGATCTCACAACATAGCTAGCTGGTCGACTATTGATGGTAGAGGCTTTGTACAGATTAATATACACAATGAAAACAATCAACAATGTTCGAAGTTCTAGATTTGATTTTTTCCAGGAAAAATAATACTGATATTTTCCCGGTATTCGCTAATTTCTTTTTTATTTTAAAAGATAACCTTAGATGCTGAAAGCCCCGTGTATATGCTTGTATAGTTGTTAAAATCACCATGCCCCTTCTGTGTGGATTGGCCTTGTCTGTACAATAACTGTACACGCGTGGTTCACCAACACTAAACCCAATGTCGAGGGTTCGATTCCTTGAGATGTTTCGTTTCAAACCATCCAGCCAACAAAGCATTATCCTCATTAAGGCCTGAATTATAAAACAGGACTAGATTTAATTCAAGCGAACACATTCCCGGGCTTTGCCCTGTGCTTGGTTGAAAACTTCGACTTCAGATTAACTTTAATCTTAATACTGTTCCATTATGTGAAATGTGGCCCTAAGTTATCAGTATAAACAGGAAAGTGAGAAGTTGTACTAGATGTACATGAATATCAGAACATACCTTGACAGCTGTTTCGAGCTATATTTGTGTTAAGTGATTACAATCACTCGAACTCGTTCTACTTGGGACTCGAACCACTGACCTTCGGGTTACTAGTCCGCTATTGATCGAGCTACTGAGGTCATTTATCATTCTCACTACCCAAGAGGTACCCGTCCAAGTTCTCACCAAAACTTATGTTACAAAACTTCGGCGCTACAACAAGGACGGGTGTTAGTGATGTGAGAAATCAGCAGACTACATCACACAGCGTTAATCGCCGTCGTCATCTTCACTACTCTCATCTTCTCCATTCATCGCTATGTCATCTTCCTCCTCATCCTCATCCGTACTTTCATCTTTTCCATTCATTGCTGCGTCGTCATTATCATCGCTACTTTCCTCCTTCTGTTCCTCATCGCTACTTTCCTCCTTCTCTTCCTCATCGCTACTTTCCTCCTCACCATTCTTGGTATTTCCATCGCCCACACTCATAGCTTCCTCGTCTTCACTCTCTCCTTCATTATCATTGTCGGACATTTCATCCCACACTTCGTCCGTGTCATCCGAGTTGGCGTCGTCTTGAGTTCCCAACATCGCCTCATCACTGTTGTCCTCATCCGAATCTGAAAGGAGCAGGTAATGTTCAGTGAGTTCAAGGAATGTCTGCTATAACTACGATGGTAGATTAGTTGTTTGATCAAATAGTTTTGAAAGCAGAAATTTAACAATCTTACAGTAGAAAAGCAAGGCTCTAGATTGAATACCGGAACCAACAAAAAAATTGATGTGTGACTTGGTTACGAACCTTCCAGTGCTCTCAGGTGATTATTTTGTTTATTTTAACTTATAGATTACTTAAAAAGGGAGGAGTAAGCTATGAAGCCAACACGGGTGTTACACCATGTCTTTTCTATGTTTAATGTAAATAAAGGTTACACATTTCTTGTGGGTAGCGCAGCATCACTGAAAGGCTCCTTCACTTTAAATTATTTTCTTTATACTTTGGTAAGGGTTGTCACTAGTGAAAGTCATGAAGTAACTACTTACACAGTGGACCCGAGACATTCAAAGTAAGATTTCTTTTTAACCTAGCGTGGATTCGAACCCCGGGTCACCGGGCTTGCAAGGCTAGTGTGCTACACCTCTCGGTCATGATTTTGATTATTCATTGGTAAGCATACATTGTAAACTATCTTTTACTCAGATTGATATTAGAATTTAAGATTTTTCAATTTATAATAATTATAGAAATAATTTTCTCTCTCTCTCTCTCCTCAAAAAAAAAAAAAAAATAAAATAAATAAATAAATTGTAAATAGAAATTCTCATACATTTTCCAAGGCCCATATTCACAAAGTGGTCAACTCTGTAGTATGAACTAGTAATTTGAAATTCTGGCGAGAGCCCAACCCCAAAAAAAAAAAAAAATAATAATAAAAAAAATGGGTAGTTCCCGTAGAAACATAAATAAAGCGTACCTTGGTCTTGGTACTCCAGCACGGATGCACTGGCCTGCTGTTTCTCTCCGCTCCCAGGGGCGGCTACGACGGGGACAGGGGGAGCACTCAGCTGTTCGAGCAGAAGGCTGAGCCGGCCCTGGAGGCGGGCCAGCGTCAGGAGACTCCCGGCCCGGGCCTCCATGGAGGAGAGAAGGGGCAGGAGGGTGTCTATCAGGGCCGGGTTCGACTGAAGCAGAGCCATGTGACACAGCACTGTCGAGCGGAGCCACTTGAGACTCGTGTGACGGCTGGAACAATGGTGGCAATATTTATTTATCAAAAACACGAATGGAATTTACACAATTTACAATGTTTAACAAAAAAAAAAAAAAAAAAAAAAAAAAAAAACTATAATAATGACAGAAAATTTTGCAGGTTCAAATCCAGAGCCATTCACGAGCAAGTATTATGTCTATAAACACCCCTCATAATTATTTCCCTAGTTATATTTGTTGGTCTGAAAACAAATGAAATGAGATTTCTAAATGTGGTGAAAAAATCGTCCAAAACAAAAGTACCGCTCAGGGAATACATTCAAAACCACATTTATATTGTACTTTAGGGGCATGTCTTGAAGGAAGAAAGGCAAACCCTCCCCCTAAATTAGCCTCGTAGAACATGTGGTTTCAGTATTGACATGCATTTTTGTTACACCCTGTAAATGTCTTTACTAATAATCTAATAAATAATGAAACTGTGTGGTAAGTATATCCGTATTTGTTTTTTAATTTGATCCATATAAAAATCAACGATTTGAAACACGGAATCATAGTATAAATTTGAAAAATTTGGAACATTTGAATAATACTAAAGATCATGAATTACATAAAATCCTAAAGTACTTTATTACTTACATGAAAGATTTCTGCACATTTTTTACAATTTCCTCCAGGAGAGGTGTCAAATACTGTGGTGGTAATCTACGCACAGTGTTTTCTATCACAGAGTCTTTCCGGTTGAGGAGAACTGAGTCCAAAATAGTCTTGTCTTTACTGTTCAGTCCCTGAAAGAAATAGATGGTAAAGTGAGTTTTTATAACCTCCTGCGTACCTTAGATTGGTACACCCTAGAGTAGTAGGTAACTTTTTCATGTTAACTAGCTGTTTGCCCGTACTTCGAAATGGTACTCAACTGAACATAGTATACTCAAACACCGAACTGAAGAGTCAGTGACAGAAATGAACTGAAGAGACTTAACACTTTCCGTGCCGGAGACTCATTTTGAAAGTATTGCCCAGTGCCGTAGCGATATTTGGCCGGTGTTACCAAATGGTAACACCGGCACAGGCTTGAAATTTTTCTTGTTCTGTGCCAGTGTTACCATTTGGTAACACTATTCCATGTAAGGTGTTACCAAAAGGTAACACCGGGGTCGAGAAGTAGATGTCTTCGGACTCTTTGGTGTTACCAAATGGTAACACCATTTTTCTGAACAGGTGTTACCAAACGGTAACACCGGCAAGGAAAGTGTTAAGTTATAAAATATGGTGAGTGAAATACTTTATGTTGGCACACTGGCCACTATCCTAAGGATTTGAAGGTGTTCAATTGTTCATCAATATAAAAAAACAGAGGCATGGCCGTAGTGGTGGATGGCCATGGTTTTTTTATACTTTTTATAATTTTGTCAGGCTAAGAAAGAGATATGAGTTTGCAGAATCTCATGAAAATTCTGATATCTCTTACCGTTTGGGCTGTGATATTAAAAACATACAACTCCTCAAAGGTACATAGATAGGCAAAGATTTCAGTTGAATATACAGGGTGTTTCTTAATTAGATGTCAGTGCGAACAGAGGTTAGGTACATGACAGAGGGGACTAAAATTATTAGCTATAGGAAATTTTCTCAAAAATGGTAACCAATTAACCACTAGTTTCTTTTGATTTTTGTATCCCCTGACCCACTAAATAACTCCTTTTCGTATTGACACATAATTGAGAAACGCCCTGCATAGAGATGATACAAGATGTTACTTTGAAGTTAACTGTCAGCTAATTTTTTATAGCATATCTGGAGTTTACCACACAACAATAAGTGTTAGTAGAAGAAATGAACTATTTCCCCTTCTTGTGGGTCAAAATGATGGCTTTTTTTTACATTCTAGGGATAAAAGTTAGTTGACAGAATATCTTGTATTCTCTGTACATTGCTGTTTATCCTGTAAGTTTATTACACCAAGCTAAGTTGTTACTTGTCTATTGTACTTAGGATTATATTTTCGCATTAACTCTCACTTATATAAACAATTTTGAGGAAATGTTGCATCCGTGTTGAGCACACTAAGGAGAGAAATTTTTAAATGAAATATATTATATCAATTGATCAAAAAAAAAAAAAATATCCAATTAATTTTTTTTGTCAAGTCATTACTTTGCCTCTCACCTGTATTAGAAGTTGTGTCAGGCCATCACTTTGCAGTGAGGATACCCCTGCCTGCTCGGGCTGCTCCAGTATTAAATTCTTCAGTCGATCTTCCATGATGAGTTCACTGGATGCATTGGGTTTCCTTTTGAGGTTGTTTATAGACGGACTGGCTCCATTGGTCAAGGGAGCGCCTCCGAAACTGTACACTGCATCACTTTTGTCAGTTTCTTTAGTCTAAGAATGTGGAGAAAGTCAAAGTAATTAGTTGACTTAGTTTCAAAGTTGGCTTGTCCTGAACCACATATTTCGATGTGTAGTCAACCATCATGGACTTTTTTCATGAGCCATTAATCCTTGTAAGTGTAGTTAGTCAGTTTTCTGTTTATAGTCCTCTAGTGAGACACTGGTCATCCCCCTGTTTATAGTTCCCTAGCCAGACTATGCTTGGTACTTCAATGTTATTGCTACACTCATAAGAAAAAAATGAGTAGCTATTTGTGTGGATTGCAACCAGCAGTTTTTTTTTACTTTCTTAATATTTTATTAATTTATTATTTACCTTAAAATTAGTTTTATTATCTTGTTGCTCCTTGTTCCTTTTGATAAGGTTGTTGATTTTGTCTTCTCTTACAATGGACACTATCTTTTCACTTGTTGGCGTATTCCTCAAGTCTATCTTATCAAAGGAAAGAAGATAACCACTGCCATATGCCACTTGGATTTGATTGTCAGAACAAACATGAGCAGTCACAATATTTACTAATTGAGTCTTTTCCTGGTCTTTATAAATGTGCAAAGTTGTTTTAGCATTGATTGGCTTCATACATTTACCTAGGAGTAGAAAATAAAATGTATTATTCAGAGAATCAATCAAAGTTTGGTAAGACTATAATTATGAAGTTTGATGTCTCAACATCAGTAAATCCCCATCACTTATTTGGCACTCAAAATAGGCACAGTGGTTCTGTGACTTACATTATTATTAAACAATAAGAGATATGACTTTGGTTTACAACCCATTCTATGAGCTTCTATTATGAAGAGTCAGTGTGACCAAGGGGGTAGCAAACTTGAGTTGTGCACAGGGGACACTGGTGTGAATTCTGTCAGAGTAGATTTTCTTTCTATTGTGTACTTTCAATGATGTGATCCACTCATAGCTCGCGAGGAAAAATGAGTAGTTCTTTGTATGGAGACCAGTGGTGGAATCACAGCCAAACAAATAGGTAATTGGTAAATAAGGTGTTTCATGATGCTGTGCTACCCACTAAAATTGGATGCCATAAGTATAATAACACATTGTAACACCATACATATATTTTGAATTCTACCTACATTTTTTAAGATGACAAAAATGTACATTGCCCCCTCCGATTTCAGATCTAAATCAAGCATGTCAACAACTTTGGGTCAAGCTGAAACTTTTTATCAATTTTGAACCATATTTCGATTGGGGGAGAAACTTTCAAAAATAAGGTCCACCCTAATGTATATGGAACTTCCCAAATTCAGCAACTTCTATATTTATGGTTGATGACAGTTCCCTGTAGATTATCGTTCAATTCAATGCAGCACTTTTCAAATATTATGACTCCACAACCCCTTTGAAAAAAGGTTGGGTGGTGCCACACCCCCTTGACTTAATTAGTGGAAAATACTTGACACAACACCACTCAAGCACGGTGACTGAATTGGCTGTAGAAGCATTTTACGGCAGAACCTTTGACTCTTGCCCAAAATGTCCATCACATTAAAATAACTAAAGGAACATCTAGAAGTTGCAGCAACATATATATTAAAGATTGAGAACTTTACCATTGAGTTGATGTGTGAAGTAATGCAGAGCACCACAGTTGTTAACAGCTACAAGACAAGTTTGTCCCTGGTGGTTATTCAATGATATACTTGTTACTGGTTCATCTGTTTTAAAATTGGCTATTGCTGTTTGATCTTTCACCTTCATACTCCTGAAGAGATAACAAAATTGACAATTCAAAGAGATATAAAACCTATCCCATCTCACATTTTAAAATGGTTGGTTTAATAAGAACCACATAATATGATTATGACAGTCTGAGATATTAGGTTATTAGCTACTCCAACTATCTTAATAATTGCAAGTGCTTCTGCAAGTCTTTAGGATAAAGAATATGTAGGTATCATCTTTTATTTAGTGTTAAAAAAAAGAAAAAAAAAAAAAAAAAAAAAAAAAAAAAAAAAAAAAATGACAGAAATCTCAATGTAAATTCAAAGTATTATATAATAATAATAATAGATGTCAAAATTTGAAAAGATTTCTGGTCAAATTTAATCATTTCTTGTCTATCAAGTTCTAGGTAATTTTTTGACCAAATTATCTGCAACTAGAGTAAGTGTAATTTACCCTGAAGAGTGTACACTTCAGTGGTTTCAGTACCTACTTTAAAGATGAAATTTCCAAGAAATTTATCTAACTATACTTACCAAACACTAAGTAATCTATCAGCTTGTGAAGCACTGATAATGTACATATCACTGACAGCACCAACACTATGAACTGATGTAATGTTGCTAACATGACCAATGAATGTTTTAACTATGCTTTTGTTTTCAATGTTCCATACACTGATTGAATTTGAAGCTGTGATGAGATGCAAACAATCTTGGGAGAGAGCCATTGCTTTTATTTTGGTCTTGTTAATTTTCCATAAACTGAAACATATTAAAAGATGTATCACTAAAGGACTATAAAGAGAGAACAGATTAGCCAACCTTAACAAGCAAATCTAGCTTGTAGCCCAAATTCTCACAATGGTTCATAGCACATAAGTATAGGTGGTTCAAAACAAGCCAACCATTACTTTGACCTACAACCAGGACTAGTTTTTCACATTTTTGGACAAAACATAGCCTCAGGATACCACAAGAGTTTTTTTTGCCAATGGTTCATGTGAGAGCTAGAAGATTGATATGGAAGTTGATTAAATATATCACACGAACTGTATTAAAATAGGAAGCATTCTGCAGCGGCAAAACCATTCTTTTATACTGATTAAAAAAGTCTGAGAACAATATGTAAGCGCGCGATTAGCACAGTGGTTAAGCAATCGCTTGCCATGCGGAAGGTCCCGGGTTCGATCCCCCGTGCCGACAAAAATTTGTATTCTTAATTTGGTTACAATTGTTTGTAAGGGATACCTTCCGGTGCGCTCGTGTTGACCCAGCACCTAAATGGGAAGTATTGTGTCCCTTCTCGCCCATCAGAGGGGAGGCATACTACGGGATGGGCAGGCTACAACACAGACCACAAGCGTCTACAGTAGCTCCTGTTTCATGGCTACGAAATAAAAAAGGCTGTGAAACACTCATCTTTATTAAAAAAAAAAAAAAAAAAAAAAAAAATATTATCTTAGAATAACAAAATAGCAGGGGTTTACTCCAATCATTTTTTTGATCGTCTTGGAATCTGCCCCCAATTTACCAGTAATTTGGGGGGTCTCACTTGGACTAACTTCTTTTTTAATATTTTTCTTAGATGGGAGTTCTGACACATCACATCTATTGATTATACAAGATTGAATAACCCAACCCCATGTTATTAAATGTAAGTGGCCCCAACAGAGTCCCAAAGATTGTCTCTATCAAGCTGTAGGTACCAGGGTCTGGGGTCAAGGGTTTTCCATTATGGCTGCTTATTTAATGTTAAAAAGAAACAGTTGATTTTAAAACAAATAATTAAGTACTTACTTTTTTGCATCATTACTAGAAACATTCCAAACACTAACAAATTTACTTTCAGAGAAGGTGTAAATTTCTTGTGCTTTAGTTTCAGACCATGCTAAACAATGAATTTTACTTCCAGATTTGGTAGGGAAATTAGAAACTAATCTTGATAGAGATAAATTATAAACAAGAAGATTGCCTGAAGTTGTGCCAAATACAAGTAAACTCTGAGACATACTTGTATCTGCATGGCTTTTTCTTTTTCCCTGAAAATAGAAAGTAAAACATATTTGAAATAATTACAACATGAAAACAAATTAAATAAAGTAGTTCATGATTGTAGTGATATTGTCTTTATCTGATGTGGAGGATATTAAACAGAACCAGCAAACCAGATTATCAAGATTTTAGTTATATAGGAATTCCAATTGGTGAAAAGTTATGGTTAACTTTAGTCCAAAATATTATTATGTGCCAATAAAAGCTGCAAATGTCTGTAGGTAATTATTTTGTAAAAAAGCATGCACATTTTATTGAATAAAAACCCAAGGTATGTAGGTACTTACAATGCAGACAGAGTATGAACAACACTTTTTTTTAAATTGATATTACATTTTGTTTAAAACATCTTCCTTCTTCAGTGTGCTCAACACTGAAGCACACTTGATCTATCAGGATAATTGGCATGGCTCTATCACCAGAGGAAGCCACACTTCTGATGTATTGTAAAAGTTTTACAGCCTAAATAACTCTGACACCCACCTAAACTATAATATGCATTATGATAAAAATAAAACTTACAGTCCTAGAAATGATCCATTTGAGGCAAGTAATAGGGGAGGACAAGTGTTTGTCTGGTATGTACTCTCTCAGTAGAGAATCCGAAGATGCATTCCATATCCTGATCTTTCCATCTTTCCCGAGAGAAGCGAAGTAAGTTCCACATGGGGAAAATGCTGAAGTATTTTGGTTCATTATCAGAGCTGTCGATAGAGAAGTATGTGATTTTTGATTTAAATCAACGTGAAACACGTGTGCCTAGGAGCTACAGCGTACTAATTCTGATCAACTTGACCCATAAAAGACCTAATCAGAAACATTATTAGGGAGAACTACATTTTTATCAATGTAAGAAGATTCAGATAACTGTCGAGGCAAGGAAATGACACTAATACAGAATTAACAAATGAAGTTCACACAAGAAATTTCAACTTAATTTAATTTCAAATCGACTTGAATACTTGACTTTTTATTTCTATTAAAAATTCAAATTTTATTATTTTTTTAATTTTGTAGGTTAAAAACTTAAAAAGATCAGTTTACAAGTTTCCATTGTATAACATACAAAAAATATAAAACTCGGTTTGTGCCTAACGAGTTCTATTCGCTATGATATGTGTGAAAACAGCTATCTCTTTCCACATAACCAGTAACTTCTCTAAGGTCAAAAAAGAACTTGTAAATTTCTAGCTGGTTTCACATTCAATAGCGATTTTTTATCTCAATCAGCTGTTGTATGTATATTATACATTATACAATAATATTTATCTACAATCATTCGCTCAAATTTTTAAGTGAAAAAATTAAAGAAAAATTCCCAATATAGTTTTCTCATTAACAATATAATATCTTTTTTTTCTAAATTAAAAGGGATTTAAAGGAGTTTTATTTATAATTTGTACTGAATAAGAGAATAAAATTGTGCTAACCATTCATTCTGTGCTATCGATCGATCTTCAGGTAATGCGTAGTCAGCTCTCATGTTTATCTCTCTGTAGTCAGTAGTATATTGTACAATATGATGCAATGAATAGAAGAGTCTAGAATTGAAGAATTCCTTATTTCTCTTCCCATGTATTCCCATCTTTCACGAATAAGAGCTGTTGATTTGAGAATTCGAGGGACCAGAAAGAAAATTAGACCAATTTTAGACTATGCTCAAAATATGTAGGTAAATAGTATTTATAAAATAAATAAACAATATAATAAAAAATACACTGTCTATTATGGACACAATACTTCCTCATGATTGGTTCACATTGTTTTACACTTTGCAATTTTGAGATTTTGCCAAGTCTCTATCACCAAGAACAGCTAGTGTGATGTTGATGCATTTCAAATGGGACCATCCACAACATGTCTCCTATAGGTGTACAAAATCTTGTCAAAATTTCTTCAGTAGTTTCTGATATTTGTGTGTTACAAGGAATGTAGTTAACAGAGTGGCAGACAGACACAAAACCAATCTACAGAATTCAAAATTAAACCCTAAAAAATAGAGAATAATTTCAACAGTAATATTAAAACAAGAACTATTATCATATTACTAACAAGAGAAATTCCTCATGGTAACATCTGGTTGTTAACACTCTTGTGACGGGTTGTACCTAGTGGTACAAACATGTCTGCACAGAATGGACTGGTTTAGCCACTGGTGGTACAAGTGTGTTTGCACAGAATGGACCAGGTGGGCCACTGGTGGCCAACTGAGAACCACTCATTTCAAGCCTGCTTGTACCACAGATGGTACATCATATCTGAGTTTTTCTTTCAGAAATTTAGTCTACACAGTATTTTTTATTCACTATATGCATGGGTTTTGAATTGTGTTTGTAGCAACCTACCTCCTGAGTGCCAGTTCTTACTAGGGGGTGGAATGAGAAAAAAGTGCCGGTTGCAAGAGTTTTAACAACTAGAATGACACCATTTTGTTAGCAAAAAATGCACTGTCAAATGCATGTTTAGAAAAAGTGTATGTTAAGGGGGTCACGTAACCTTAAAATTTGCATAACAGGAAGATGACAAGAATCTATCAAACCAGCCCTTGGATTTTTTGTTTTCTTGGAATTGGACAGGTCCTACAAAACTTTGTGCTTCACACTAAAATTTTGTTGTAATAACACAAAGAAACACATCTATGTATTTATTTTATTGGTATTTCTTGAAAATTCACTGCAAACTTTATAGGTACTACTGGAATTTTTGGGCAAGATGAGGTATATTTCAACTTCTAATGTGTTCAGGAGACTTAATCAGGTGCACAAAATGTAAAAAAATCCATGAAAGCACTTTTCCTAGGTAGTTTTATGTTCACTCTTTTGGCCTGTCAGAACCTAATTGTTAATTATCTTTCCAATGGTAACAAATATAAAAAAAATGTGCTAAATTAGTGCAAAAAATTCCAACCCTGTTTAACATCTGCAATAATTTTCACTCTGGAAAACCTAAACTAAGACCATCACCCAAGTTATTCTAGCTAGCTTAACAAAGTTGGATAACTTAAATCTTCTTCTTTCACTTTGCCTTTTCTCAAACCTACTTGGGGTCAGCATTGTTCAACCTCATTGTTGAGGTTGGTTGGCTATGGCACATTTTTATGGCTGAATGCCCTTCCTAACAGCAATGATTCCATTTGATATAACTTAATATATCCTGGTGTACAGTTGTTTACTATAGGAAGAACCCTTGATAACTTAAAACAATACAAGACCCTAAAAACATAAGTAAGGTTAACAAAAATACCAAAATTACAATGTCAAAAGATATCAAACGGCGTGAACGACCTGTCTGTCGACAAGGTTAAAACGCTTAAAAAAGAAAAAAAGAAAAAAAAAAAAATATATCAAAGAAAATATACATAAAATAAAACATAAACAGAAGGCCAGTATTTCATAGAAGACTAAACAGAGAAGAAGACTTGTCAACCATATCAAGCCAGGTTGATCACAATTGCAGTTTTCCCAAGGGTTTGGGAAAACTGCAATATATGCCATTCTTATGGTTATTTATTTTTATCAAACTGTTTTTTTTCTCTTTTTCAGAACTGAATAATGGCAGACAACCAAGGAAAAGGTAGGTATAGTATTGTAAGTAGTAAGGGTGAGCTTATGAATCACATAAAAATGGTGATAAATCTCACAATAGTGTTAATTAATTGATAAGTAATGTTGGTGTGTTTGTTTAACAATGACATTTTTGATCAAACTATTTTGGAGAGTTAAGCAGCCCTAGACTGTTGTATTTAGCATTGAAGGGTGATATTAGGAAAGTTTTAACCTTCTTTTTAGAAAGGTATGCAGTTAATGCCCTCAAATACTTGTTCAGAAGGGTGACATAGTAAACATTCTAAAAGTACTGACATCTAAGATGGGAGAAAATAGAGTAAAGGAGGTGAAAAGGGGTCCCATTTTTGGATTTTTGCTTATATATCAAAAAATTATGGAAACCCCTTTTTAAAGTATAGGTAAAACAACATAATCAATAAAGAGGGGTTTCCATTAAAAATTATGGAAACCCTCTTAAAGCATAAGTAAAACAACATAATCAACATAAAAAAGTTTTTTAAGTCATTGTTGGAGCCCTAGGGTGAAATTTAAAAGTGACATAAAAATGTATCCTGTCTCTATCAAACTGTAGGTAGCAGGGTCTGGTTTAGCGTATAGGCCAGGGTCCTCATTGTGGCCAACTACTAAGTGTGTGAACACAACAGAGTCTCTCTCTCTCTCACTCTCTCTCGTCTCTCTCTCTCTCTGTCTCTCTTTCTCTCTCTCTCCTCTCTCTTTCTCTTTCTCTTTCCTCTTTCTCTCTTTCTCTCTTCTCTTTCCCCTTTCTCTTTCTCTTTCTCTTTCTCTTTCTCTCCTCTCTCTCTCTCTCTCTCCTCCTCTCCTCTCTCCTCCCCTCTCCTCTCTCTCTCTCTCTCTCTCTCTCTCACTCTCTCTCTCTCTCTCTCCTCTCTCCTCTCTCTGTGGTGTGTGTGTGTGTGTGTGTGTGCGCGCGCGCGCGCGCGCGTGCAAGTGTGTGCATGTAACAATAGCCCAAGAACCACAAGTCAGATTAATTTGAAATCTTGCATAATTACCAATGACAGGTTCAGCGTATCCATGTGCTATCCAAAAATTCAATTTTTCAAAAGTTGAGCTTTTTCCAATACTGGCATATCGCGAATTACAAGTATCGCGAAGCATTGGTGTTTTAGATTTTCTTTTATTTTCTTTCAATTCAGGTGGAGGGGGTGGAAAGAAAAAAGGCAAAGGAAAAGGGGGCGGAGGGGGTCAACAACAACCCCCAGTACAACCACAGCCAGTGCAGCAGAAGGCACCTTCTGGTGGTGATTTTCCATCCTTAGGAGGACCCTCAAAACCCCAGGGAGACTTTCCATCACTAGGAGGTCCAGCAAAACAACAGCAGCCCCCTGCACAAATGCAGCAGCAGCAGCCTACACCTCAACAAGGTGGAGGTGGAAAGAAGCAAGGAAAGAAGGGAGGAGGAGGAGGAGGAGGAGGAGATGGACCATCATCTCAGAGTAAGCATCCATTGTAAAACATTGCAAATAATATAACTTATGTATAACAAATTCTTATACATGACTGTTGAAAAAAATAATTATTGCAAAATAAAAATATCTAGGATGTACTAATATTCTTTTTTTCAATTTTAAATGCTGATGCAATTCTGCACTGTCTAGTTACTAGTGTGTGCAAGTAGTGTGACTTTAAAAGATACTGACACAGTCCCCAACTCTGTGAAAATCATCTTTGGACATTCCATGTAAATATCCTATCTGTTAGGAGCATAATGTATCAGTTTTCTCTTATTTTTACGGCTTTGTTCATACGAAGAGAAAACCTTAAAAACGAGCCATTTTCGTACGCCACGCGCCGTACGGTGGTGTCTGTCACAGTCATAACTCTCGAACGGTTGTAGCTATAGAACTGATATCTAGTTTTGACCACTCAGGCGATAACATAATGAAATAATTGAGCTCGATCAGACCTCTAGGGTTCCCTTTTTTCTTTTGATAAATTTCTAATAGTAGAAATCGTAAGTATAGTACACAATACTTCCGATTTCTAATATTAGCAATTTCTCGGAAGTAATAAATTTGTACTCCGATTTCAATTTTTGTCATATTTCTGGACGTTTCATAACCTTTTGACGAAATTTTGTAAACATATAGGAAACATTCTATAGATGGTCCCATTTTAAATTCATAAACTTTGCACTAGCTAGCGGGATTCTTGGTGATAGAGACCATGCCCTGACCACTAGCTTTTTACTTAAACTCTTATAACTCGTGAACAGTACACCCGATTTTGATGAAAATTTGTATATTTATATGCGTATTAGCGTTTTACATAGTGCATTAATATCATTATTTATTTTTTTAGTATTTTTTGATTTAGCTCTGATATTTAAGAAAATCCTGTAGCCCATTTAAGAAATACTCTCCACTCTCCAAAGTCCCTAAAACTTTTTTTCAACCGTCACACAATGCACTCTGATTGATTCATTTGAACGCAATAACCAACCAGAGTGCATTGTGTGACGTTTGAAACGGAAATTCTAGGATTTCGAGAGTGGAGAGTGTTTCTGGAACGGGGCACTGAGGCTATGATTCGTCCAGAAAAATAAAAATCTGGATAGGTCAAATATTTGACTAATACAATTCCTTATTATAGGATGGTAGTCAAATGGTTAACGCGCTAGTCTGGTAATCCAGGTAGCGTAGGGATCCGTTGGTTCGAATCCCACCAGTGCACGAATTTTTTCCTCATTAATTTGAGCTTGTGACCACATAATAATAAGACTCTGAGGGTTAGGTGGTAGAAAATGCTTTGAGCATTAACCTCGCCTGGTGGTTACCTTCCACTAAAGAGTATTATTATTATTATTATTATAAGGAAAGTAAAAATTGTAATTCTCAGACACTCGTACTTGTTTGCTCTTTTTAACTTTTTTTCGACAACTTTGCAGCCCAGCAAGCAGCATCCCAGCCAGCACCAGCCCAGCCAGCACCATCCAGCCAGCACCAGCACAAGCAGCACCTACCCAGCAGCAGCCTCAGGGAGGCCAGCAACAGGGAGGTGGCAAGAAGAAGGGTAAAGGGGGTGGTGGAGATGCAAGTGTCGCGTCTGGTAAGACATTTTTTCAATCTAGAACATTTTTTTTTTTTTTTTTTTTTTTAACGGGCGTGGTCCAATATACATGAGTACAATGAAATAAGACAATTATTACATTAAAATATTTTTTTAATAAAAGAGATTAAATAAGACTTATAACATCACAAGCAGGCGTGGCCGTACTAGGAGCTGCGGAACTGTGCACCCCCAAACGAAAAGAAAAGAGATAATTTTCTCAAGTCCTAGCTTCGTAAACAATGGAAAATTATCACATATTTTCGAGAATAATTGATGATAATTATTATTATTGCCATGGTTAACAAACTCAAACTCTTTTAGATAGTGAAGAGCGACTCTATAAATCATATTTAGTCGTTATGTACAGCACCCCAAAACTTTTTCCCACCGCTGCGCCTGATCACAAGAAACCTAACTATCAAAACTCAATGTTCTAAATGACTGATATGAAAAAAAGCTCTAACTATGCAACTGGACAGTATGAAATAAGCAACTCAATTTAATGGTAACTTTTCAGCCTGAAAGAGGCATCTTCCCAGACTCAGAAAACTTGATTAGGGTTTCAACAGAATCTGAGAAGATGTCTACACCTCCCTCATTGGACTGTGTTCCAAAACTTCTGACATCATCGTTGTAACGGAGAATGTTCGTCGATATTTTTCTAACACATTTTAAATATACTTGTTTATTGTATACTTGACATCAAAAATTAGGGTTAGGAAAAGTTCCTAAAATTTTGATATTCGTAATATCTTTTTTTGTGAAATATATTTTCAGAAAGGTTATTTTGCTGTTTTTAGTTTAGCAAAAAGTGATTTACCTTTAAGAGAAAAATGAAAAAAAACCACAAAAGTTCCTAGTGTGGCTTCAGTAAAATGTGAAAAGCGAGAAAAAAAATGTGTTATAATTTTGTATGTCCTTATTTGCAGCCACAGCAGGAGTTCAGAAAATGGTCATTGCCTCATCTTCATCATCCAGCTCCATCTCCTCAGCTGCATCGGCTAGTGCAGGCTCCAAGGGCCTGTACCAAATACCCAGACGGTCCAACAAAGAAGGTGGAAGACTCGGCCGGGAAACCAAAGTGGACACCAATCATTTTGCCATCACGTTTAAAGATCCTAAGATCGTAATATTCCACTATGATGTGGCAATTGATCCAGATAAACCAGCCGTTCATATGAGGTAAACTGTAGTAAGACTCTAGAATCTCTAGATTATTGAAAAGATTCCTCATTTTATGTACCATAAAATGAGGAATGATAAACTCAAATGTATATGCATATATCTATAAATATGTATATTGTATATGTAATAGTCTATAGAATCTATAGTACTCAGCCTTAGTGTAAAAAATTAAAGGAAAAATATGAAAACTTAATGAAGGAAAGCAAATTTAGTTACATGTCCATGCTCGCGTTACGTGTTACAAGTTACATTAAGAAGGTGTGGATTCAGCATAAAACACATAAATTTCCATCTACGTGAGCCTATCTCACTCTTTCCCAGCCTATATCTCCTTCGAGTAAAGTTCCATCTACATTCCTTTAACATTAATCAACCTCAGTAGATCAAATATGCGACAGACCCGTAACCTAGAGGTTGGTAGTTCAAGTACCGAATGGGGAAATATTTAGTAAGGCAAGTTTGAGTAATTGTGACATCACAATTATTGTGATTAACACAAATATGATAACTTTAGTCAGTAATTAGTCAGATGATAACTCCAACTAACTTTTAAGCTTTTTAACATTTGTGTGTTTATTTTCAGACCTGTGATATTGAAAGTTGCACAACAATATTTCCCAAAAGCTCCTTATGGGTACGACGGAAAAAAGAATTTGTTCTCAAAGGGACAGCTGCCTTTTGGTACAGCGGTGAGTATATCAGATACATACACTTGTTATTTTGTATGTTGAGCTTTTGGTTTTATTTTAGCATGCAAATTCATACCAAAAATCCATCTTTTTTTATTATTACTAAATGTAATTCCTCTTTACTTCTTGTAGTGTAGTATGTGTAATACATAATTACACAATTTGTTTTGGTAAATTAACAAATACACTAATCTGAATTAACAAATACATTGTTATTCTCATTCTCAGATGTCTTGCAACATCACAATATTCGATGAGGAACGCATGAAAGACAAAGAATACAAAGTTGAAATAAAGAAAGCACAAGAAATAAACTTTGCCCTCATAATGGAATATGCTAGATCTGGAGTGAACAAGCCCCAGATTGCTATTCAAGCCTTGGATGTGATTCTGCGTGAACCATCCAGTATGAATTCGTAAGTAGCTTCTGTGAGAAGTCTGGTTAGAGAATTAGGATTTTCCCACACTGTATAAAGGCATGGCCATCTTCTAAGATTAATTGTATCATTAATTCGACCCAACATCTAAATGTGAAGTATTGTGTCACTTCTACTCATCAGAGGGAGTCGGTCGGTCTGTCTGTATATGCGTATTAGCGTTTTACATAGTTCATTTATAATTATTTTTAATAAATTTTGATTTAGCTATGATAGTAAATCAGTTTTGGAGACACAAGTGATTTAATATAAAATCTCAAAATTGGTATGTGTATACAATGTGAAACAATCACGAGGAAGTATTGTGTCTATAATAATTGGCGGAGGGTTTTTTTGATATCTTGAAAGTTTTTGGAACCCGGCTCCAATTTTCTGGTATTTTTTTATTACTCTTCTTGGTTATAAATGTAATGAAAGGAAAGTTTTAAATGTAATGTTATGAACAAATTTTGATTCTGAAGTAAGTTTGTATAGAACATGGTCTGCTAATGCTTAGAATGGATATCAATTTATCAATGCATTTTTAACAAGCTGATTTATACATTTAAAAGTTAAGTGTCTCTTAGACTCAATAATATTGAATCAATATTGTTAATCACATTTTAATAATGCGAATTTAATTGTGATTGTCATATTGATGTACAATATAGAAGTCACCGTGGCCGAGTGAGTTAGCGCGCTTGGCATTCCACGCACGGTGACCTGGGTTCGATCCCCAGCGGGTCAGGATTTTTTCTGCTCTGTTCTTTGGTGTTCGGGGTCCACTCATACCTCGTGAGGAAAAATGAGTAGCTGCTTTAATGTGAGCAGCGACCAGTGGCGGAATTATAGGCAAAAATAAGATATTTGGATATTAAAAGATATGAAAAAGTCCTATAATTCTGCGCTACCCACTAATATTATAATTGTGATATAATACCACAGAGAAACACATTTATTTATTTATTATATTGATATAGATATTGACTTCATGTTCAATTTTTTGATCAATTATAATTATTGATTCAAATTCAAAATAAATCACAATCCAAAGCAGGGGTTCGCAACCTGTTTCTTTCGCGCCCCCCATAGAAGAGTTCTCAAAGTTTCATTCCGTGAATTTTGCGCTTGTACATCCTATTAACCCATTGCCTACCATGGGTAGCACATTTGCAAGACACTGGTATTGCCTGGGGTACCGGGGTTGCATATATGCTAGACACGTTTGAACCTTCTTGGGTACCATGTATAGCATATATGCAAGACAATTTGTCTAGCACATATGCTATACACGGTCCCTAGTGACAAGGAAATATCGGTTTTTTTGTCTGGGGGACCGCGTGTTGCACATATGCTTTTTTTTTTTTTATTTTTTTTTTTTTTTTTTTTGCCGATCGAATAATACTCTTTCGGTGGGGACTTCCCCCCGAAAGATCACTCGCGATGGTTTTTTGAGCCATCGCTGAGCTCGGATGAATGGGAAAAAAACACCCCGGAACTACCAGGGGCATGACTTCAGGGGGGAGCTAGACAGGTGATTTTGGGGGGGGGGGGGGGGGAAAAAAACCCCCGGTCCCCAGGGCACGTTTCATAGAAAAGGCTCGGTAGGCAATGGGTTAATGCAAATATTTTACAAAAATTTCAGGACCTTTTTTTGCGCATTTGGTCGATCTTATTTTGCGCCTCCCGATCCGAAAACCCGGGTAATCACCCGGGTGACGGACTTATTATGGGGAAAGGATTCTATCAAGGCAGGCCTTGGGGGCGCCCTTACCTTTAAATTTGGGTTGGGGGCACAAGGGGTTCCCCCTACAGACCTCCTTTGACATTGTCA
>CM044956.1:14801547-14820820 GCA_024516035.1 Bactericera cockerelli | reverse complement strand
TAAATCCAATTTCAATATCTAACCTGTTATAATATTTGCCAATAAATGTATAGTTGTATATACAGTAACTGATCTCAGTAGCTTGATCGATAAGGCGGCGGACTTGAAACCTGGAAGTCGGTGGTTTGAGTCCCGAGTTCCGTAAATTTAGCGATGTGATTTTCAGTAATTGTGACATCACCAAAGTGATAAACACAAAAACGAAAACTTTACAGTATGTTTCTGAAAAGTTGGCCAATTTTTCGTAATTTTTGAACGCGATGAAATTTTTCAATTCTGTAAAGTTATAAGGCTAGAAGTGCCCTATGGCCTATCCTGTGGTCATACTTATTTTGGCCCTCGGCCGTCCCTTTAGGCCATACTTTTTCATGTACCGACCTCAGTAGCTTCATCGGGAAGGTGCTTTAAGTCCCAAGTTAAGCAATAATTTAGTGATGTGAGTTTTAGTAGTCGTGATGTATCGATTGTGATTAACACAAATATGATAACTTTACATTCATTAATGTTCTTCTCACCTGTTCGCAGATTCAAACCGGACAATGGTTCCAAAGAAATCACCATTCTTGACTACTTTACCAAAAGTAAGAACTGTCGACTGCAATTCCCCAAGCTGCCTTGCTTCCAAGTCGGATCGGTGGCGAAAAATATGCGAATTCCTGGAGAGGTATGTATTGTAATGTATATCAACTACATAGTTATGTATTGGTATATGGGTGTATGTTGTGTAATGTAGATCAACTACATAGTTATGTATTGGTTATATGGGTATAATTATGTATTGTAATGGATATCTGCAAAAATTACACTTAGTGTTTAAAAAAAAATGGAGAACGCTGAATATTTTCTAAAAAGAAGTGATATCATGAGTAATAAACGCCTATATTGGCTCTTGTTTCATTGCTATAAAATAAATAAATATGTTTGTAAAACTCTTTTTTATCATAAACATTATAAAAAAGAAATAAAATTTGAGACACACCTCATTCGTTCTCCTTCCTTCTAAATATTTTGATTTTGAAACAGATAAATAGGGTCTTGATTGTTAGGCTCTAATGTTCGATGTGATTTTTTTAATTCGATTAGAGATACTGAGTGAAGTCTATAGTTTCCAAAACCAATAGTCAATTAAAAAAAGAAAAAAAATGATCCCGAAGTAATGTATCACACGGTTCCGGGATCTCCTACGTCTTCGGAGGATAGGTTTTTGGTGGGTAAAAATCCCACACCCCAGGGAGTGAGGTGGCTGGGTGTCTTTAGAAGATTTTCTTATCCTCACAAAAAAAAAAAAAATTCAATTGAAAACATTAAAAATTATATTATTATTACGTGTCCAGATTTGACGCCTTTATTTTCAAATTAGTACAGTTAAAAAGAACAGAAAGATGTAAAAAAATTAAACAATTGTACAAAGTAATATGGTATATAGATGGATAAAAAAAAAAAAAAACAAAAAAAAAAAACAAAAAAAAAACAAAACAAAAACCAAAACAAAACACTTCGTGTTAGTTAGAGTAATACAACAATAATTCTAGATAGTATTTGCCCAGTGTTCAGCTACTCTAATGGCTCTACTATTTGCTACTCTAAGGTCCTCACGAGTGCAAGTTTCAGGTAAGTTAGGACAAAACATTAAAAATAATAAATGGTTTGTTTTCAGCTTTGCACAGTGCTAGGCGGCCAGGTCTGCAATAAGAAAATGAACGAGACCCAGACCGCCGCTATGGTGAAGGCGGCGGCCACGGGCACCGACATACGCCGCGGCAAGGTCATGGACGCCATGCGGCGGATCAACTTTGGCGGCTCCCGTCTGCTGCAGGACTTCGGCATAGGCGTGTCCAACCAGATGGAACGGGTCAAGGCCCGTGTGCTTGAGCCGCCCTCAGTGGGCTACCAGGGTAGAGAGGTGAGTGACCTCAGTGGGGTACCAGGGTAGAGAGGTGAGTAACCTCAGTGCGGTACCAGGGTAGAGAGGTGAGTAACCTCAGTGCGGTACCAGGGTAGAGAGGTGAGTAACCTCAGTGGGGTACCAGGGTAGACAGGTGAGTAACCTCAGTGGGGTACCAGGGTAGAGAGGTGAGTAACCTCAGTGGGGTTAAAAAGAATAGTATAGTATAGTATAGTAGTGCTTTATTTAGACTGTCGGCTCGTGACAGGCTCGTGACAGTTTAATATAGCACCTCTTTATTTATTTAAATAGATAACATAATGTACAATGTAAAATGATTTGGAAAAATAAAGAAGGCCCTTAGTAATGCTGCACTACCCACAAAATTTGTACTGAGGTCTAGTGCTTCATGACAAAGAAATCATGGTTTTTTTTTAAAACTTTTAATAGTATATCATTTGAAACTACGGTTTTAGGGTTTTGACGGAAACTCATCAATTTTGGGTTGGTTCAGTTAACATTAAAATTACGACTAGACTAGTAAGTTTGATCATCACATGCCTCTCAACTGCCGTCGGAATCAATATGTTTTTATTCAACATTAGTTGTTTGAGCGTACTTCGCAACGGGACTTGACTGAACTGACTCATACAACTTCGTGTGAGAGTAAAGATTCTTTAGACTTTAGACCAACATTAAAAGTTGATGGAATTAAAAATTAACGATTTTTTTTTTCTTCTCTTTAGATGAGAGTCGAGAAAGGCGTTTGGCGAGCTGACAAGTTTCTGAAGCCATGCGAGGTGACCAAGTGGGCCATTGTCAATATGGTCCGAGGCAACCGACCCCCCAACTGGAGGTTTGTTGAAATTTGAAATTAGTCCCTAGAAAACTTGAAACGAACGTTTTATTATTAAAAAAAAAAAAAAACTTATATATACTTACCTATTCATTTATTTTTCTCGTATGTTTTACTTGTATTTGTGTTGTACTGTTTTTTCATACCTATTTGTATACTAATCACTTTTTAGTACTTGTGATATTACTTTTTAACATTATTTTATTTTAATCTTTGTATTTATTGACATTTTTACTGTTGACATTGTAAATAGGGCTATTCCCGTGTATATACTCCCGTACACCGGTATTTATTATTATTATATGGAAAATATTTTTGTCTTTAAGAATGTTTCGAGCAAAATTTCCCACAATATTACCTCCCAATATCTTCATTCTACAGGGTGTCCCGTATACAGATGCAAATATTTTGAGGGTAGGTTCAGCCCACCGTGGACTATCATATGAGCGAAACTTGCAGTGGGGCATTTTGCTTCGTTAAAGAGTTATGGCCAAAGCCCTGTTTTTCCCACAGGTCTAGAGGTCACTTGGATCGATGCACGTTTTTAAAGAAATGGTAGCCAGTAAGTAATTTTTGACTTCATGTATGGATAGTCATGCATATTTGCCTTCAAATGCAGTTGGTTGCATGAAAAAATATTGAAAGACCAGAGAGATATTTAATCATAAGTTCAATATATTTCTAAAATTCGATTTTTCCCTTTTTTCCCTTTCGTGAATTTAGAGTACTTCTACAATTGCAATTCTGCGTATCACTAGGTAAAAAAATACCCTTTGTTATTTTGTTTCAATAAATACAAAGTTCTTTCAGACGCGTGAAGGAACGAATGTGATACGCCTTATCAAACGGCACCAGAAGGAGAGAAACACATCTTTCAAATTTTGAATCTGAGCGCTATTGCATTTTGAAGAACACTCGATGCCTGAAGCGGTCTGTGTGACCATTTTTGTGCCAACTGCAAGTGTGCAAGTTATAAATGAAAATTTTCTGGGTACAAATAGTTTTATTAACCAACTATATCAATCAAATCTAATAGTTAAAATAACAAGGCGATCAATTTGTTCGGTGGAAGAGAAAGCCACAAGCTTTAACCTCGCCCTTGGTTCGCTGCATATTCTTTTGGGTTCTTTTCATTTCATGTCCTGTGTTGCAGAATGTATCATGTTTGTAGTTTATCAATAAAGTATTAATAATAATAGTAACCTTAAGGTTGGATGTTCGAGTTTTACCCAAGGTTAATTTTCGGCACTATTTGTTATGTTTTTGATATCATGATTGTGATAAACACAAAAATGATATTTTTAATTTAACTTCTAAAACTAAAATCACAATATTTGTTGTTAGCGCAGAGTCTTTCTCCATGTGTATTCTCTTTCCATAATTATTACACCACTGGTTGCTGCTTTCGTTGCAGCCTCTCTCATTTTTCCTCATGATAACCCTGTGAACCCGTAACCCCATTCACATAAAAGTTCACACCGACCGACCATTGTGAATGATCAATTTCCCTCTGTTAAACATCCCAGAGCAGTGTATTTATACCACAAATCACGCGCCAATTCTGTTAAAATTCAGCCAACTTTGAATTTTCCATCATGATTCAGAAGTGTTTTTTGAGCTTTGTGTGTACTGCGTTCTATGATTTTTAAAGTAATATAAATGAGCTTTCTTTTTTCTAAAATTAAACATAATAGGGTATTTTTTTAACTAGTGATACGCAGAATTGCAATTGTAGAAGTACTTTAAATTCACGAAAGGGAGAAAAGGGAAAAATCAAATTTTAGAAAAGTATTGAACTTATGATTAAATATCTCTTTGGTCTTTCAATATTTTTTTATGCTACCAACTGCATTTGAAGGCAAATATGCATGACTATCCATACATGTAGTCAAAAATTACTTACTGGCTATCATTTCTTGAAAAACGTGCATCGATCCAAGTGACCTCTAGAGCTGTGGGAAAAACAGGGATTTGGCCATAACTCTTTAACGAAGCAAAATGCCCCACTGCAAGTTTCGCTCATATGATAGTGCACGGTGGGCTGAACCTACCCTCAAAATATTTGCATCTGTATACGGGACACCCTGTATACTTAAAATGCTAAAGTCATTTATTCACTCACTCTTAATTTCATGTATACTCAATTACTCATAAAGGGTGTTCCCGGAACAAATTAACTTATTTAACGGGTAGGTCCGGCACATCACAAACAACCTTTTATAATACTTTTATATATTTTTTTTCTCTTTTTTTAGTCACCGTGGCAGAGTGAGTTGGCGCGCTAGGCATTGCAAGTATGGTGACCTGGGTTCGATCCCCAGCGGGGCAGAAATTTTTCTGATATGTACTTGGATGTACGGGGTCCACTCATACCTCGTGAGGAAAAATGAGTAGTTACTTGTATGAGTAACGACCAGTGGCAGCATTACTAGAGTAAAAAGAAATTAATGTAATAGAATAATTCGAAAAGTAAAAGGAGGCTCTTAGTAATGCTGCGCTACCTACAAAAATTGTGAAGAGGCCTTGTGCTTCTCCACAAATAAAATCATACCTACCTACTTATTATTTTCTTTTTTTTTCTCCAGAGGCATTGTGGACAACATGCCCCGTGGAGCTCAGATGGTGGGCATCCCCTTTGCCAGGAACCCTGAAGAGGTTTGCGAAGATTCCCGCGAGAACGACAGAAATCTGAAGGCCATCTTCCAGAGAATGAAACAGAAGCAGGTACTGAATCGTGTGGGGCCAACGTACAAACTTATACAGAGGGTTGATTATCTAGATTTTAGAGTGGAGATAGTTTTCTTCTTCATTTCTTTTTTTTTTTTTTTTTTTTTTTGAGATTGGGTTTTACAGTTTTTAGGTAATTTCGTAAATTATTCTTTAAGAGTCAGTCACTTGAGCCTGTTATTTTATTGGCTGTATCGAAAGAGTTCATCCGTAATTTTTTATTTTATTTTTCCAAGCTTGATTTTTTGTTGTTGTTGGAAATTTGAAAATCATTCTTGTATGTTCTGAATACACGAAACGATTCCTGACGAAATTTTAAAGGGACTTCACAATAGTAATAATAGTATTAATAATATTAATGAAGAATTCATTATGAGCGATAAAGATGTCCGAAGCCGATTTTCGCGTTCGTTTTTCTAGAATTTGATGGTGGAAATGGATTTTCTGATATATTTACTATAGAATCAGTTATTCACTATATTTTTTCTACATTTTCGAGTGATCCGATTGTTGTTTTTGTCGTTATAGAAGTAGATGTGAGCTTAGCCAAATATTGTCCTTGTTTCCAACAGTTTTTTTTCTCATTAAAGTTATAATTTCAGTTTTTTTTTTCTTTGTCATTTCAACATTCAGAGTAATTGTTCACGCACAAATTGTTCAGTTGTTCACAGTAAGCAATATTTTTGTTGAATGAAATCAATGTTGTTGATGAATGAAAAAACACACAAAAAAAAAATCATGAAATGTTGAATGAAAATAGAAATAAAAAATAAGAAAAACAATAAAAATAAAATAATTATAAAAAAGAACTGATGTGATGGAAAATTACTTACACATCCCGAAAAGTACAGGAGTACTTCATTGAGCTGTAATGGAATTGATATGTATATGAAAATAAATAAAGATACTTATTATTATTATAACTATAACCTTGGGCTGCTAGTTGGTTTGGTTTATTTTTTCGCCTTTAGATCAATTTATTAATCAATTTATGTTCCTACATTACAGATCCAAGTCGTGTTTGTCATCGTACCCAACGCAGGAGACACTTACTCCAAAGTGAAGCAGGTTGCAGAGCTAGAGGTTTGTTTTTATTTAGTCATTTAGCAACCTCAGTAGCTTGATCAAAGAGGTGGCGGACTTTTAATCTGAGGTCGCTGGTTCCAGTCCCAAGTTGAGCAAATATTTTCAGTAAAGCGAGTTTGAGTTGTTGTAATATCACGATTGTGATTAATACAAATAATATGATATCTTTTTTATCAAGTCAGTTTCATTTTACTAAGTTATCATATTTGTGATCACGATGTGATATCACCTCGCTTTGCTAAATCTCTACGAGTCCGCCGCCTTATCAATAGAGGTACTTGGTTCGGTATTTTCATTTTAACAGTTGCGTAGTAATCATGGTAGAGTGAGAAGAGCATTTGTTTTTTGTGCAGGTGACCCGGGTTCTATTCCCGGCCAAGTCGGAATGTTTTAAGATCCACTCATAAATTGTAAATATGTATCCAAACTGTTTTTTTTTTTTTTTTAGTTTAATGTCGGGTTTAACTGCATTGTCATATCACGACGGGGGTGTTATCCTCCATTCGCAGCAAACTCACAAACCTGCTACCCACATTAACCTCACCCAGCGCGGGTTGGGCCGGAATGTCGGCATCACGAAATCTTCACCTTGCTGGACGTTGCTTAACCTAGGTGATCCTACGAGAACCGGTGCATTCAACGTGCCATCGACGCTGCCTTAACCTGTTTAATATCAAGAAACTTACATAAAACCAATGTCTGAGCTAGTGATAGCAAAACAATACCCAAGTATCGTCCGTCACTGAAACTATAGTTTTTTGTACCAGATGAGGAGGCTATGTCTTGTTTTGACGAGTCCATTTTTGGTTTTCAGGTGGGAATCTTGACCCAATGTATTAAGGACAAAACTGTGTTCAAGATAAATCCTGCCACAACTGGAAATATTCTACTCAAGATTAACGCCAAGCTCAATGGAACCAACCACTATGTGAAGGACCTGAAGAAGTAAGTAAGCACTGTACTCTGCATTAAATGAAAGCTAGTGTTATTTTATGAGAGAAATTAAAATAAAAAAATTAGGTAAAAACGGAATTTGCTTAAAACTCCAGAACGGTTCGGAATTTAAGACTTATTTTTATATAATTTATATGGTAAATTTATATAAGATCATCTTTCATCAATTTTTTGCTTTATCTGACGGACACATGTAAAACGTGTCTATATTTATCTTTTATTTAGATAGATAAATGAATAAAACAAAACATAAATATTTCAGTGTGCTCCATTTTATTCCATTCTAGACCCCGTATTCTTGGCAAACCAACCATCATATTTGGCGCAGACGTCACTCACCCCTCCCCTGATGAAACCAGCATCCCCTCCGTTGCTGCGGTGAGTAGCTCCTCTGTAGTCCGTAGAGCGTGTATTAATTTGGGACAACAATGTGTTTTTTTTTTACAAATATATTTAATGTAGTTGGCTCCGAGCCGGGAGGATGATGAGGTTTGAGTCCCTGCCATGTCAAAAGATTTAGTAAAGTTAATTCATTCGGAAACGATCTCTGTGACCAATGCATTTTTACCACAGTTGATTTCGTTTCTCTTTTTAAACTGGTATATTCGAGTTTTCTTGACGGGATGAGGCAAAAAATGACACTGGAATTATAATAATAACACTCTTTAGTGGAACTACCAGGCGAGGTTAATGCTCAAAGCATTTTCTACCGCCTAACCCTCAGAGTCTTATTATTATGTGCTCACAAACTCAAATTAATGAATCATGAGGAAAAATTTATACACTGGGTGGGATTCAAACCAACGGACCCCTACGCTACCTGGAGTAAAAGGACATCCTATTCATTCCCACGAATGGTGTTGTTCAGGCAAAAAAATCTCGGTCTTAATATTCTCCCGAATGGTTTTCTTCAGGCAAAAAATCTCGGTCTTAATATTCCCCCGAATGGTATTCTTGAGGCAAAAAATCTCGGTCCTAATATTCCCCCGAATGGTATTCTTCAGGCAAAAAATCCCGGTCTTAATATTCTCCCGAATGGTATTCTTCAGGCTAAAAATCTCGGTCTTAAAATTCCCCCGAATTGTATTCTTCAGGCAAAAAATCTCGGTCTTAATATTCCCCCGAATGGTATTCTTCAGGCAAAAAATCTCGGTCGTTAATATTCCCCCGAATGGTATTCTTCAGGCAAAAAATCTCGGTCTTAATATTCCCCCGAATGGTGTTCTTCAGGCAAAAAATCTCGGTCGTTAATATTCCCCCGAATGGTATTCTTCAGGCAAAAAATCTTGGTCTTAATATTCCCCCGAATGGTATTCTTCAGGCAAAAAATCTCGGTCCTAATATTCCCCCGAAAGGTATTCTTCAGGCAAAAAATCTCGGTCTTAATATTCCCCCGAATGGTATTCTTCAGGAAAAAAGTTCGGCTGCGTCCCAAGTGCGTCACGGTCCAACTTTTGACCCATCACGATAGCCCAAAAGTGTCCCGGGTTTTTTCGATCCATAGGTCATGTGCGTCCCGCTTCAAATACCCGGGACGCACTTGGGTTAAAAAAGTTCCCTTGGGACGCACTTAGGAATCACTGGAAAAAATCTCGGTGTTAATATTCCCCCGAATGGTTTTCTCCAGGTGACCGCCAGCTACGACCCCGCGGCCTTCAAGTACAACATGATGTGGAACCTGCAAGACCCCCGCCAGGAGATCATAGTCCACCTGGAGGTGATAGTCAAGACCCAGCTCCTGTACTTCTACAAGGTGAACAAGCGCAAGCCCGAGCACATCATCTTCTACCGGGACGGCGTGTCAGAGGGACAGTTCCAAGCGATCATGAGTGAGTCACTCCACATTTTTCCCCTTCTTTTATTATTAGAGGGACAATTCCAAGCGATCATGAGTGAGTCACTCCACATTTTTTTCCCTTCGTTTATTATTAGAGGGACAATTCCAAGCGATCATGAGTGAGTCACTCCACATTTTTTCCCCTTCTTTTATTATTAGAGGGACAATTCCAAGCGATCATGAGTGAGTCACTCCACATTTTTCCCCTTCTTTTATTATTAGAGGGACAATTCCAAGCGATCATGAGTGAGTCACTCCACATTTTTTTCCCTTCGTTTATTATTAGAGGGACAATTCCAAGCGATCATGAGTGAGTCACTCCACATTTCTTTCCCTTTTATTATTATTATTTGTAAGTATATTTTACATTAATATTGATATTACAATAAACGGGGCGGAGATAAATTTCAAGCCAACAGGAAATCTTCAGGGACAATTCCAAGCGATCATGAGTGAGTCACTCCACATTTTTTTCCCTTCTATTATTATTATTTGTAGGTATATTTTACATTAATATTGATATTACAATAAACGGGGCGGAGATAAATCTCAAGTCAACAGGAAATCTTCATTATTTGAAGTTGAGAAACTTCCTGGTAACATGACATGTCTGGAGGATCACTGCTTTCTGTATCATATTATAATAATAATAATATCAAAAAATATTATTATTATTATTGAATTATTTATTATCTTTAAGACATACAAATATGTAAATACGTAAATACGTAAGTGATAACAAGAAAAATGAGTTAAAATAAGAACGAAACAATCGTTTTAAATTGCTTGGAGATGAGTGTCGGATCTATAACATTGCAGTGATGAAAATTTTGCTGCACCTATGAAAAGTAAAAATCTATGTTTACTAGTTACCTACTTACTTGTCCTAGTATTCTTTGTGAAGAACAAATATTTTCCACTTGTACTAGGATTATCTGATTTTGTTTTAATAAATCTTTGCTGAACTTGGGACTCGAACCACTGACCTCCGGTTAGGATTCTGCCGCCTTATCGATAGAGCTACTTGGGTCGGTATTTTCATTTTACTAGTTGCGTAGTATCCATGGCAGAGTGAGTAGCGCATTTGTCTTTCGTGGAATAGAACCCGGGCCCGAGTTCTATTCCCGGCAAAATCGGAATTAATAATAATAATAATATCGCCTTATTTATACTGCCCGATTGGGACTATTAAGTCCCATTATTCCAGCAGTAAGCCCAAGACGTATTATTATGTGGTAAAAATCCCAAATGGGAGGATAACTTGTCATGTCCCGGACTGGGTTTCGAACCCGCGACTTCTGGAATCTCTGGATTCGCAGAGTGCCGCCTTTACCATTGACCTACCGGGCAGACATGTGTCTTTCATTGGAATAAACAATTAAACATGCTCAGTTTTAAGAATTTTATTTTTTAATGTATACAATGGAGCCTTAACTGCGTAGATTTAAAGTAAAAAAAAAAAAAAAAAAAAAATGAGTAGTTTTGTATACTTACCATGCATAGTATAGTATAGTATAGTAGTGCTTTATTTAGACTGTCGGCTCGAGACAGGAAGTCCCATTACGCGAACAGTTTAATATAGCACCTCTTAATAGTGCATCAACACCGAGAGCTGCTGTGTTGGTTTTGTTGATGACTTGCCGGGACAGACTTTTTTTATTTATTTATTTTTTTTTTTCTTCTCAGGCGCGGAGCTGAGCGCCATCAAGCGGGCCTGCGCCTCCATGGAGCAGGGCTACAACCCGCCCGTCACCTTCCTCGTGGTGCAGAAGCGCCACCACACCCGCTTCTTCCCCCCCTCCCCCCAGGAGGGCGACGGGTCCCGCAACAACAACGTGCGCCCCGGCACCATAGTGGACACGACCATCACGCATCCCACCGACCTCGACTTCTACCTGGTCAGCCACGCCAGCATCCAGGTGAGAGAGGCACTCGGGCTCGTTAGGAATAGAAGAGAAAATAGAATAAAAATATAATATATAGTTATATTTTTACAGTATATAAAAGACTTCTCCCAGGACATCTTCCCGAGGCAGTGTGCTCAGCACTGAGGCAACATTACCTCTCTGAACAGCGAAACTAAGCCGTTGCCTGAAATATTCCCCGTCGCGTCTGTCCTTCGTCTCAAGGACCAAGGTTTTGGATATGCTATTAAACATTTCCAAAGCACTTGGCCCAAAAGAGCCAAAGGTTTCGACGGCGATAATTGTATATCTCAATAAGAGTTTACAATAGAGGTTGGGATGCAGGTTATTTAAACATAATTCTGAAATTACATAATACATTTTTAAAAAACAATTACTTCATGCTATTATTTTGCAGTGCCACATAAATTTTCCCCCCAGACAGTCTCGTTATGAGATAATGTACCAGCGTTGGATGAGAAAGATTGCATATTAGCATTTTACATAGAACATTATTTTAAATAGAACTATTTTATTTTTGAGTTTTGATATTTCATAAAAACCAAAAAATGGATAAAAATGAAGAATAAAAAATCTTTCTGTTACCAATTTTTTTGTAGACATTTGTAAAATTTAAATTTATAAAAATTGGTATTTGAAGAGAAGACTTCTGGAGATACTAGTGATTTAGTATTGAGCGATAATGGAAAGTCGAACTTTTATTATAGCCAAGAGTATATTTATGATAGGAACCATTCACGAGGAAATATTGTGTCTATAATTGACAGCGTATTTTTATAGCTGAATAATAATGATCGGAGGACTTGGTCTGCAAAGTCCTATTGAAATCGGATAGACTATTGTCGATTGTCCCATGTGCTCTGTTAATCACCCAAGGGTTGGGTGGAAGAGATTGCCATAGGCAATAACCGCGCCCTTTAGTTAGGACATATGTATATATATTTTTTTTTTATATATATTATTAATATTGTCAATTTTTATATTTTATTTTTTACCATTATTTGTCTGTATATAATTATGTTCTACCTACTAATAAAGAGTTTCTAAATAAATAAAATCTCGTGTCTCCTCTCAGGGCACGGCGAGACCCACCAAGTACTACCGTCTGTGGGACGAGTACAACCTGTCGGATGACGAGACAGAGGAGATGACGTACTACCTGTGTCATCTCTTCTCCCGCTGCACGCGCGCCGTGTCCTACCCTGCGCCCACCTACTATGCGCATCTGGCCGCCTTCCGAGGGCGCGTCTACATCAAGAACCGCCACCTGGACATGAACAACCTGGTGCGGGAGAACCAGGTGCACCAGGCCAACCCCGAGTTCCTGATGAACAACCCGATGTACTTCGTGTGAACAGGGCCTCGCGACCATGTCTGGAAACCATGAAAAAAAAATCTATGAATATTTACAATATTGTTCCACGATAAATAAAAGAAAAAACTAAAAAACAACAGCAAAAAAATACGTATTGTGTGTAAGAGTTCGGTGGAAGAGAAAGCCACAGGCTTTAACCTCGCCCCTTGGTTCACTACATATTCTATTTTTTTATTTTTTTTTTTATTAGCATGTCCTATTTTGTTGAATGTATGTAGTTGACCAATAAAGAATTAAATAATAATAATAATATTATATGCATAAAAAATATCTATGAAAGCCCCACAACCATAGTTGAAGTTCATATATTCATATCTATAAATGTAGATAAAAAAATATTTCTAGAAAGTAACGAAAATTGGGACACTATTGTTGTTTTGCTTTTATTATTTTAATCTTAAATTTGAATTGTATGCATGTGTTACCAGCTGAATTAGTTCTAAGACAAATTAGATTAGGTTAGGATATATTACGTTAGGTTGGGATAGGTCTGGCTTATCTTAACTTAATTTAACCTTGCCTTAACTGATCCAACTTGTTCTAAAATTATATTAAACAAAACAAAATGAGCGTTAGTTGTATTGAAACAATGTATTTCTAAACAATTTTAAAGACTACCACTAATTTCTGGAATATGATGTATTCCAGAAATTAAATGTGTTGTTTTAAAAAATTGTTTTGTGTGGTGTAGTTTGTCCTAGTGACCGACCTCAGTAGCTTGATCGATAGGGCGGCGGACTTGTAACCTGGAGGTCGGTGGTTCAAGTCCCGGATTCAGCGTAGATTTAGTAAAGCGAGCTTGAGTAGTTGTGATATCTGGAAGGTGATTGACACAAATATGATAACTAGTTTGTCCTAGTAAATTAGGTTGTCATTGGGCTGGTAACATAATTATACAAAACAATCAACACAACACCATAAAAACATAAAAATACAAAGGAACACAGATGGTAAAATATATTTTCAAGGTAGGATTTATTAAGTGCATTTTTTACTATTAAGTAATGCTAAATGTGCCGGGATACTCTGTCTTTCTCTTACTCTAAATTCTTTCTTTTAAATTTATCTCTTTTTTATTTTAATTTTATTTACAGAAAAGAATAGATTACTGTTGTTGGATATTAAAGTTACCTAGTATTAAAAATAAGAAAAACAAAAAGAATAAATTTTGAATCTAGGTACTACTGTTTACTAATCTGAAGGGCATCTACTTCTTTATATAGGTACCAAACCCAAATCAACTTCAGCACAAACAAAAAAAAATCTTGGAAAATTTACAAGCCCTTAAAATACAGAATCTTCAAATTTGTACCTTTTTAATTTTTATTTTATTTTTAATCTTTATAATTTTACAAATAATATATTTATATTTTTCTGACCCTCTGTAAGTACTTTTTTTGTTATATTTGCTACTTTACACTAATTAAGTTTTTATCCCTTGAAAAAACAGAAACTTTTCAAAAAAGTCTTATTCGTGATTAGAAAAGAAAAGACAACTATCGAAATACACCTTCATTAAAAACGGCGAGGGATCCTGTAAACAAAATACCTGTAGTACGAAACTGTGTATTTCAATAGACTATTGGCACCATCACAAAACAGTTTCCTGCCGGCCAAATACAATCGGAATTCCACCACCTTACGACAGAAGACTTAAAAAAAAAAAACAAAAAACAAAAAAAAAATGACTAGAGGGTTCTACTTTTGATTAAAAGAGAGTTATCTACCAGAAATACATCTTCCATAGTTTTTCAGTTTAAAATTTTAGCCTAAAATCACCTAAAACTTTTTTCTGACTAGATTGAGAAGCTTTTCCAGGTATTATACTCGTAAGCTCTGGGAATATGTTAGTATTATCTTAACTAGCTCGTATATTTCTCAAATTAAGAACGGTACACTCTGTAGCCGAAGTCCTCTCAGTGGAGAAGTTTTACTGACAGAAAGTAAATTTCATTGTATACAAGAATGCTTGTCACAATGGTCAGCCACATTATCTTGCAAATCCAGGATTCGAACCCCGTCAGGTCTGTTTTGATACTCTTGTGTTGTTGTGCTTCATATCTCATTTTATAAGACCTTGCACTTGACCTACCTCGTTGTCAAACACACTCTTATCAAGCACATAGATTACAATATTCATGTAATAATTCTAATGTAAATACACAACGTGAAGAAACAGTTGTCAGTCTAATCTTTTCTAGGGACATCTATCGAGCAATAAAGCTATTGTATTTCAAAACCCACATGTTAGTACATATAACTACTTATCACTTTATCCCTTCTTATGTCACTGATGTAGGCAATGTTTTGGACCTTGAAACACAAGTGGTACTCAACTCAGCTGAGGTTTTTAGAAAGTGTGTATTCATTCACTATTTACGGTGTGTATCCATTTTATGTTGATTGCAAATGGAACAGCAGACATCAAAAAACATAAGGGTTAGGTGGAAGAGATTGCCGCAGCCAATAACCCCGCCCTTTAATTATGACATTAGTATTATTTTCCTGAGTTATTTATTTATTTTTCAAACTATTTTATACTGTAAATATTCTACATCACTTTGTCCTTCTAATAAAACTTTCACTGGATCACTGTATGGATCTGTGATATCAGCACTACAGTTTGTCTCTCCAGTGTTGCAGATCGCATGGCCGCCATCCTTTTCTGTCTTGTGCTTTCCTCATCCATGTATTACTCGCTATTTTTCTATTGCGTCGTCCCATCTCGTTGGTGGATGTCCTCTTCCTTTTCTTTCTCTCGGGTACCACTCTGTCACTCGTTTTGTTAACCTATTGTCATATTTTGTTCTTGCTATGTGTCCGCCCATCTGCGTTTACTGTTGTATATTTCTTCTACTACATCTTTTACTTTTGTTTTCTCTCAAATATCTGTGTTTCTTATGTGATCTCTAAGGCACATTTTTCTTTCAATAGCTCTTCGAGTCACCTGTAATCCTTTTTTATTGTGCTCCATGTTTTGCTACCATAATAATAATATCGCCTTATTTATACTGCCCGATTAGGACTATTAAAGTCCCATTATTCCAGCAGTAAGCCCAAGACATATTACTATGTGGTAAAAATCTCAATTGGGAGGATAACATGTCATGTCCCAGCTGGGTTTCGAACCCACGACCTCTGGAATCTCTGAATTCACAGAGTGCCGCCTTTACCACTGAGCTACCGGGACAGACAAAGGTTAAGGCTGGTAGTATTATGTGAGTTGAAGAGATCTGATTTTAATTCCATATCTACTGTCTTATCGTTTAATATGTCTTTTATTTTATTATATCCAATTCATGCTGATCTCTTTCTATGCTGAAGTTCTGAAGAAGATGTCATTTTCGACATTGAGATTTTGTCCAAGGTATTTTGTGACTTTTTTTTGGATTGCCCTTGAGGTAGATATTATGTGCCTTGGAATATTTGGTTTTTCCTGGATGTATTGCTAGTCCAACAGATTCGGCGGCAGTGTGTATTGACAGAAGCGCACCTTCAAGTGTTGTAGGGTCATGCGCAACAAGAACTATGTCATCAGCAAATAAAAGTATCTTGAGAATTTCTCCGTCGATATTTACTCTCCAGCTAGATTGATGGTAGATATCAGATTTTCAAGAACAGCAGTAAAAAGGTTTGGAGATATCACATCGCCTTGTCGCACTCCTATTTTTATATCGATGCTTACAGGTTTATTAAACAATGTTATTTGTGTTGTAGTATTTTTATTACATTCTTCTATGTATCTGATATAGGTTGAGTGTATCCTTGTTTAATGAGTGAATCGATGACAGCATTATGTTCTACGGAGTCAAATGCTTTTTTGAAGTCGATAAATAGAAAATATAGGGGAATGTGATATTCTTTGCATTTTTCTAACAACTGTGAAATGGTATGGATGTGATCAATAGTTGAAAACCCTGTTTTGAAATCAGCTTAATCTGCTTCAGTTTTCATCAAGATGTTTTGGTATGACTTATATTTTATTTTGTTCACATACTATTCAAGTAGTCACACAAAGTTTTTGACTTTGGCAATCCAGAGAGAACACTTGCTGCGTTACCTCTCTGGATTGCTAGAGACAATCTTTGTGTGAGAAAAATGCCCGCTCTCATGTCTCCTGTCACTCGGGCTAAAACGTCGCCAACTCTCCTGAAAAACTGTTTTGTCTTCAAGCTCCATGGTCCAAATGTCTTGAATGCTAATGGTTGGAAAATATAATTCTGATTTCGGATGAAGCTGTATTTGGCGACCTTCTTTTTGTCGGCTTCCTCTGCAGCAGACCCAGCTTCCTGTCGAGTTTTGGGGAGATAAGTTTCTGCTATAGGCGGACTCGTAACCTGGAGTTCGGTGGTTCAAGTCTCAAGCATTGAAAATATTAACAAGTTCATTTTTAAGTATGACATCACTCTTTTGTTTACACAAATAATATGAATACAGGGTGTTACCCGATCAACTACCTGTTAAGTAATAACGTGGACCTTCTACCTATTTTTGTTCGTCTTTTAAATATGTTCTTGGTTCCTAAATTACTTTTTTCTTCCTTTTTGTACCTCCTGTATCGTAGGAAAGAGCTCTTTATCTGGTGACAGATGAATTAATCAGAGAAAATAGCAAACAAACAAATATTGTCTTTCCATAGGTGAATCATATTGTTTTCATCTTAAAATACCTACGTATCCCTCAACTCAATTTTAATATAATTTATAAAGGAGTGTAATATTCGAGGTGATTTTCTTTTTGTGAGCTCTTTTGTATACACAGACTTTTATTAATAATAAGAAATACGAGAAATATTTTTGAAGAATTTTTTCAAGTCAATCAAGCTGTTTCAAGAAAATTAATTTATTTTCAATCAACTGCACAAAATACTAGAGCCTTAAGGGAAGTGTTTGCGGATCCCATAAAGTGGCATAAAGCTTTTTCAACGAGGCAAGATTAGAGAGAAATTAGAGAGAGGGAGTGGATTCAAGTGGAATAAAATGAATGACCTGGAAGAAAGTCATTTTTCTATTGGAAGAGGAAAAATCTTCTTCCAGTTTGCTTAACCAAAATGTATTCATAAATTTTTGCTTCCATTTCTTTTATAGGTTAAGTCCATGTTTATCTTTAAAAGTATAGAAACGCATTTTTCTTTCACGAATAGTGGGGAAGCTAATCTGGAAATATTTGAAATAAAATGGAAATATTTGGAAATACCGAACCTGGAAAAAAAAAATTATCCAAAAGAAAAATACACCTATTGTCAACACATAACTGGGCCCAAAAAGTGCTTTAAAAAAAGAATAGTGCATCTCAATCATTAATTTACTAGTCACCTTAGTGTGTATCAGTTGTATCACTCTTGGTTGGGACTAGATTTTTCTGCTATGTAGTGGGTTATTAGTGTTATTACGGAGTCTTTTTATACCTCGTGAGAATTCAAACTTAATGACATAGAAAAGTAAATTAATTGGGCTTCTTTTGGGGTAGCCGGACCTTCCCCACAGCAACAAAACTCAGTTTTTACGGTCATGAATATTTCGCACAAAAATTAATATTTAGTATTCGTCTTGGAGGTATTGTGGAACAGAGAGACAAACAAAATCTGCATGGATGTATGTCAAAAACAGGACCTCACTGGGTTCAGTTAATTTAATAATAGCTCAGTGAGATTATTATTTTTTTTTCAGGCCGGACCAGGTGTTGATGCACCTGATACTTGTGCCAGCGCGGTGGAAGGAGATATATAGAAATCTGTTCCATAATCCCTCCAGGATGAATGCTAAATCAATATTATTGAAAGGAGTTATACAGAAAACAATGTAACCTGGTCATTAGATCCGAGAAGCCATAGATCTCCCAAACATGACGGAGTACCAAATCCCGAAGGAGCAACTGAAAGAAGATGAGTGCGCGGGTAATGTGCAGTATGGATTTCGGTCTGCCTGCTCCCAAGTCACAGCTGCCTCCTCCTCTGTCATCAGCTTCATCGCGACCAAGACCTACATCAACTTGAACGAGTGGTTCGGTCTCCACGGCACTCTGTTCATCTACACAGCAGTTTCTTTCCTTGGATTCTTCTATATTTATTTCAATGTTCCTGAAACTGAAGATAGAACCTTGCAAGACATTATGGATTTCGTTGTGGACAATAAGAGTGCTCGCGATTTTAAGCGGACGAGTAAAGAAAAAACTATTAACAACTGACAAATACAAAACTTCTCAATTTTGAAGGTAGTTGCCCAAGTATTAATGATTTTTATTACTATGAAAGAACAAACAACCTAAGAGATTTTTACCAGGAAAGCTGTAGAATGAGGAAGGGCTTTGTACCAAGAAATGATATTGTCTATGAAAAAGAAGGTCAAACTTTCGGAACCTCCAAAGATTATTAAAAGATGAGACCAAAATTTTCAAGATCTATTGAATAGTGAAACACCTGACAGTGAAGTGTAAAAAGTTTACTATGTAGTTAAAACTAAAATAGATCATCTTTTTCATGTTCGCCGATATATCTAGCTAATAAGAATAAGGAAATGATTCGGCCGTTGAGATTGCTTATAGACGGGTCGTAGTGATGATCAAATAACTCCTTAGCTTTCTACGAGGTCATATTAGTTGTCAGTCGAGCTGTCTAGCCTATCTTACT
>CM044956.1:14733563-14801447 GCA_024516035.1 Bactericera cockerelli | reverse complement strand
TGCATTGAACTACGAATCACGATGTCATTTTTAAAACGTAATCGCGAAGTAAGTATATAATAGGTAAAAGAATTGATTTGTGATACCTACATGAAATTGATTTCAATAACAAATTTAATATTATTAATTCATGAACATCTTTAACCCTTGAATCTCTCCAGGGCACGGCGAGACCCACCAAGTACTACCGTCTGTGGGACGAGTACAACCTGTCGGATGACGAGACAGAGGAGATGACGTACTACCTGTGTCACCTCTTCTCATTATTGATTTCAATAACAATTATTATTAATTTATAAACATTTTTAACCCTTGAATCTCTCCAGGGCACGGCGAGACCCACCAAGTACTACCGTCTGTGGGACGAGTACAACCTGTCGGATGACGAGACAGAGGAGATGACCTACTACCTGTGTCACCTCTTCTCATTATTGATTTCAATAACAATTATTATTAATTTATGAAACCGACCTCAGTAGCTTGATCGATAAGGCGGCGGACTTGTAATCTGGAGGTCGGTGGTTCAAGTCCCGGTTTCAGCGTAGATTTAGTAAAGCGAGTTTGAGTAGTTGTGATATCACGAAACTGATTAGCACAAATATGATAACTTTTTTTTTTATTAATTTATGAACATCTTTAACCCTTGAATCTCCCCAGGGCACGGCGAGACCCACCAAGTACTACCGTCTGTGGGACGAGTACAACCTGTCGGATGACGAGACAGAGGAGATGACGTACTACCTGTGTCACCTCTTCTCCCGCTGCACGCGCGCCGTGTCCTACCCTGCGCCCACCTACTATGCGCATCTGGCCGCCTTCCGAGGGCGCGTCTACATCAAGAACCGCCACCTGGACATGAACAACCTGGTGCGGGAGAACCAGGTCCACCAGGCCAACCCCGAGTTCCTGATGAACAACCCGATGTACTTCGTGTGAACAGGGCCTCGCCGCGACCATGTCTGGAAACCATGAAAAAAAATCTATGAATATTTACAATATTGTTCCACGATAAAAAAAAAAAAAACTAAAAAAACAACAGCAAAAAAATACGTATTGTGTGTAAGAGTTCGGTGGAAGAGAAAGCCACAGGCTTTAACCTCGCCCCTTGGTTCACTACATATTCTATTTTTTTTTTTTATTAGCATGTCCTATTTTGTTGAATGTATGTAGTTGACCAATAAATAATTAAATAATAATAATAATATTATATGCATAAAAAATATCTATGAAAGCCCCACAACCATAGTTGAAGTTCATATATTCATATCTATAAATGTAGATAAAAAAATATTTCTAGAAAGTAACGAAAATTGGGACACTATTGTTGTATTGCTTTTATTATTTTATTTTTAATTTGAATTGTATGCATGTGTTACCAGCTGAATTAGTTCTAAGACTAATTAGATTAGGTTAGGATATATTACGTTAGGTTGGGATAGGTCTGGCTTATCTTAACTTAATTTAACCTTGCCTTAACTGATCCAACTTGTTCTAAAATTATATTAAACAAAACAAAATGAGCGTTAGTTGTATTGAAACAATGTATTTCTAAACAATTTTAAAGACTACCACTAATTTCTGGAATATGATGTATTCCAGAAATTATATGTGTTGTTTTAAAAAATTGTTTTGTGTGGTGTAGTTTGTCCTAGTGACCGACCTCAGTAGCTTGATCGATAGGGCGGCGGACTTGTAACCTGGAGGTCGGTGGTTCAAGTCCCGGATTCAGCGTAGATTTAGTAAAGCGAGCTTGAGTAGTTGTGATATCTGGAAGGTGATTGACACAAATATGATAACTAGTTTGTCCTAGTAAATTAGGTTGTCATTGGGCTGGTAACATAATTATACAAAACAATCAACACAACACCATAAAAACATAAAAATACAAAGGAACACAGATGGTAAAATATATTTTCAAGGTAGGATTTATTAAGTGCATTTTTTACTATTAAGTAATGCTAAATGTGCCGGGATACTCTGTCTTTCTCTTACTCTAAATTCTTTCTTTTAAATTTATCTCTTTTTTATTTTAATTTTATTTACAGAAAAGAATAGATTACTGTTGTTGGATATTAAAGTTACCTAGTATTAAAAATAAGAAAAACAAAAAGAATAAATTTTGAATCTAGGTACTACTGTTTACTAATCTGAAGGGCATCTACTTCTTTATATAGGTACCAAACCCAAATCAACTTCAGCACAAACAAAAAAAAATCTTGGAAAATTTACAAGCCCTTAAAATACAGAATCTTCAAATTTGTACCTTTTTAATTTTTATTTTATTTTTAATCTTTATAATTTTACAAATAATATATTTATATTTTTCTGACCCTCTGTAAGTACTTTTTTTGTTATATTTGCTACTTTACACTAATTAAGTTTTTATCCCTTGAAAAAACAGAAACTTTTCAAAAAGGTCTTATTCGTGATTAGAAAAGAAAAGACAACTATCGAAATACACCTTCATTAAAAACGGCGAGGGATCCTGTAAACAAAACACCTGTAGTACGAAACTGTGTATTTCAATAGACTATTGGCACCATCACAAAACAGTTTCCTGCCGGCCAAATACAATCGGAATTCCACCACCTTACGACAGAAGACTTAAAAAAAAAAACAAAAAACAAAAAAAAATGACTAGAGGGTTCTACTTTTGATTTAAAGAGAGTTATCTACCAGAAATACATCTTCCATAGTTTTTCAGTTTAAAATTTTAGCCTAAAATCACCTAAAACTTTTTTCTGACTAGATTGAGAAGCTTTTCCAGGTATTATACTCGTAAGCTCTGGGAATATGTTAGTATTATCTTAACTAGCTCGTATATTTCTCAAATTAAGAACGGTACACTCTGTAGCCGAAGTCCTCTCAGTGGAGAAGTTTTACTGACAGAAAGTAAATTTCATTGTATACAAGAATGCTTGTCACAATGGTCAGCCACATTATCTTGCAAATCCAGGATTCGAACCCCGTCAGGTCTGTTTTGATACTCTTGTGTTGTTGTGCTTCATATCTCATTTTATAAGACCTTGCACTTGACCTACCTCGTTGTCAAACCACTCTTATCAAGCACATAGATTACAATATTCATGTAATAATTCTAATGTAAATACACAACGTGAAGAAACAGTTGTCAGTCTAATCTTTTCTAGGGACATCTATCGAGCAATAAAGCTATTGTATTTCAAAACCCACATGTTAGTACATATAACTACTTATCACTTTATCCCTTCTTATGTCACTGATGTAGGCAATGTTTTGGACCTTGAAACACAAGTGGTACTCAACTCAGCTGAGGTTTTTAGAAAGTGTGTATTCATTCACTATTTACGGTGTGTATCCATTTTATGTTGATTGCAAATGGAACAGCAGACATCAAAAAACATAAGGGTTAGGTGGAAGAGATTGCCGCAGCCAATAACCCCGCCCTTTAATTATGACATTAGTATTATTTTCCTGAGTTATTTATTTATTTTTCAAACTATTTTATACTGTAAATATTCTACATCACTTTGTCCTTCTAATAAAACTTTCACTGGATCACTGTATGGATCTGTGATATCAGCACTACAGTTTGTCTCTCCAGTGTTGCAGATCGCATGGCCGCCATCCTTTTCTGTCTTGTGCTTTCCTCATCCATGTATTACTCGCTATTTTTCTATTGCGTCGTCCCATCTCGTTGGTGGATGTCCTCTTCCTTTTCTTTCTCTCGGGTACCACTCTGTCTTTCGTTTTGTTAACCTATTGTCATATTTTGTTCTTGCTATGTGTCCGCCCATCTGCGTTTACTGTTGTATATTTCTTCTACTACATCTTTTACTTTTGTTTTCTCTCAAATATCTGTGTTTCTTATGTGATCTCTAAGGCACATTTTTCTTTCAATAGCTCTTCGAGTCACCTGTAATCCTTTTTTATTGTGCTCCATGTTTTGCTACCATAATAATAATATCGCCTTATTTATACTGCCCGATTAGGACTATTAAAGTCCCATTATTCCAGCAGTAAGCCCAAGACATATTACTATGTGGTAAAAATCTCAATTGGGAGGATAACATGTCATGTCCCAGCTGGGTTTCGAACCCACGACCTCTGGAATCTCTGGATTCACAGAGTGCCGCCTTTACCACTGAGCTACCGGGACAGACATAGGTTAAGGCTGGTAGTATTATGTGAGTTGAAGAGATCTGATTTTAATTCCATATCTACTGTCTTATCGTTTAATATGTCTTATTTTATTATATCCAATCCATGCTGATCTCTTTCTATGCTAAAGTTCTGAAGAAGATGTCATTTTCGACGTTGAGATTTTGTCCAAGGTACTTGTATTTTGTGACTTCTTTTTTTGGATTGCCCTTGAGGTAGATATTATGTGCCTTGGAATATTTGGTTTTTCCTGGATGTATTGCTAGTTCAACAGATTCGGAGGCAGTGTGTATTGACAGAAGCACACCTTCAAGTGTTGTAGGGTCATGCGCAACAAGAACTATGTCATCAGCAAATAAAAGTATCTTGAGAATTTCTCCGTCGATATTTACTCTCCAGCTAGATTGATGGTAGATATCACATTTTCAAGAACAGCAGTAAAAAGGTTTGGAGATATCACATCGCCTTGTCGCACTCCTATTTTTTTATCGATGCTTACAGGTTTATTAAACAATGTTATTTGTGTTGTAGTATTTTTATTACATTCTTCTATGTATCTGATATAGGTTGAGTGTATCCTTGTTTAATGAGTGAATCGATGACAGCATTATGTTCTACGGAGTCAAATGCTTTTTTAAAGTCGATAAATAGAAGATATAGGGGAATGTGATATTCTTTGCATTTTTTTAAGAACTGTGAAATGGTATGGATGTGATCAATAGTTGAAAAACTTTTTTGAAATCAGCTTAATCTGCTTCAGTTTTCATCAAGATGTTTTGGTATTCGTTTTAGTACAATTTTTGATGATAATTTATACAATTGAGACAGTAAGCAGATTGGTCTGTAGTTTTGAATATCCTCACATTCCTCACGTATTAAAATAATAAAACTTTATATAATAATAATATACCTACGGTAACGAAAAGCCGAGATAGAGCTCAATGAATAATACTTACCTATTAGGTACAAATCTATATCTATAAAAGAAAGCTGTCTGTATGTGTGTGTGTATGTATGTATGTATGTTCTTTATACAAATCCACACCGTTTGACCGAGAAACCTGAAATTTTGCACATAGGTCCGCTTGGATCAGGAAATTCTTCTAGGCTAGATTATATCTCCCTGAGGTTAAGCTACAATGAGTAAGGATAAAAATAGATGGGTGACGCAAAAAAAATTCACGTTTTTTGACATAAATGACATTTTTTCTCGAAATTTGTCGCGACGACCTATCAACTCAAAGCGAGAAAGTTTTAGGCAAGGGTTTGAGCTTTCCATTGACATATCGATCGCGAATTTCTGATGAGCCGTTCTTGAGCTACGCCGGGTAAGGTAAAAAAATGGATGGGTAACATGTAAAATATTCACGTTTTTTGACCTAAATGACATTTTTTCTCGAAATTTGAAGTGACAACCTATCAACTCAGAGCGAGAAAGTTTTTAGGCAAGGGTTTAGGCTTTCATTTGACATATTGATCGCGAAATTCTGATGAGCCATTCTTGAGCTACGCCGGGGAAGACCAGAAAATAAATGGGCGACAAAAAATATTCAGGTTTTTTTCCAAACCTAAATGACATTTGGTGTGTGTGTGTGTGTGTAGTGTGTGTGTATGGTGTGTGTGTGTGTGGTGTGTGTATGGTGTGTCGTGTGTGGTGTGTGTGTGGTGTGTGTGTGTGTGTGGTGTGTATGTGTGGTGTGTGTGTATGTGTGGTGTGTGTGTATGTGGTGTGTGTGTATGGTGTGTGTGTGTGGTGTGTGTGTATGGTGTGTGTGTGTGTGGTGTGTGTATGGTGTGTGTGTGTATGTGGTGTGTGTGGTGTGTGTGTGTGGTGTGTGTGTGTGTGTGGTGTGTGGGTGTTGTGTGTGGGTGTTGTGTGTGGGTGTGATGTGTGATGTGTGCGTGTGTGTGGGTGTGTGGATGTGGGTGTGTGTGGGTGTGGGTGTGTGTGGGTGGGTGTGTGTGGGTGGGTGTGTGTGTGCGTTGTGTGTGTTTGATGGGCTGGCGAAGCGGCGGGTGTAACCCGCTAGTATAATATAGTTATGAGTTATTACCGAACTCAGTAGCTCGAGCGATACGTAGGCGGACTCGTAACCTGGAGTTCGGTGGTTCAAGTCTCAAGCATTGGAAATATTAACAAGTTCATTTTTAAGTATGGCATCACTCTTTTGTTTACACAAATAATATGAACACAGGGTGTTACCCGACCAACTACCTCTGTAGCAAATAATAATAATTGCAACTTTACTGTTGCTAGATAAGATTTATCTAGCTTTATTTGGGGGAGCGGCACCTGTTTTTGACTTATCCGCTGACTACCTGTTAAGTAATAACGTGGACCTTCTACCGATTTTTGTTCGTCTTTTAAATATGTTCTTGGTTCCTAAATTACTTTTTTCTTCCTTGTTGTACCTCCTGTATCGTAGGAAAGAGCTCTTTATCTGGTGACACATGAATTAATAAGAGAAAATAGCAAACAAACAAATATTGTCTTTCCATAGGTGAATCATATTGTTTTCATCTTAAAGTACCCACGTATCCCTCAACTCAATTTTTAATATAATTTATAAAGGAGTGTAATATTCGAGGTGATTTTCTTTTTGTCAGCTCTTTTGTACACGGACTTTTATTAATAATGAATGTTAATAAGAAATACGAGAAATATCTTTGAAGAATTTTTTTCAAGTCAATCAAGCTGTTTCAAAAAATTTAATTTATTTTCAATCAACTGCACAAAATACTAGAGCCTTAAGGGAAGTGTTTACGGATCCCATAAAGTGGCATAAAGCTTTTTTAACGAGGCAAGATTAGAGAGAAAGTGGATTCAAGTGGAATAAAATGAATGAACTGGAAGAAAGTCATTTTTCTATTGGAAGAGGAAAAATCTTCTTCCAGTTTGCTTAACCAAAATGTATTCATGAATTTTTGCTTCCATTTCTTTTATAGGTTAAGTCCATGTTTATCTTTAAAAGTATAGAAACGCATTTTTCTTTCACGAATAGTTAGGAAGCTAATCTGGAAATATTTGAAATAAAATGGAAATATTTGGAAATACCGAACCTGGAAAAAAAAATTTCCAAAAGAAGAATACACCTATTGTCAACACATAACTGGGCCCAAAAAGTGCTTTAAAAAAAGAATAGTGCATCTCACTCATTAATTTACTAGTCACCTTAGTGTGTATCATTCTTGGTTGGGACTAGATTTTTCTACTATGTAGTGGGTTATTACGGAGTCTTCTTACACCTTGTGAGAATACCAACTTTTAATGACATAGAAAAGTAAATTAATCGGGCTTCTTTTGGGGTAGCCGGACCTTCCCCACAGCAACAACACTCAGTTTTTACGGTCATGAATTTTTCGCACAAAAATTACTATTTAGCATTCGTCTTGGAGGTATTGTGGAACAGAGAGACAAACAAAATCTGCATGGATCTATGTCAAAACAGGACCTCACTGGTTCAGTTAATTTAATAAAACCTCAGTGATATTATTATTTTTTTTCAGGCCGGACCAGGTGTTGATGCACCTGATACTTGCGCCAGCGCGGTGGAAGGAGATATATAGAAATCTGTTCCATAATCCCTCCAGGATGAATGCTAAATCAATATTATTAAAAGGAGTTATACAGAAAACAATGTAACCTGGTCATTAGATCCGAGAAGCCATAGATCTCCCAAACATGACGGAGTACCAAATCCCGAAGGAGCAACTGAAAGAAGATGAGTGCGCGGGTAATGTGCAGTATGGATTTCGGTCTGCCTGCTCCCAAGTCACAGCTGCCTCCTCCTCTGTCATCAGCTTCATCGCGACCAAGACCTACATCAACTTGAACGAATGGTTCGGTCTCCACGGCACTCTGTTCATCTACACAGCAGTTTCTTTCCTTGGATTCTTCTATATTTATTTCTATGTTCCTGAAACTGAAGATAGAACCTTGCAAGACATTATGGATTTCTTTGTGGACAGTAAGAGTGCTCGCGATTTTAAGCGGACGAGTAAAGAAAAAACTATTAACAACTGACAAATACAAAACTTCTTAATTTTGAAGGTAGTTGCCCAAGTATTAATGATTTTTATTACTATGAAAGAATAGAATAGAATAGAATAGAAATTACCTTGTTTATACTGCCGAGGTGAGACTGAAAAGTCCCTTTATTCCAGCAGTCTAAACAAGGTCTCTTGTTTATTTTCAAATTTAAATACACATTTTGTACATACATTTAATATTCTTAAGATTACATACATAAAAAAACCTTGCTTAGGTTAGAAAAAAAAGAAGATAATAATAATAATAAAATAATAATGATAATGAATAAAAATAATAAAAAAGAAAATGTAGAAAATAAAAATAAGCTATATTAACAATAAAAATTAAAAAAAAAATCTGAACAAGCATACAAACGAGCAGACAAGCATTCAATCAATCATTCATACTAACACTCATACAGTGAAAGGTGATGGTATCACCAGTAATTCTGCTTAAGGATAGGATTTAAGGGATAGGGACAGGAGAGGAAGAGAGAGAGAGAGAAAAAAAAAAGGATTAAAGGGTAAGGTGACCTTCGCTGACAGCTAGCAGTAATGAGGTTTTGAAAGAATAAGGAGATAGAGAGCTAAGGGTTAGATATGGTACTTTGTTCCAGAGATTTATAGAGTGAATATAAAAGGAATTAGAGTATGAGGCACTGTTGTGAGGAGGGACTTCAAGTAGTAGGTCATGGGATCTAGGAGTTACTCTGGATACAATTGAGGAGCGGAACAAACAACCTAAGAGATTTTCACCAGGAAAGCTGTAGAATGAGGAAGGGCTTTGTACCAAGAAATGATATTGTCTATGAAAAAGAAGGTCAAACTTTCGGAACCTCCAAAGATTATTAAAAGATGAGACCAAAATTTTCAAGATCTATTGAATAGTGAAACACCTGACAGTGAAGTGTAAAAAGTTTACTATGTAGTTAAAACTAAAATAGATCATCTTTTTCATGTTCGCCGATATATCTAGCTAATAAGAATAAGGAAATGATTAGGCCGTTGAGATTGCTTATAGACGGGTCGTAGTGATGATCAAATAACTCCTTAGCTTTCTACGAGGTCATATTAGTTGTCAGTCGAGCTGTCTAGCCTATCTTACTGCATCACATTTTATTACGTGTAGTAAAGATATAGCTAACTACTGATATGGCTGTCATAATGTTGGTATTTACATATGTATACGTTATACTAATATATACCAATATATACGTAAAAACCATTTATAGGCAAATAAACGAGAGGTAGCTACTCTTTATATAAAAGTCACAATAAATCTCACTATATAATAATTCCGTGTCCGTGAGATAGGTATTGATACCTAAATCACGGTGGTGAGAGGATTATTTGGACGCCCAGATCCAATGTCTAGGCTCCTTTCATGTCCATTGATTCTATTTGGTTTTAACGTCCTGACTTGAGGTAGACAGGACGGGGGTTTTACCTCCATTCGCTGGAAATCGTACCATCTCGGGAATCTCACTAGGTCGCAGTGTTAATAGTATTTCAAATGAATCCCTATAACCAGGTCATATACTAAATAATTAAAAAATACACTGCCAATTATGGACACAATACTTCCTGGGTGAGACTTTATGGAAGCCCTGTATAAGGAAATTATTAGAGTATAATGTGTTATTTCTTTTTACTTATTTATTTTGTCATTTGTTTGTTTTTTCTTAATTTTATACTATTAACATTGTACTCTGGGCTACGTATGAGTTCGGTGCGGAAAATAAAAAAATGTATGAGTTCGGTGCCGCCTAAAAAAGGTCATGTATGAATTCGGTGCCGCCTAAAAAAGGTCATGTATGAATTCGGTGCCATGGTACTTGCCCTGATGATCAGGTAATTATAGTATTTTTTCCTTATAGATATGGCATTCAATTAATAAACCGAGGCATGGCCTTCATTGTATTTTACCTAACCCTACTATAAAACCAAGGCATGGCCTTCATTGTATTTTACCTAACCCTACTATAAACCCAAGGCATGGCCTTCATTGTATTTTACCTAACCCTACTATAAACCCAAGGCATGGCCTTCATTGTATTTCACCTAACCCTACTATAAACCCAAGGCATGGCCTTCATTGTATTTTACCTAACCCTACTATAAACCCAAGGCATGGCCTTCATTGTATTTTACCTAACCCTACTATAAACCCAAGGCATGGCCTTCATTGTATTTTACCTAACCCTACTATCAACCCTAGGCATGGCCTTCAAGGAGGAAATGGACAGCCTTGCTGAATGTAATTGTCTACAACATAATCTACTAACTTAATAACAGTAGGATGACTGTTAACAAGCAACAGAGTACATTATAAAAAAACAATCAATTTATAAGTCATTAGGACCGCACCGAACTCATACATCACCTTTTTTCGGCGGCACCGAATTCATACGTGCGAAAAAGGTGCGGGTAATCTTCGCACCGAACTCACCTATTGCCGTACTCTGTCCTCCTAATAAAGCATACTATAATAATAATAAAGCATACCGAAATCACACAATGATTCAACCAAACTAATAAAATAGAGCTCTTTATTTCCAATCGGGCTGTACAAGAAAGTGCATTATTATTATTATTATCAGGTTCCTGGAGAATACTGATGTAAGTTTCACACCCATCCTCTCCCTGAGTTTTTATCATCAAATTATCTCCTCCTCCATTCCTTCATCAGATCCTGGCCACGCCCCTGTCAATGCATTTGATAAGTGCAAGGACTGCAAGGTGTACCTAATACTGGGTGTCTAATCTGTTCATATAAACCCGAGTCAAGTGGCTGAGTGTACCTCGCTAATGTCGGCGTCGGCATTGTTGTCATAAGGGTTGGATGGTAAGAGATTATCATAGGCAATAATCACGCCCTTTTTTACATTTATTATTGTAATTGTTTACTTTAATGTCAAATAAAGAGTCTTATTATCAGTCGTTAAGATTTTCTTGAACTATATGTAACCTGTCACAAGATGTCAAGAGTTATGCACTGACCATAGAGGTGAATAGTAATTAACTGAATACATACATCTACCTCTTGATCCGAAGGTTGCAAGTTCAAATCCCACCCGGGGTGAAATAATAGAAGAAAAGTTCGGTTACTGGAATGGCAAGAATATAAAATTTCTTAATCTTTAGTCTGAAGCTGATGTGGTTCTATTGTGGGTATTTGGGTATAGGTAGTAGGAAAATTTGTAGAAAAATTATAATTTCCATTTTCAGAGCATATTAATTTGAAAATCTTGGACATTTAAATATGTAAATGGTGATTTATTAGTACCTACATAGGTATATGAATGCCAGCCTCCGTGACGTAATGGTTGTGACTACCTACATTTCCCGGTTGGGTAGACTTTTCGAAGAAAAATTCTGTTCCCTCCTTATCTCGTCTGGTCCCGATGTCAAAAATAACAGGTACATCAAGGAACAATAAATTAAAGAAATTAAGTTGCGAAAGTTCTCTGAAATAGGATCTTTGTGAGGAGAATCACTCTGTATAATAAAAGAAGCTAATCTCGAGAGTGATAGATATAATAGGCATAGAAAAAGAGAGAGGTGATAAAGGAACCCACGCAAGGAGATTAGAAGATACGCTTTATTGAGTGTGATAAAACATTGGCAACGCAGTTTCTCCATTCGACCCTTTGATTGTAGTCAAAGGATGATTATTTTTTGAAAAAGTTCATTTCTCTGCTAATCGCGATTTCTTTTTTCGTGGTAACTTTCAGACAAGACCTGTTGAATGAAGTGTTTTGTAGCTAAATCCACTGTAACAAAATCCATAAATTTTATTAATTGAAATACCTACTTATCCAAAAATAAAATTTGAAAAATTGATAAAAGTATGTTTCTACCGAAAATTACTTGTTGAATTTCTAGTTCCCCCTCTTTATGGTAAGTTAAATAATCGATATTGTACTTTTTTTTAACTCCCATAGAAGTATTCCTCAAAAATCCAAAATTTTGGACTTAAGTCTCCAAAAGATATCTTTGACTAGCAGGAATACTTATTACGTAGGTACTACCAAAGTCCCAGTAGGCGTTTCTGTGGACCTGGATCATTAATTGCATCAATAAAATTAGATTGATATAATGACATAATAGCGAAAACCGTCATATTCTGTTATGAGAGTAGAGTCAATATTACTTCAAGGCATGAAATAAGGTTTCCGCGTTTTCCGTCAAAACGCAAAGTGAATTTTCTTTTAAAAATTGAGTTTTGTTTTAACCAAAGACTTAGATACTTCTTAGCCTTTGGTTCTACCTAAGATTAACCATGGATAGGCACTAAATGTATGTATCTCCGTAGCTATGATACGGATAGATAATCTTTTGAGAAAATTTCTTAGCCGTGGCTACGATTGAGAATTCGGCCTAAAGCCAAGTTAACGTAGGTACTAGTTTTTAAAGATAGTTGTTTAAAAAAAATGTAGCAGTACCAATACTGTCTACAAAATTACTGCTCAATATTAAATCGGTAAGAAAATTAAAATGATTTTATTTGTTTCAGGCGGGTGACTCTACACTGATTTTGTCATAAACGCCAAAATATAAAATTAAACCAAAATTTTACATGTTGTGAGTGAAGATGGCTGAAGATAAGAACGCCGCGAATGGCCGGATGCTGCAGAGAGATGAGGACTCGGAGCCTGTGGTGTACGGCGGGCGGTCCGCCTGCTCCCAGATCACAGTGTCCGTGGCTCAGAACTTCCTGCTCATCGCTCTAGGCATGTCCTTCGGCATGCCCACAGTGGTGGTGGGAGTGCTGGACCACAAGGTGGCCTCCAACCAAACGAAGCTGGAGACGCCGGAACTCATCCTGGACGATGACGCGTCCTCCTGGCTGGGGAGCATCCTGTTCCTGGTGCACCCGCTGGGGGCTGTCATCAGCGGCTACTTCCTGGAAGTGGTTGGCCGCAAGAGGCTCATGATGGTCGTGTGTGTCCCTTTTTTTGGGGGCTGGATTCTTCTCTACTTTGCTAACACCGTCCGTATGATTCTGCTCGGAACGATCGTAATGGGTGTAGGGTTAGGTTTCTGTGAAGCTCCCATTATTTCTTACTTAGGAGAAGTATGTGAGCCTCGGATCAGAGGAGCTTTGACTTTGCTCACTGGAGCGTCAGGCAACATGGGCATCCTCGCCATCTTCTTCGTGAATGCTCTGACGGACTGGCGGAGCACCTGCCTGATCAGCTCAGTGGTTCCCCTCCTCGCCATGGTCATGTTAGTGTTCCTTCCCGAGTCTCCGGCCTGGCTCATCTCTAAAGGAAGACATGCTGAGGCAGAGCAGTCTCTCAGATGGCTCCGAGGTTGGAGCAAAAAAGATAAAGTTCTCATAGAATTTAATCAAATCGTTCGAGACCTGTCGAAATCATCGCAAAATAGATCCAAAGGAGGTACAACTGCGAAGTCCTCCAAGATGGACAAGTTTCGAGACGAGTTGAATAACTTCAGAAGACCGGAAATCCTGCGCCCCTTCAACATGCTTATAATACTATTTTTCATCACCCTGATAGGCGCCCTGATACCCATGAGGCCATTCCTGGTGGAAGTGTTTGAAACATTCGGACTTCCTGTGAAACCAGAGTGGGTACTGGTGCTGACAGGTCTTCTAGCCATCACTGGCTCCTTCGCTAGCTCTATCACTGTTAACAAATTTGGCAAGAGACCAATGGCTTTATGGAGTACTGTTATTTGTTTTGTGTTCACTCTCCTTCTTGCTGTGTGTGCTATGAACCTGCACTGGCCTGGGTGGATTCCACTGGTCGTTTTCTGCACAACATTTTGGGTTTCCGGCTTCGGGATGTTGATCTTGCCTTGGATGTTAATGGCAGAGATTTTCCCCATGGAAATTCGCGGCATAGCTTGCGGTATATCTGCATCGCTTTCTTCCATCATCAGCTTTCTCATTACTAAAACCTACATTAATCTGAAAGGGTTTGTCGGTCTGCATGGCACTTTGTTTATTTACTCTTTCATAATAGGCATCGGTTTTATTTATATGTATTACTATGTTCCTGAAACAGAGGACAGAACGTTGCAGGATATTGTAGATTTCTTTGCAGAAAACAAGAGTGCGCGGGACTTCAAGAGGCCAAAGAAAACAAACAAAAGCAGGAGAAATAACGAAAACTCCTAACTGATCTCATTTAACGTCAATATTAAGAAAAACACACATTTTTGGAAACTTCATTGCATGACAGCAGGGGTCTGACTTTAAAAGTAGGTTTAAATAAATTATCTTTTTGATTTTCAATTTCTACTATCAATCTTTTGAGAATTTTTATATTTTTCTTATTATTGAGCTTGTAGGAAATGTGAAATAATAGAAATATCAAAAAAAGGATCTGTTTCATATTTCATGATATAGGTATTGTATATTTCGTATGCTTTTTGTTATTTCGGTCTGTTTCTTGAAATATAGCTGATAACATTTTTGGACGAATTATACTCTCCTGATTCCACAAAAGCTATTTCTATCAAAGTGTCTGTTCGTAATTTCGTATGTACATATGTATGTATGTGTATAGCAAGTCCAACATTCCTATTTATTCAAATAAATAAATTACTTATGCATATTGCATAAGCGTCATCTTTGAAAGGCGTGCATAAGATTTAGGTAATTAGGTATTCGTAAAATGACATGTAGGCAGGTACCTAATTATGAAGAACTTAAAATTAGAAATCGCAAGGTATGTCGCGGGATGCACCCCAGATAGTGGTAACCTTGGTCCTACACGCGTGTGATAATAAAATTAAAACAATTTGATTAAGTTGTTTAAACTTTTTTTATTATTGTTATTTAAAAATATTAATAACCAGGTTTCACATAATTTAATCAATGAACAAAAAGAAAATACAGTTTAAAAAATGTCACTTACGAATAATATTAAAATACAAAAGTGAGCTTATTGCATAAAAAAAGAACCCAATATTGGGCCTTACGTTTTTCATACACATCATACAATATCATACATATTTGATTCGCGCGAGTATTTCTCAATAAAATCACAGGTTTTTGTCTCAAAAAGTAGAATCAAATCTATTTTCGCCTATTATTTATTTGCAGCAAATCAGCAGCCTACATACCTTTTAGATTCCATTGCTTTATTTACCCTAAAATTGAACCTATGAGTACTATCTTAGTAACAATAAGACTTGGCTTGAATCGCAGTGGAACCATGAGTTTGTATACTCAAATTACTCAATAATTTGACAAACTGACCACATGAACATACATATTTGCTGCACTAATCGGACGACATTATATCTAAGATTCTAAGTGTTTTTCGGGAAGTGTACGTAAATAAATTATTATACTACGAAGGTCTGCTTTTATCTACAGTAACAGTACAGTTTGAGGCTTGCATCGTCCACACAACTGCTCTGGTTCGCGTAGACATTAAGACGACTCACATCCCCCACAATGTCCGAGCTCCCCAGAGCCATGTTGTACCTGATGGTGGACTCAAATATCGCCAGCCCCGGCACCGTCAGTAACGAGATGGTATAGTCCCGCTGGGTCCAGTTGCCTTTCTTCACCACAGAAGATATGGGCTGCTCGTACTGAGCGCTCAGTACCTGATGCAACTTGAGCGTGTGACATTTAGTGGACACAGTTTTCAGTAGAACTCGGTTGATATGAGACACCAAGGTGCGCGACACACCGAGCACAATGGGGCTTTTCAGTGAGGTGCGCACCAATTTGTTGTGGCAGGTACAGTAGTGCGCAGGGATCCCAGCTTGATCGCAGGTTCTGCTCACAGGGACAGTTTGGAACAGACTGACACCCCGCTGAGTACTGTTCCTGTCATGTCCTCGGCCTTTCAAAACAGAATTTCTAATTCCTCTTACGTCTAACAAATGTTTGAGCGTTTCATGTAAATCATAAGGCGTTGTCAGCCTGTGCTGATTGTACAGAAGATTCTTGAAGGCAACGCTGTACTTTTCTTTGAAATGTTTGGGTAGAATGAAGAACAAGAATGGTAGCCGCTCCTCCAGATGACCGTGGTAAGTTTCGCGGAAGTCTCCCCACCTCAACCCATGGTCACTGGTCAGAATAAAAACTGTTTGGTTGAGATTGCCATTCTTGTTTAAAGTTTTGATAAAGTTTTGCAAAATAGTATCACCAACCCGAGGCAAGTTAAGAAAATCGTGTGTCAAGCTTGAAGTCCACACGAAGGCAAAGTACATGTAGTTCTTCAGAACGGTTGAGAATTTAAGGGTATACTCCAGGATTGTTTTGAAGATGAGTTGAGACCCGATGCAAAGGTTAGCATTCAGTAGTCTAGTGTTGCCAATGCTGGCTTCAGACTCCTTGCTAAAAATGTTGTAGAAGTAATCGGTGGGCGCATTTCTGAAGCCGCTCTTCATGTAGTTAAACGTTGACATTTGGAATGAGTCTTCAGCAAAGAGCGATTTGAAACCTTGGCCCGTGAAGTTCTTCCACAAGAAGGGGCAGTTGTCGAACGTAGATTTTGGAGTGGGCCAGCAACTTTTCTCAAGTTCTGTTCGTGACATACCTGCAACATGAGTAAGGCATGAGACGACAGAGCTATTGATGGTATAATATACTCGTATACATGTATTCTATCTAAAATCTAGTTTGCTGCACACCGTATGTATGTATCAAAGTATTTAGTTTTTTTAAACTCTAATTAATTGTGTAAATCAGGAGTTTCCGATAGTACATTTTGAGATTTACGAGAGCAAACTCAAAAAGGGAGAAGTGTTTGGAGTAAAAGTTTTTATCACAACTGTTCCGATTGTTCCTCTCTGAACATAGAAACTTATGACCCAAAACGCTCGCTAATTACCTGCCTATGAGACTTTATCAGCCGTAACGAACGAAATAGGTCACTGTAACAATACTACAGTCCGAATCAATGAACCCCACTAAAAAGATGTTAGATTTTGTGTTAAGGAATCCTGTACTCTATAATTTGTAAGAAATTTGAGGTATTGTTCCTTTATAAAGTTTTTTCACAAACAGTTTAAATATTTTTTTGATAACATTGGGATTTCCCTAAAAAAATACCGAGTCGAATGCATTAGCAAGGACTTTATCTAAAGCTGGATAAAAAACAGGCTGTGGTTGCAGCAGTATTTATTATTTAACGCTTTGGAAAATCAAGAGTAAAGCAAATTAAAGTAAAATGCAAATTTCAGTAACATAATAAGCGCTTCACCACAAGATGTGGATAAAATTAATAAACAAAGTCACCATTAAATTTACGGGGTGGGCGAGGTACTGTTAACTTGAAACCCCTATGTTGTCTCGTTAATAATTTAACACGTTAAGTTTAAGTAGTCCTTTATTTACACTGTCAGCAGAAGGCAGGTAGTCCCATTATGCCAACAGTTTAATAAAGCACCTCTTTAAGTATTTAAACAATGGCACTATTTTTCTATACTCTAGATTTAGACTGGTTAAGTTTATTTCCGAATTAGGTTATTAAAAAATCTAATCTAGATCTACTACCATGAGAATTCATTTTCCTCGAGAGAGGTTCATACACCCATAGAATCTTACCCGCCAAAGCCGCAACAACATTAGGAAACGTATTGTCTCCGATCTTGTTGTATCCCCTCATGTCGACCAGGTCAAAATGCGTCTCAAGATATTTGTACGTCTTCGCCATCTGTCGCAGGAAATTCAGCCGGGACACGGCATCGATGCCCAGGATCAGTACCGAGAACTCGGCTTTCTCTCGATCTAGAGGAACGTTGCTTTCGTCAGTAGGTTCTGGCTCGGGGACGAATGAGAAGAAATCTGTGTAGACTTTGTTTTTGTTGAGGCAACATTCGACGCGGATAAATTCGTCCGAGATGATTTCCACTGGATGTATCAGAGGCTCTTTTTTCCCATACCTGACGAAATGAAACATAGGAATTATTGTGTACCTATTCGCAGAGTGCATACAATGAAATATAGGAATTAGTGTGTACCTATTTGCATAGTGCATACAATTTACTCGTTCTTTCATGAATTCACGATACATTTAGTTATACGATAGTTTTTACCTATTTGCATAGTGCATACAATTTACTCGTACTTTCATGAATTCACGATACATATAGTTATACGATAGTTATTACATTAACACGTTCATCGCCGCAATATTTTATATGACATATTGTTCGGTGCCAACCTTTTCAGCCAAAATTGACATATTTCTACCAGATCGAGTTTTTTTTTCTCGATTTTTTTTTTATTCTATTTAAAATATTCATATAAAAAAATTCGCCTTTGATAAACAAAATCGAGATTTTTAGTCATAATTTAGCATTATTTTTCCACACCTAAGGGCGGAAAAACGTCTATTTAATGGGATCACTCAGTAGTCACCTTGGTCTAGTGGTAGCATGCTCGACTTTCACTCCAGATGACCTGGGTTCGACCCGGAATTTTGGCGGCTCTGTACTCTGATTGTCGGGGCCTACCCTACTCGTGAGGACAATTTGGGTAGTTGTTGAGTGTGCAACGACCAGTGGCGGCATTAAGAGACTGATATTGGACGATGCTGGTTGGTTGGAGATATGATGCATTAGCATTAGTTCTCGTTATGTCGATGCTACCCATTAATTTTTTGACTTAACAACACAAATAACTAGCTCTTTCTCTAATGCGATCACTCTCTATTTACAGGGACTACAATTATACGAAAGACTAATAATTCTGAAAATATTAGCAACAAAAATGACTGAATGATCTTTTACATTGTCTATACTATACCAACACAGATCAGTATCAGTCAGTATAAACAGAAAATGGAATAAATAAACTTCAATGTTTATATATTGTATCTTTTGTAAAAAAACAACCTTAAAAAGTATAAAAGTTATCTGTTAGGGAGTTTCAAGTTCTTAAACAACTAAAGTTAGGGTACAATGATGAGCTTACTTGGCGCGTATTGATCCATATTTGTTGCTTTTGAAATACTTCCAGGTGAAAGGTCGGTAATTGCACTTGACACGTTGCGTCGAGTTTTCTACCGAGTAATATTTCAGTGCCGACTTAATAACAAAGAGGTATGTCCGATTAGAGCCGACCAGACGCGGCTTTGCGTTGTTCCAATGGGCACAAGATTCGAAGCTCTCGGGGGTGAAATATTTCTCGAGCCGCCCATCCCGCACTGGTAGCTCGGAGATTTTGCAAGAGTCGCTGTACACGAAGTAGCCTGGCTTAGTGAAATCGTAGGGTGTTTCATCTGAAAGAAGAATAGACAAAATTAGACGTAAGGAATTTTATAATTGATCATGGATCATTGATCATGAACAACCAATGGATTACGTACGTGATCCATTTATCTTTTCACTCATGTTTCTATGCGTTTTGTCACAAAAGATCTGTTCGCAAAGAGCTTTCGTAGCCGGCCGCTCTACTTCTATGGGTTTTTATTTGCTCAGTGTAGAAACATATCTTTAAAGTCGAGATAATTTGAAACAGGGGTTCTTCCTCCATTCGCTAGAAACTCATAAACAAAAACATACACAGTGAAACAGAAACCCACATATAGCTCACTTATTAGCTTGGGTGGGGCCAGGTTTAGCCAGCATTACGGGGATACATATTTTAGTGGTTATTCAATACACGTTAGTCTGATATTTATTTGGATAACGATGTGATATGACCATTGACTATGCTGTTGATAGTGACGTTAACTCCCCTCCCACATCCCCAAAAAATATGTTCTACTAATAAAGAGTTTCTAAATAAATAAATCCAGGATTCGAACCCCGTCAGGTCTGTTTTGATACTCTTGTGTTGTTGTGCTTCATATCTCATTCTATAAGATAAGACCTTGCACTTGACCTGGCTCCTAGTCAAACACACTCTTAAGGTCTATTCACACTAGACAGTGAAGTGACAGTGCCGTGACCGGCAAGTGATTCTTGCCACAATGATTTCAATTCACACCTCGCCAGTGTTTTTTCCGCGCTGCAAAAGTGAACTTGTGTGGTTTGAGGGGGGTTCAGAAATCTCGCCTAACGTATATTCGATCTTTGCTGGGGTTTCTTGGAAATTTTGGGGGGGGGGGGGGGGGGGTTGTCCCCAAACCCCCCCCCCCCCCCTGGCTACGCCACTGAACACAGCCGTGAAAAAAATTTAAATATCGCTCCAAAACAATGCGAGGGTCACAGTGGTAGGTGAGAGCAAGGAAAGCACTTTCAATGTCACATGCCGGTTTGGTATGAACTGCTTTCTTTAAATCCCTAGAAGATTCTTGAGCAACTCTCCGGCCGTATCACTTGCTGGTCACTTCACATCACTGTCTAGTGTGAATAGACCTTTATCAAGAATATTACAATATTCATGTAATAATTCTAAAGTAAATACACAACGTGAAGAAACAGTTGTCAGTCTTATCTTTTCTAGGGTCATCTATCCAGCAATCTATTATCACGTTATCCCTTCTTATGTCACTGAAGTAGGCAATGTTTTGGACCTTGAAGTTTAATTTGAGTTTAAAAAAGTACTCAGAAACCATTTAGAAGTCAATAAACCAAATAAAATTCAAGTCGATCAAGATCTATTTAAAAATCGAAAGTTGACACCGCAATTTCTGACTTTTGAACCAATCATGACTGAAACCGCATAATTAGAACACCCTTGGATTCCAAGTACCATTGGATTATTTTATTTTTCAAAAACTCTTTCAGGGGCCGAGTAATTTGAGGTGTCCAACTTTGGTGGACACCCTGCATAAGGGTTGGGTGGAAGATATTGACGTAGGAAATAACTCCACTCTTTAGTTAGGACAATTGTATTATTTTCTTCTCTGTTATTTATTTATTTTTCAATCTATTTTTTTTTTTTCAAACTATTTTATATCCTTTAAATATTGTACAATACATGCTTTACCCGACCTACATACCTGTGCAGTATCTAATAACGCGGACATTCTACCGATTTTTGTTCGTCTTTTAAATCTGATCTTAGTTCCTAAATTACTTTTATCCTCCTTTTTGTACCTCCTGTATAGGAGCAAAGAGCTCTTTATCTGGTGACAGATGAATTAATAAGAGAAAATAGCAAACAAACAAATCTTATCTTTATAGGTGAGGGGACTATTTGAATCATATTTTAAAATACCTACAAGTATCCCTCCACTCAATTCTATAAAAGAGTGTAATATTCGAAATAATTTTCTTTTAGTACACGGACTATAAACAAAAAAATACGAGAAATATCTTTGAAGAACAATTTTCAAGTCAATCAAGCTGTTTCAAAAAAATCAAGTTATTTTCAATCAACTAAACAAAGTACTAGAGCCTTAAGTAAAGTGTTTGCGGATCCCATAAAGCAGGGGCTAATCGCTTTCTCAACAAGGTAAGATTAGAGGCTAATTGTCAACAAGTCACTAGGCCCATAAAATCCTAAAAAATAATAGTACATCTTACTCATTAATGTACTAGTCACCGTAGCGTAGTGTGTATCACTCTTGGTTGTGACTAGATTTTTCTGCGATGTACTGAGTTATTATGGGGTCTTCTTACACCATGTGAGAATACCAACTTTTAATGACATCGAAATGTAAAAAATATTAATCAGACCACTTTGGGGGTTGCCGGATCTTCCCACAGCAACAACTTTCAGTTTTCATGCACGAATTTTTCTCACAAAAATGAATATTGATGAAGCATTCGTCCTGGAGGTATTGAGGAACAGAGAGACAAACCAAATCTGCATGGATCTATGTCAAAACAGGACCTCACTGGTTATTTTAATAAAACCTCAGTGATATTATTATTATTTTTCAGTCCGGACCAAGTGTTGATGCAGCTAATACTTGCGCCAGTGCGGTGTGAAAGAGACATACAGAACATGACTCTGAAAACAATGTAACCTGGTCATCAGATCCGAGAAGCCATGGATCTCCCAAACGTGAAAGAGTACCAAATCCCGAAGGAGCAACTGAAAGAAGATGAGTGCGCGGGTAATGTGCAGTATGGATTTCGGTCTGCCTGCTCCCAAGTCACAGCCTCGGTGGCGCAGAACTTCCTCTTGTTTACCCTTGGTTTGGGCTACGCCATGCCCACGGTGGTGGTGGGGGTGCTGGATCACAAGGTGGCCTCCAACCAGACCCTGTGGGAAACACCGGACCTGATCCTGTCGGACGAGCAGTCCTCCTGGCTGGGGAGCATCCTGTTCCTCTTCCATCCCTTTGGGGCTGTTATAAGCGGTTACATTCTTGAGATAGTGGGCCGGAAGAAACTCATGATGTTGGTGCCTGTTACATTCTTTATTGGCTGGATACTCATCTACATTTCCCAGTCGGTCGGTATGCTCATGCTAGGCACCACATGCATGGGTCTGGGTGTGGGCTGCTGTGAAGCCCCCATCCTCTCCTACATCGGGGAAATCAGTGAACCGCGCATGAGAGGGTCTCTGAGCTTGTTTGCCGGTGCGTCGGTCAACTTCGGTGTGCTCATATTCTTTCTCATCTTCGCGCTCACTGATTGGAGACTCACGGTTCTGATCAGTTCCCTATTTCCTATTCTCACCATCCTGATGCTGGCTTTTATCCCAGAATCTCCCACCTGGCTGGTTTCGAAGGGCAGACTTCACGAAGCGGAAAGATCTTTGAGATGGGTTCGAGGCTGGAGTGAGAAAACCAAAGTCCGCGTCGAGTTTGATCAGCTCGTGAAAGAGACAAGCAGCGCCACCCTGTATGTGGCGGGAAAACAGAGATCGTCCAGTGGGTTTGTAGAGCTCTACAACTACTTGACTAGACCGGAAATCTTGAGAACCACAAACATGATCATGCTTCTATTCGTCATCACTATCATCGCATCCCTGCAGCCCATGCGACCCTTCCTGGTGGAAATCTTCACCACATTCGGACTCCCTATGAAACCCGACTGGGTTCTTGTACTGACGGGTCTGCTGAGCATCACAGGATCCTTCGTGAGTACTTTCACTGTGAACAAGTTTGGAAAGCGAGGCATGTCCCTGTGGAGCACTGCTATCAACACCGTGTTCACCCTCGTGCTGAGTGTGTGTGCCATGAACCTGCACTGGCCGGGGTGGATCCCTCTCACGATTTTCTGTATCTGCTTCTGGGTGTCTGGCTACGGCATGCTACCCCTCCCGTGGATGCTGATATCCGAGGTCTACCCCTTGCAGGTGCGCGGAGTTGCCACAGGCATCACAGCTGCCTCCTCCTCTGTCATCAGCTTCATCGCGACCAAGACCTACATCAACTTGAACGAATGGTTCGGTCTCCACGGCACTCTGTTCATCTACACAGCAGTTTCTTTCCTTGGATTCTTCTATATTTATTTCTATGTTCCTGAAACTGAAGATAGAACCTTGCAAGAGATTATGGATTTCTTTGTGGACAGTAAGAGTGCTCGCGATTTTAAGCGGACGAGTAAAGAAAATCAAACTATTAACAGCTGACACGTACAAAACTTCTCGATTTTGAAGGTAGTTGCCCAAGTATTAATCATTTTTATTAATATGAATCGATAAAATAATTATATTTTACTGTCTTATAAAAAACAAAAAAACTTCTTCCAAAGACTGTGTACGTTATAAATCTCACAAATGTTCACCACAGAAAAATCTTTGTATATTTTTAGAAAAATCTAGAAAAAAAAAATCTTTCAATAATTGAATTGATGGCGAAAAGGTTTCTCAAGTGCGGAAAATGTGAAGTGTCTTCTGAGTGTATATTTTATGTATAACTTTGGGTAACTTCCGAAAAGTTTAAAACAGTTAAAACTAAAATAGATCATCTTTTTGATATTCACCGATATATCTATCTAATAAGAATAAGGAAATGAGTAGGTCATTGAGATTTTTTATAGACGGGTTGTTGTGATGATCAAATTTAATAACTCCTTAGCTTTCTACAAGGTCATATTTTTTTATATTTTTATTTTTAATAAATGTTAATCATGTTTTATTTTATAATGTACAGATGAAATGTTTTTTAAAAGAAAAATAGTCAAACTCGCTTTGCATAATTTTACTCTAGGGCATGGTATTTAGCACAGCGTTTGCATTTCCCCTTTGAATTGACAACGATATTTTCAGTCTAAAGAAGGTTGTTTCCTTTTGAAGGTTATTCTCTGTTTTTCCAATGTGGTCAACCAACATTTTTGAAATTTTTGCTATCAGTGCTTTTGCTGCGGGTCCAAATGCACCAAATGTTTCCACTGCAACAGGAACGAAGTTGTATTGCTGTCCACTCTCATCATATTTTTTCATCTTTTTTAAGTCTGCATGTCTTGCTGCTTCACCTGGACCATCAATGGAGTAACCAATATTGGATGTAGCCAACGTATCAACGCATGTGACATCCCATACCAGCGCTTTTCCTACCGTCTGGTCTTTTTCCATCAGTTCTAAATAAACCCAGTGGTTCTAAAATGGAAGGTATGGGACAGGTAGCCAAGGCTTCTTTCAAAATGGCATTCAAGTCACTTTGCCGGTTAATTCTTGCCGAGTTTTTTTACACAAATTAGGTCATATTAGTTGTCAGTCGAGCTGTCTAGCCTATCTTACTGCATTAAATTTATTTACGTGTAGTATAAATATAAGTACCTACTGATATGCCTGTCATAATTTTGGTAATATATGTACATACGTAAATACTTAACATTTACAGGCAAATAAACGAGAGATAGCTAATCTTTTATAGAAAAGTCACAATAGATCTCACTAGGTTGCAGTGTTAATTGTATCCCTATAACCAGGTCATTTAAACCACCGAATAATTAAAAATACACTGCCACTTATGGACACAATACTTCCTCGTGAACGGTTCACATAATGGACCACGTAAAACGATCTTTTATCTGTTCACTAATATTTCCGTGAGTTTTGTCACAGAGGATCTTTTAAATGTTTCAGTGACAAAGAGCTTTCGTAGCCGGCAGCCTTTTTTACGAGGACGTCCGGAAAAAAACGGGACAACTGTCGTAGGGGGTGGTAGGAATGTGTTTTTTCTTTTTCTTTCAAGGTTGGCATACCTGCATGTAGGGGAACTCCAAATGGTCACAATGAGCCCTTGCCCATCTCAGTTCATTAGAAAATGTCGTCGCAGGAGCCCATCACGTCAACCTTTGCAGGTGCTGTTTGCTCCACCTACCGCAGGTGCGAAATTTGGGCAGTGACAAGTTCCTCTTTTTGCGTCGGAATTCAGCTACTGAAATCCATCGTCAGCTACTGGAAACCTATGGACCTGAGGTGATTTCACGTTCCAAGGTTTTCAAGTGGGTTAAGGAGTTTAAGTGGCGCCATACCTACTCCCCAACCACCAAAAAATTCAAGGTGCAATTCTCAGAGCGCAAACTCATGGCATCTGTGTTTTGGGTCAGGAAGGGTGTTTTGTTTGTTGACGTCATGGCCAGAGGACCACCATCAACGCCGATGCCTACTGTGAGAAACTAAAAAATTGAAAAAAATAAGGATAAAAGGCGGGGAATGCTGACTCGTGGCGTGTGCCTCCTTGCCTCCTTGACGACAACGGCAGGCCCCCCACACGCGTGTGACCCAGGACTTCCTTGAGAGCCGTGGCTGGGACATCATGAACCACCCACTATATTCCCCTGAACTGGCGTCCTCGTATTTTCATCTGTTCACGAAACTGAAGGAGTTCTTGGGTGGAAAAATGTTTTTCAGCGACGAGAAGTTCAAGGAGACTGTGGAGAAGTGGCTGTTGGAGGTGGAGCAGAGCGTGTATGACGAAGGCATAAAAAAGCTCGAACCCAGGATGCAGAAGTGTGTGAAGCTTGCCGGTGATTATGTGGAAAAATAAAGGACTGAATTTGGAACTTACCCTGTAAATTTTATGAAAATATATTGATTTTTTCCCTTCTTTTCCGGACGCCCCTCGTCTATGGGTTTTTATTTGCTCTGTGTACAAACATATCTTTAACGTAGAGATAATTTGAAACAGGGGGTTTTTCCTCCATTCGCTGGAAACTCATAAACAAAAACATACACAGTGAAACTGAAACCCACATATAGCTCACCAAGCTTGGGTGGGGCCAGGTTTAGCCAGAATTACGGGGGTAGAAATTTCAGTGGTTATTCCATACACGTTAGTCTGATATATTTTTTTTGAGAGGGTGATAGGGGAAAAATCTTTTAAAGACACCCAGTTAACATGGGGAGTAGGATTTCCACCCACTAAAAAAACCTATCTCTCTCATTTAAAGACAGCGCATCCGGAACTGTTACTTGAACAGTCTGTTATATTTGGATAACATTGTGATATGACCATGCTGTTGATAGTGATGTTAACTCCCCTCCCACCCCCCAAAAACATTCAATTGCTTAGAATCCGGAACTTACCTGTCTGTGACACAAACGGATGAAACGTAGAGGCACTGTCACCTCTTGGGTTGGGATAGTAATAGACGTAGATTCCGATGGAGAGAGCAGCACAGAGAGAAATCAGGTAGAACCATTTCGGTCGCCTATCATAGAGCATGAAGAGTTGAGGAGCCTAAAAAATGGACGGGAAACACATATTTTCATGTTAAAACACATCAAAACACATATTATAAAAAAAGATCTCTAGGTTATTTATCCATGGAATTTAATTTGGCTGTAACTTACAGAAAAGAAATTGTTATAGAAAGAAGCATATATTCATTGATCATCTTAATAGCGACTACCGGCAGTTATTTCTAAATTTGTTTCATAGAATACCTACACAAAAGCTATACCTACCGTTCTATACCTATGTAAGTACATGTTCAGTTAAAATAGATCCTACAAACCACAAACTATTTGATAAAAAGTAAGAGTTAAATTGAAAAGTTAAAGGTCAATTTTCTATGTAATGTTCTACAAAATGACAGAAAATTATGACTCACCTTCTTTCATGCGAAAATGAAGAAAAGATAAGATCCTTTGAGAAGCGATGATATTTCGATGTGTTTAGACTAATTCTCGTCCTTCTAGTATACACACGAATGTGAATTATGAATTCCTATCGATCGTCCTTGACGCAGCCTTCAGATGGGGTGGCAAAGGAGGGGGGAGGGGGTGTGTTCCACCCCAAGGAGAGGAAATGGCGGAGCTTTCCAACATACCACCCCCTCAGTCTCCTACTTAGCACACACAGACTCCATGTCTCCGTGTCGTAGGAGCATTTGAAGTTGTATAGTAACTTACTGGGAAAGCTAGAACTTATTTGGATAGCTAGAATGACTGAAGCAGGAGATATTTGGAGACATCGTAAAAGAGCTTAGAGTTGCACGGCAAAGGAAAAATACGTAGAATAAACCTGAAGAAAATAATGCCAAGAAATTTGACATTAGTTAGTATACTGTAATGAATATTCACATAGGTACTAAAATATGCTTTTTATGGGTATTGGAGAGGTGGATATGGCAGATCTATTTGTTTAAATATATTTTTATTTATTTTTTAATGAAGAATCGAGATATATTGAACATGAAAACTTAAAGAACTACATCGATCATAATTTTTTGGGAAAAACGTATAAAACCCTTTGAACGATTTTTGTTACCTATTCTTTTGAACCGAATTTTGCCGGGACTCACTGCCTTGTGTAAACCGATGAGGTACGAGTAGCATAAATTTTCGGCCTTACACACACGCCACTGCTACAATTACAACATACAACAAAGCAGTAAAGTAGACATGAAGAATAATTTGAAAGGTATCAATAAATTCAAAAAGAGAACTCATTTTTATTGATGTGCAATCATATTGCATAGGTTTATTTTGAAAAATAATTGTTTTCAATGCATTCTGAGGCCATTGAATGATGCTTATGAGTTGCTCTTGGAGAACACACAAAGACAAGATCTCAAATATCCACATTTATGTATTTGAGATCTTTACAAATACACAGAGATACATATTTGTGTACTTGAGATCTTTACAATGATGTTTAATCTGATGTGACGACCCCTTGATAGTAATGATAAATAAAATTGCTTTTAAAAATCTACATATTATTTAAGAGAATTAGCTTCTCCGGTACACCAACTGCATTGCAATCGCTGATACATTTTAAATCTCATGTTGAGTAAAATCACACATCTCTCGAGTGAAATATCTAGGTAAGTGCTAGTACTCAACAACTCTAAATTCAGAGAAAAAGTAGTTTGCAACCGATTTGGGAACATTTTCTAATGCCTCAATCTAATGCGACCGTTATCGAAGATGTTGTACGATCTTGGGTGGTTTCAAAATTTTCCTCTGACTTGCGAATTTCTTGGCTGTCCGACGCATAGCTGGTTCGGCACAAGAATCTTCTGAAACCACTGGGAGCTTGGGTTCCCCAAGTGGGCAAGCGCTTGCATGGCTTTTTCCGCTAGACTTTGCAGGGGGACTGAAAAAACTTCGCTTTCGACGTACATGGACGGCAGAATCAGCAACATCGTCTGGAATGGAATCCTCCGAGAGACACATCGTTGTGTCTTTTTCAGAATTGCCAGAATTTTCCGACATACTATCGCAAATGGCAGAGTGTTCAGAGGGATTGTTCTCCGTTTCTTCATTAGAACTGTCAGAATTTTCAGAGAAATTATTCATTGTGTCTTTATCAGTAATGTCCGAATGTTCGGAGAGGCTGTTCTGTGAGTCTTCATTTGAACTGTAAGAATCTTCTGAAAGACTGTTCTTTGAGTCTTTATGGGAACTGTCATTATCTCGAGAGAGACTATTTCTTTTATCAGTTTTATCAACAACCTCGGGGATAGAATCATCAGAAAGACTGTTCTCTTTGCTTTGATCAGCAATAACAAAATTTTCAGAGAGACTATTCCCAGGGTTCTTAGCAGCAGCACTGTTCGAATTTTTAGAGAGACTGTTCTTTGAGTTTTTGTTAGTACTTTCAAAATCTAGGGAGATACTATTGTCTTTATCAATTTTATCAGCATTGTTAGGAATAGAATCATCATTGAGACTGTTCCTTAAGCCTTGATCAACACCAACTGGAATAGATTCTTCAGAAAGACTATTTCTAGTATCCTCATCAGCATTGCTGGAAATAGAATCTTCAGATAGGCTATTTCTCGAGTCTTCATCAACACTTGCTGGAATAGATTCTTCAGAGATACTATTTTTGGTATCTTTATCAGCATTATCAGGAATAGAATCATCAGTGAGGCTATTTCTTGTATCTTGGGCAGCACTTGCTGGAAGAGCATCTTCAGGCAAGCTATTTCTTGAGAGTTCAGCTTCACTGTCGGGTAAATTATTTTCACCAATATTATTTATTGTGTCGACATTATCACTTGAAACAGAATCGTGAGTTATACTATTTCTGGTGACTTTAGAATTACTGTTTCCTTGATTATCTCCAACGAAGTTGTCCTTAATATTTTCGATATCCTCATTTTGGTTTGTATTTTTACCAATGCTACTTTTTGTGATTTTGACATTACTGTCAAGTTCATTGTCTTCAATGAGATTATTTTTTTTGTCTTTTGAATCGTTATCGGATGCAGCATTTTCCATGAGACTAAGAGGTTCAGCTTCATTTTCTGAAATAGTATTGTCAGATAGACTATCCGTTTTGTCTTCGCCGACACTGTTGGAATAATCCACTTCTTCGGCGGAGTTAGCTCGTCTGTCATTATTCAAGTCATTCAAATCTTTAACAACATTCCCACGAACTAGTTGCTTCCTGTGTCCATTAGTGTGGAGTTTCTTCCTATCAGCACGTGAGTCCTCTTTGTCTGTTATCGCATTCAAAGCCCGTCCCTCTTCAGTATCTTCATTAACATAGACATCGTCTTTGTTTTCATCAAAATTGTGGCTTTCGCCGGTCAGTAAATCATCATCTTGGCTGTCTTCACAAAAAGCGTTTGTTTCTTCTGCTTGATCTTCAATATCCTCGGAATTGTCTTCTTGTTCACCGTCCTCTATATCGCTGTCCATTACTTTCCTGGAAAGGTTGGGTGCTGCAGACTTCTTGCTATGGACATTTCGTTTGGCGTTTCCACCCTTCAAGGATTGCTTCCGATCAGCGACCATCATTTCTACCTCGCCAATTTCGCGTGTGGGACTTCTGCAGAACTCGCGTGGACCAATAGCGTTGACAACATTCTGAATAGATTTACTCCGCCGCTCAAGTGAATTAACAGAGTTGCTAGCATCATCTACGAAGTTGGACACATTCTCATCGCAGTTAAACAAGGAAATCTGAATTACAATGACGGCAATGCAACACAGGACCTTCTTCATTCTACACTGATTTATTTCCTCACGGGAAGAAAATATTAAAAAGAACACAAATTCAAAACAATAAGGTGAAAATTTTCTTAAAATGTTCGGAGTTTTAAAATAGGAAAGGAAATAAAGTGGAATGTCGCTCTCAGGAGTATTTTAAGCCAACTAAACTATTATCTGTGATGAGGTCCAACCACTCTTAAACCATTCATTTGATTGCAATGTAACTTAGAAAGTGTAATTTTGATATTTCACTTTAAAAAAAACCAATATTTTATATGATAAAACACAGCGTCTTTTTGCTTTACTTTTTTTATAATCATTTCTATGTTTTTCTCGAGCTTCTGTGAGTTCGACATGAAAATATCGAAAAATTGAGAGAAAATCAATAACATAAAAACGTTGCGACAAGCACTTGAGGTAATTATGAACATAAAAAAGGAACAATAACAGATATACAGAAACATTCCTACACATAGGAAAAGGTAGATAAATAATTTGGTAAGATTAAAAACTAAAGGCTATGTATTATACATAGGTAGAGATTAGGAACAATAACCTACAATGTTACCGAAATTTGAATAAAAGTATTTACTTTGTGAATGTGTGTGTGGTATAATAAAAAAATTGACCCGACTAAAATTAGTTTGGCTCTATATTTTGCTGTGGTAATAATAATCAAGAAATGTATATATATATATATATATATCTGGAATGACCTTAAAACCAAGAAAAAAGACATAATATTTATTTGGTGCCCATCTCACTGTGGCATAGAGGGTATCGAACTAGTTGATCAAGCCACAAGATTCTCTATTCATCCTGCATCTAGAAACTTATGTTCTCCAGGCGATTTGAAAACCTTTGTTAAAAAAATAGTCAAAAAAACACTGCCAATTATAGACACAATACTTCCTCGTGATTGCTTCACATTGTAAACACGTGCCAATTTTGAGATTTTATAGAAAATTACTTGTATCTCCAAAACGGCTCAACCGATTTTCTTCAAATTTGTTTTATATGGTAGAATATCGTTTTTTCTACATTCTAAATTCCACAAAAAATTCTGTATCGGCAAGACGTGGTCCTTATTTTTTTACTTTTTTGTCCAAAATTTCGAATTTTCTGAAATATCAGAGTCAAATTATAATTAATTAAAAAATAAATATAAAAATTCTATGTAAAACAATAACATGCATATACATACAAAATTTCATCGAAATCGGGTGTACCGTTCACGAGATATAAGCGTTTAAGTAAAAAGTTAGTGGTCAGGCGCATGGTCTCTTTCACCCAGAACCGCTAGTATGAATTCGATAAATTTAAAATGGGACCATCTGCAGAATGTCTACTAGATGTGTGCAAAATTTCATCAAAATCGGTCGAGTAGTTTTCGAGATTTGCGCGTTACAAGGAAGCGTTTTAACAGACAGACAGACGGACACAAAACCAAAATTACTCAGTAGGTTATGAAACGTCCAGAAATATGAAAAAAAATTGAAATCGGAGCAAAAAAATATTTTTTTTTACAAAAACGAACACAATACTTCCGATTTCTAATCTTAGAAATTTCTCGGAAGTAATAATTGGCAAAGTTTTTGGGATGATATACCCTTGTCTAATAAACTGAAAAGGATTAAACCTTGTGTAGAAATCTGGCCATCGAGTTTTCAACCTAAGAGAGATATGATGAAGTAGTGTTGTGCACTAGATTGAAATACTGCAATAAATTACAAATAATTACTTTTATCTCCTTGTATAAACTTGATGGAAATATCAAGTTCAGCGACCATGGAACACGATGAGCTCTCAATGATGATATGATAAACAAAAAGCAAGAAAAAAAGACACATGTTTTGACAAAACTCAAAGTACAAGTATTTACCTCAGAACAGGTAAATTTATATTTCAGTACAAATACTATTATAATACAAAACACAAATTGAGTTTACCAATAAATAGTATAGTATAACTTTCATTTCATGAAAGACTTAGACAATCTGAATGTACAATTTTATTACATATAATCTGATACGTCTAAAACAATGATATCAGTCATATTTGTGAACAAAATTTTAGACCTTAAGTAATACTTGAGCATCAGTTACCAGGATTACATAGGCTAAGATCGTAGTATGGACTTAAGACCTAAATTTTGTTCAAAAATAGGGCCGAAAAATTTCCAATTGGATTGATATAAATTAAAGTCTACCAATGGCATATTTTTTTTTACTATACATATATTATGTATTATAAATTTTATATATATAATGAAAAAATCGGAGCAACCTCTCAAGCTGTAGTAAAAAAAACACAGGGATTTGGACATAAATTTTTATGAAAGCAAAAGAAACTTGAGCTAATATGATAGACTATGAAATACTGGATATACCCTTAAAATATCTTCAGCTCCATGAACAGATGTAGATTTCATGAAATTTTATACGATACGCGATGGTTCTTCTTTTAGTAGTTAGTTAGTCAACTAACTAACTACTTATAATATTTGTATTTATCACAATTAGTGAAACTCACCTCAATAAATATTTGCCATACTTAGGAATCGAACCATGACTTCGAGGTTACAAGGGCGGTGCCTTATCGATGAAATAACTCGGTGATGATGAGCAACCGCGGGGGTTCGAACCCGGGACCTTCCGCATTTCAAGTGAGTGCTCAACCACTGAGCTATTTTTTTTTTTTTTTTTTTGCTGTATTTGGAAGTATACACAATTTATTATTATTTTTTCTTTCACAGTCTCTACTCTCTTTTCCAATGATCGATTCCATCTTCATACCCTGAGCTATTGATATAGCTATTGATAATATATATACGGCTTGTTTAAATTTGTTAACAGGAGTTTAATAGGAACAGGAGTAATACTTCGTAAAAAAATCAAACAAATATTTTTCAACTTGGCAAGCAATGAGCTCACAAAAATTGACGATTTTTTAAGGACGAAAAAAAAACATCAAGCATTATAATTTGATTTTTTAGGATACATTTCATATACAATCGAGCCATGATTATAGTAAATTGCTAGTAGAGTAGTCTAAAACACTGGTTGGTAATTAGGTTCACGCGGGTATTTGTGTATTAGAATCCCAAATAGTGCATGGAATTTTATTAGAAATCTTTTTTTTTTGGACATGTTAACAAGTAGGTAATAAGTTAAGATCATCAGAACAATGCGAAAATAACTTGATACTCCGTCAAACATCATTATCGCTATCACCCTATGCGACATTGGAAGATGTTCAACTTCATCAGAGATCATTAATAAAAATCTGTACTTGAAAAAAATTGTACCATTTGTTTATGGTACTTGATAAAATTTGGGGAGCTAGCTTATAGCTTTCACAAAACTTCAAAAAATAGTACCGTGAATGTATAGTACAAATTTTTCAAGACGAATATGGTCAGGAAGGTACATACTACAATTACTACAAAGTTATTATCTTCTCTCAATTTTTATTTTACTATCAATAAAACAAGTCAACCAACTCATCTCCCTGGGGCACACAGCCCACAACTGCCGCCGCATTTCCTCTTTGTATTGCCAGACTTATTTTTTGTGATAGGTAGAAACTTGTTCTACCATCACCTGATTTTTCCACTACAAAGTATATTTTCAAGTCAAATGTGTTAATCAAAATCGTGATGCCACAATTACTCAAACTCCCCTTAAGGTGCCATCTTTGGTACTCGAACTATCGACCTTTAGGTTACGAGTCCGCCGCCTTAACGATCGAGTCACTGAGGTCGATACATACATAGTACAAATTCTCTTACAAAGGCTGATGTGAAGAGGTTTCAGCATTGCCCCGTTAAGAGGTGCGGGACTCGTTGAAATTGACTAGATTGCACTCCTTTCCCGCTCAGTATCCCCGGAGTCCATTGTACACGTTATTGATTGACTTCTGCTGCAGCAAATTCTTGATCACTGAAACAATAAAGCAATAGTTTCACACCCAGTTGTACAATTGCTAATGCTTTGAACTTCCTTCTGTCTGTCCCGGTAGCTCAGTGGTAAAGGCGGCACTCTGCGAATCCAGATGTCGTGGGTTCGAAACCCAGCCGGGACATGACAAGTTATCCTCCCATTTGGGATATTTACCACATAATAATATGTCTTGGGCTTACTGCTGGAATAATGGGACTTTTAAGAGTCTTAATCGGGCAGCATAAATAAGGCGATATTATTATTATTATTTTTAATCCCTAAACCTTCTCTGAGTGCTTATAATTGCGCTAATCTTGTGATTCAGGTAGCGTGGGGTCATTATTATTATTATTTAACACTTTATTGGTCAACTACATGATACATTCAACGAAATATAACATGAAAAAAAAGAACACAATAGAATATGTAGTGATTGTAGTGAACCAAGGGGCGAGGTTAAAGCCTGTGGCTTTCTCTTCCACCGAACCATAACCCCATTGGTTCGAATCCCACTCAATACATCAAATTGTCCTCATACATTTGAGAGTTTGACCAGTGATAGCACCCTTTAGCACTAATCGGGTCGTAAATGTAAGTGTCTATTATTTTATTTTTAATCATGTAGTCACCATGGTCGAGTGGGGTAGCGCACTGGCTTGCACGCATGGGGACATGGGTTCGATCCCAAAAAGCGCACAAATTTTCTGCTCTGTACATGAATGCCCGGGTCCACTCGTACCTCGTGATGAAAATAATGTATTTGTATGAATAGCGACCAGTGGCGGCATTACGAGAAGAAATATGAATATTGAAAAATGATGAAATTTGGAGATTCATAATGCTGAGCTAGCTACTACAGTTGTGACATAATAACATAACAACTCCACATATGTAATAATAATAATATTGCCTTATTTATACTGCCCGATTAAGACTATTAAAAGCCCATTTTTCCAGTAGTAAGCCCAAGACATATTATTATGTGATAAAAATCCCAAATAGGAAAATATTTTGTCATGTCCCAGCTGGGTTTCGAACCCACGACATCTGGATCCTCTGGATTCGCAGAGTGCCGCCTTTACCACTGAGCTACCGGGACAATGTACGTACAGATCATGTTGAGCTGGGGGAGTAGACCAGTGCCTCGCTAGAAGACTAAAAGCAGAGAACATACTAGCCAACCCTAACAAGCCAGGCTAGCTTGCAGTTTCCCAAGGGTTTAATGGCTTATAAAGAAAAAGCCCGATTTCTTACGCTGGTTGATCAAGAAATATGTACCTCAGAAGGAGTCAACTTTTCAACTAAACTTGGATAGAGACTAGGCGCGGCCGGTGGGAATTATCTGATCTGGTTGCAGGGTTTTCAGTGAAACCCTAACAATCAACACTGCGACCTAATTAGATCTATTGTGACCAGTTGATTCTATTTAGTTTTAACGTCCTGATTGAGATAGATAGTCAGGACGGGGGTTTTACCCTCCATTCGCTGGGAATCGTACCAGCTACCCACATTAACCTCACCCAGCCTGGGTAGGGCCGGAAAAATGCTGCCACATAAACCGGACTAAAATGGGATTTAGAGAGTAGCTCTATTAGTATCCAACAAGTTTGAGTTTGTTTACCATGCCCATCATTATGATTATAAATTGAGTATTCTAGATATGTGTGTTAATTTTCATTGTGTACGAGCTAGGATCCTCTCATTTTCTCTTTTGTCAGGGGGTGCTGCAGTTCCGCAGCTTCTTAGCACCGGCCGCGCCTGATTGAGACCATCACTGTACACAAGCTGGCTACAACAACTATAAGTAGTCACCGTGGCAGAGTGAGTTAGCGCGCTAGGCATTGCACGCATGGTGACCTGGGTTCGATCCCCAGCGGGGCAGGAGTTTTTCTGCTCTGTACTTGGCTGTACGGGGTCCACTCATAACTCGTGAGGAAAAATGAGTAGCTCCTCTAATGTTAGCAGCGACCAGTGGCGGAATTATAGGCAAAAATAAGATGTTAGGATATTAAAGATACGAAAAAGTCCTATAATTCTGAGCTACCCACTAAAATTGTGATATAATAACACAAAGAAACACATTATTATATCAGTATAAACAGAAAAGTGAGAAGTTGTACTAGATGTACAAGTATAGTTTTTTTTTTTTTTTAGTTATCATATTTGTGTTAATCACTATTGTGATATCACAACTACTCAAACTCGCTTTACTAAATCTACGCTGAAACCGGGACTTGAACCACCGACCTCCAGGTTACAAGTCCGCTGCCTTATCGATCAAGCTACTGAGGTCGGAGATGTACAAGTATACAGTATATACAACTAGATATACAAAGATATACTAGATAATTATATAACAAAACCAACGATAACATACACATTATGTTATTATTACCTTCCTTGTCTTCCTCCGGCAACTCGTTCTTAGGGAACTCCACATCGAACGTGATGTACAGGACGCCCCGCGCGTTGTTATTCTCGTAGGAGGGCATCCCCTCGTTCTTCTTGCGTATCCTCGCCCCGGGCCACGTGACCTTCTGCCTCTCCACGGTGATCTTGCGACCATCCAACTGCTCGATGTCGAACTTGAACCCTGGATGTAGATAGATAGAAAAAATATTTGAATTTATTGTATAATAGTTACAAAGTGAGGATTGACAATAAGATACTTATAACTATTGTGATACAATTAAAATTTCAATGACAGAGATAATTTTCAAACAAAAATGAGACATTGAAAATAAAAAATAAATTACCTACGATAGGAAATATTTCCGTACCTACTTATATGATAAAAGATTTCCGACTGAACCCTGGATGTTAAGAAGAAGGGACATTTATTTTTCACGTTAATGACTGGTCTCATGCTGTAAGGAAGGTCTAATTCAAAGAAAACATACTGTCTGTCCCGGTAGCTCAGTGGTAAAGGCGGCACTGTGTGAATCCAGAAAATCCAGAGGTTGTGGGTTCGAAACCCAGCCGGGACATGACAAGTTTTATCCTCCCATTTGGGATTTTTACTACACAATAATATGTCTTGGGCTTACTGCTGGAATAATGGGACTTTAATAGTCCTAATCGGGCAGTATAAATAAGGTGATATTATTATTATTATATGTTTATTCAGAAATCGCGAGCCATCAATAGTAGAAATTGTAAAATTATCTTTTTTTAATTTACAAAAAAATATACTGTCATAAGTGTGTTAATCAAGTACACGATGTAATGTCAGGATGTCGCTATTTTACTACTTGAACTCGTATTACTAAATCTTTGCCGAACTTGGGACTCGAACCATCGACCTCCGGTTACGAGTCCGGGTTACTGATGTTGGTTTGTTAATATGTATTCTTATATTACCATGAACATTGTACATATGTGGGTACTTTAGTGGGTACATTGTACATAACTTTAGTGGGTAGCACAGCATTACGAAATTCCTGATAACATCATTTTCTCAAAGCATCTTTTTGGCGATTTATAATATTTTCACAAATTCACATGATTGTTCGTTGTTCGCGCCCTAAAAGTATCTTTGTCTTAGAGAAAGCTACAGCATAGGCACTGTAGCTTACCGCACGATCATCAGCATACTGGGTTTTTTAACTGTTATGTGACATTCAAAATGGCAAACAGCAAGAAAACTCACATCAAGACACTTGAGTCACCTTGCCCTAGCGGTAGCATGCTCGACTTGCACACCAGGTGACCGGGTTCGAACTCCACCGGGGTCGGAATTTTTTCGGGCCCTGTACTTCGGGACCTACCCTAGCCTTGTGAGGACAATTGGGGTAGTTGTAGAGGGGGCAACGACCAGTGGCGACATTTCGTGATTGATATTTTGGTACGATGGTTTTGTGGAGATATGACATATTAGCATTAGTTCTCGTAATGTCGATGCTACCTACTAAAAAATATGACATAATAACACTGATAACTAGCTATCTATCTCTCTCTTTATCAAGACATATGCTGCAAGTTCCCTGGGTGAGTATAGGTTACTTACCTGTCAGAGCATCTTGCAAGGAGATAGTAATGTTGGTGTACAAGTCATCTCCTCTCCTCTCAAAGCGGGGGTGAGGCAATGTCCTGATAGTGAAGATAAGGTCACCTGGTTCCCCGTCAATATGGGGCTCTCCCTCTGCGGTGAACTTTGTCTCCTGTCCGTCTCGCATGCCCATCTCTATCTCCACTTCAAGATGCCGCTCCTCGTTCTCAAATCTGAAGCAAAAGTCACACAATAGTTGCAAATTAGTTCAGTGGAACGGTACTCGCTTGGCATTGGAATATCTCGGGTACGAATCTCAGAGCCTCTGTAGGTACCTACAAATCAAAACATATTTTTTTAATATACACACAGTGATTTTTGTTGTTGTAAATTCAGTGAGACTAGAAGTAATTTAATTTATCAAAAGTGTCTCACCTAACATTGGGACACTCATCACAGACTGTCTGTTGCATCATCTGGAACCGGCCAGGACCCAGTTGTCTTGTCTGCATCTCTTGCCTACAATTACATTTGCGTGTCCCAGGTGCAGCCTTGCTCACTGGTTTGTTCCTTGTCACCTCAATAAAGTTACCATTGTACAATTCTTCCAATGTTACATGCAGATCAATGTTGATATTGGCACCTCTTGCCACCTCTTTTTCCCTTTCATTTTCACCCCCAAAGTGAAAGCCAAAATCTCCAAAGAAACTTGAGAATGGGTCCATTCCTCCATCCATCATACCTGAAAAGTAAAAAGTAACATATATATATTGGAACACAAAGTTTCATGCAAACAGTGACTTTTGCATGGGCTATTTCTTCACTTCACCAAGTAGAACAGAATTGTTTTCTTCATCTCATCAAGATATTGGCTTAAATAATTTAAAAAAAAGCTTAATGTCTTTTTCAGTTCAAAAACGAACATTGAAATCAAGTGTTATCTTTAGTTGTGTGGAAAAAACAAATAGTCCTGAAATGTAAGCATTTATGAAGCTGTTTGAAAATCAAGATTTGTTAATGACTAAACTGCTTGCTACCCAATTAACCTGTGAGTGTGTGTGTGAGTGTGTGTGTGTGTGTGTGTGTGTGCATGTGGTGTTATCTGAAGTACAACTATACTCTACATTAATATTGACAAGGAAAAATTCACTAGTCCAATTTCAACTAATTTTAAAGTAAGTAATAATTAATTGGCACTCCATATCCTTTCAATGATAGGAATAGTAAACTGGCAAAAAGCAGTTCCGAAAATTACTTGTGATGATGATTTCTTATTCAAAACTAAATTAATTCAATTCTCACCTTCTTTCTTGACACACTCCATTCCACACTCATCATATCTCTGTCTCTTTTTATCATCTGACAGAACTTCATATGCAGCACCTAGCTCTTGAAATTTTTCAGCTGCATTCTCATCAGTGGGATTCTTATCAGGGTGCATTTTCTTTGCCTTAGCTCTGTATGCAGATTTGATTACGTTGATGTCAGCATCCTTTGGCACACCAAGTACATCATAGAGATTTCTTCCTTCTCTGAAAAATAAAATAATAGCTAAAAATAAGTAACACAAGAATTTATTATTGAAAAAAGTGAGTAACTACAATTGTAATGATGATATTTGTTGTCAGCTACTATAGTTACAAGTCACAATCTACAATATAATGACTACATAGGAACAGTACAAGGTACAAGTTAACACTGTAATGAATTAATACCTCATATAATAATTCAAACTATGTGGGAATCATCAAGGTAGAAAAGTTCATGTTTACTTGATGACACCACAGAACAGGCATATTTGTATGTGTGGTTAACCACCTCTGCCAAACCATTTTTCTGGTATTTTATCTAACAACTAAAACCTCCCTCATATACAACCATACTGCATAAGAAAATTGCCTGGAACCACATGAAAATTTCATCCAGACCAATAATAATGGATCACTTGCAAATGGAATTTTTTAGTAAATGAAAACCAGCAAAAGCCATTATTGTAATGAATTACAAATGCAAAACACCTTAAAAAGTCCTTACTTAAAACACTGGGCAATAATATAGTTCAATGTCAGCCACAACCACTGGATTTATAGGATTGCCTCATTAATAAGCCACATTTTTGGACTACCTGATTAAGAATTTACCTTAATTTAATTTTTAAATTAGGCTTATTATGAGCTTATTTAGCCAGTCACTAATGGTATTTGGACTCATTTCAGAAACACCCTGTAAAGAGGTAAATTGTCCATTGTAGACTAAAAAAAACCTCTTATACCAAGGAGGTAACTCTTATATTCAGGTTTTTGTTTAAAAAGTGACTGGCCCAAGATAATTTCTTTTTATATCCAGATAATTTCCTCTAATATTGTTAGTTATGCCAGATATGGTTTAATGGAAATTTATGTGTCAGTAACATCCAGATAGATTCCCTATGAGATGGGATTATTTTACAAAAGTATTTTACATGAAAGTTGGTATGTCTTTCATTGATTATTATTAGATATCATAACATAGGCACAATGGTAAGGTACAGAATTTTAAAAGACATAGTCTTACAATTTAACAACTTACGTTTTACAATTAACTGATATCAGACTGAGGGCAATTTGTAAGAAAATATTCAACCAAAGATCCTTCATGATTGTCTTGAGATCAAAGGATGAGGATCTAGTTTGATGCTGATGGTTAAGTACAAAAGGAACCAGATTATCAATTTGAGAATAATTTATAACTGCCAAGTATGCATTGGACTTGCTATATAATTAGTTATTCTATAAATTTATAACTCCAAACATGCTATTTGAAAAGGAAATGAAAATTACAATGGATTTAGAATAAATTAAGTGATAAGAATTGTGGAATTAAACCCAACAGCGGCCCTGAATTTTGCGTGTTTTCAATCTTCCAGTGGGGTGCATGTGGAATAATCTGATTGGTCGAGATGAAAATGTAAACAAAACCAACAGGGAGCCTATTGTTGAGAACATAGCATTTTCTTTTTATTGTGACAAGCAACCAGCAACTTCTTCTATATATTTTGTTTTTTCGTTCGTTATAAATCGTTGTCTTGTTCGTTGACTTCGTTGTACTTGTACACTGACCTTGTATGTGACGGGATCCGACACAAGGGCCGAATGGTGCAATAGTTTTTGCGGGATCTATTGGGCTGCGCTCAAGTGGTAATAAAGTCAACTAAAGATAAAATAATTGTTTTGTTTCTTTTTTCTTTTACTGAAAACTGAAAAGAACTGAATTCTGAAATCACTGATCATCTTTGTGAAATTTATTTGCTTTCCTCAACTTTCCTGGGTTTTTGAGTTTTATCCTTATATCAGAGAACCATCGACATGTATACCAACAGAAGTAAAAAAAAAAAACAATTTTTTTTCATCATAAATTTTTACATCGTATTTTTTACGTATTTTGTCCTTTTTATTCTTTCACATATAAAAGACCAATGATTATTGTCAATTGGAATTTGATGCGTAAGTCATTTTTGGTAAGAGGATTTTTTTGTTAAGAAGAATTTTGTAGTTATATAGGGTTAGGTAAAGTTAACGAGGTGAAATTGCACGATAGATCACTGACTTCAGTTTGTTGGGTAGGATGGTTGGGTGAGGGGCTTAGGTTAGGTTGAAATTAGTGCAGGTGGTTAGGCCGGGTCGCGCAGCGACCCGGTCTAACCCTGCACTAATTTCAACCTAACCTAAGCCTCTCACCCAAGCTATCCTAGCCGGCTATCGAAACACAACATTTAGACTGACAACCGTTTGTTGGGTAGGATGGTTGGGTGAGGGGCTTAGGTTAGGTTGAAATTAGTGCAGGTGGTTAGGCCGGGTCGCGCAGCGACCCGGTCTAACCCTGCATAATAGTTTATCACAAAAATAAATAATAAAAAAACGTCCTGGGTAGGGATCGAACCCGCGGACGTCTAAGCATCATGACGCATGGAGGCCATGGATCATTCCTGAAAACTACGCCAGCGCTGCAGTGGAACTTTTATGCAACATAATTATCACAGATCCCGCAAAAACTATTGCACCATTCGGCCCTTGTGTCGGATCCGTATGTGACGACGCACGTCACGAACTTGTGGATTGATGTTGTGGTGAGGAAATAGGACGAGGAAGGATTGTGTAATGTGTTATTTTTTGTTTTTGGTTGATTAAAGAGAGTTTTCAAATTCAGCTGTTGAAAGTTGTGGTTCACAGATTAAAAACAATCGTAAAAAATGGTTTTAGTATTTAATGGTAAGTATTCCTTCCTTACCTTTTATTGCATGTGGTAATAAATTACAAAAAAAGTTTAGCCAAACGGGAATTTATAATCTATAGGAGCTATATCTTCTATGTCTGTAATGTAAAATATTCTCTTGTCAAGTATAATCATACGGAGTTAATTTTTTTCACATCGCTCAGCCTTCTCACCGGTGCACGGTGTTTATGTTGATTAAAAAAAACATTGATTATTAATACGGCTCGTGCTGTTTGTGCTAATGTGCTCATTCTCATGGCCTGTACATCTATACTATGCGAACGAGTATGAATACCTACAACTCGTCGTTGCATTAACATTAAAAAAAGGTTATTCTTTCTGAGTTTAAATATGTAGTTGTTCCTATTATGTAAATATTAAATCTATACACCTAATACCTACGCTAGGAAATCGCGACCCAAACACAATTGTACTATGTTATACGCACTACGGTACCAAAAATAATAGGTGCATAATAATGAGGAAGAAAAATATCTGGAATGTTTTTATTTCCAAGTTTTTGTATTTCTATAGATATCAGATGTATTGTTTTTAAATAAATTAGACAAAGATAGATATTTGACTTTGCGAGGGTGGACTTTACTTCCACTAGAAAGTGTCTTTTGCGATAAAGTAACGCAAATATTTTTAACACTGAACAAAAAGATGGGTACTTTATTATTCACTCTCAGGGATTATAATTATTAGTCGCAAGGTATAGTCGTTAAAGGCGCATGTTATGTATTTCCCCTAAACGCGCCTCACTGCTGCGTTTTCGGCCGCATCAGACGCTACGACTGAGAAGTTCCTGAGTTCTCAGAGACTGAGAAGTTCCTGAGTTCTCAGAGACTGAGAAGTTCCTGAGTTCTCAGAGACTGAGAAGTTCCTGAGTTCTCAGAGACTGAGAAGTTCCTGAGTTCTCAGTTAAAACTCAGGAAGAAAAGCTTGCGTCTCGTAACGCATCGGGCAAAGTCACCCTATTGAAAATACATTGAAGAAACTTTCAGTGGTCGATGGCATGTTGAATACACCGGTTCCCTTCAGAACACCGAAGTTAAGCGACATCCAGCGAGGTTAAGACTTGGATGGGTGACCATTCAAATTCTAATTCTCGTGACGCTGGCTTTTCCCGGCCCCACTCAGGCTGGGTGAGGTCAATGTGAGTAGCAGGTTTGTGAGTTTCCTGCGAATGGAGGGTAAAACCCCCGTCGTGATATGACCATGGCAGTTGAAAGCGACGTTAAACCCCACTTAAAAAAAAAAAAAAAAAACACTAAGCGAACATTGTTAGCTAACATTATTCGCGAACAAAATATGTGGCTAAATAACATTTTTTCCTTTGATATTTACCGACAAGTTTTGGAACATCAGATTTTGTTAGCGAACATAGGGCTAATAACATAATTTGTTACTAGAAAATGTTTTTACGACTTGTTTGAAATAACATTGTTAGCGAAGATTGTTCGTGGACATTGTTAGCTAACAATGTTCGCTTAGTGTGAACCCGGCATTAGACCTTGTTTGTATCAAGCTCGCCGGGAGGCGAGCGCTCGTCAAGCAGCGCCAGCCTACCGGCCTATATTAACACGAAACAGAGTTTATATGTATTTTGTTTTATTGTTTTCGCACACTTCCCGCAAACTTTTATCAATTTTTATTTCAAATTTGTAATGTGACGCGAAAATAGATTGTGTTTCACGAAAGCGCGAGGTTCCTACGTACAGTTAAAGTCGTTTTGTAGCCACGCCGAAAATCTTGAATTTCATGAAATTTTTCATACGGGTTTTTTTTTTTTTTTTTCAGACCAATTTTCTGTCAAGGGTACAGCAACGTGTGCTTATCGTGGAAAGACGTGAGCTACGTTTTTGGAAAGGGAATTTTTATCTCTGCATACCTTTTATAGTTTCAAGTATTTATTTTTTATAGGATAGGAGATATAGCCTTCTAAAATAAAACCGGAAAGTTGCACAGAGCCGCCCCTGGTTATCTTGGAGCTGCGATTGTGGTATTTTTCAAAAGGTCTTACCATAGGAAAAAATATAAAAATATAACTAAAGTATTACATTGGACCAAACTTGAGTTATAGCCTTTGAAAGGAATACTTATTGTGGAGCCCAGAGCCGTCTATTGTTATCCTAGAGATGTATTTCTAGTGTTTTTAGAAAGGTCTAGTCAAAGGGAATGAGATCACTTAATTTCAGATGGTTGAAACAAGTAGAAAAGTATTTAAAGTCCTCTAAAGGAATATCTATAATGAACCCTGGAGCCACGCCTAGTTATCCCACGTGCATGACTGAAGGTTCTTTCTAAAGGTTTAATTACGGAAAACTATAATATGATGAAATAAAATTTTAGAAAAATCAACGACAGTGTGAGACACAAAAAGAAAAAACTAAATTAAGATTAATGAGAGTAACAAAAAAATCTTCGCCTCACATAGAACTTAAAATATGGGTAGGACCTTATCGTGTATGCTCCACCCAAGCTGCCAACAGACCGCTTTATTAGAGAGGGAATAATAACGTTCTATAAATTCATTAAAAGGTTTCTACATCAAGAGGTAAACTAGATCTATATTATTATTATGAGCAGTGTATAAAATATTGGCCAGTTAGAAGCAAAAATATTGATTTGTAGATCAAATGATAAATATAATAAAATATTATGTATTGAGCAGTATCTGTGGTGGTCGTCGACTGGTGTAGGTAAATGACAAACTTTGAAAGGTGACCTGGGTTCGAATCCCGGCTAGGTAGATTTTTTTTTACTCTGTACTTTGGATGTCCGGTATTCTCGTGAGAAAAAAAAACAGTAGTTGCTAGTTTGAGTCAACCTCCTATGACCGTTTAATTTTGAACGAAGTGAGTATGGTTTAACACTTAGACGACCGGGTGTACCACCGGTGGTACACAATGTCGGAGAGCCGTATTATCGCCGGTCCCACAAGAGAATTCACGAAAAACCATGCCGGTCGTCTAAGTGTTAACTCGATCAACATTTATTTGTCACAATCTAATTATCCATCTACCTATGTATGAAACGTGATATAAGTTGCATTTTTGTCCAATCGAGCTGGAATTTTCAGGGTATATTCCATGGATATATGCTTGCCTATTAATTCATAATTATTAAATACCTAGTACAATTTCTCACTTCTTCTGTTTATATCTACCGATTGTGCTGAAATGACACCATGTTTAGCAACTCGAAGTTAGACAAATAGGTATATGGGTCAACATTTCTGAACACATAATAATACTCGGCACTTTCATTTCTCTCTTTATTTTACCAAGATCGAATTGGTCCTGTACGTAGGTACATAATATAATTAAAATTGTATTGTAAACAAAACCACGAAACAGAATTGTCCGTTTTGTAACGAGTTCATTACTAATTTTTCAATACAAGGTTAAAACACTAGTTGATTATTAATGAATTATTGTTAATGGATTTTAAGATTAAATAGGTATGTTTTTTTCTTCATTATTATAAACTGGTTTAAGTCCCACAAAAGAAGCACCATTTATCACACCAACCTCATTTTAAAACGATTGTGACCAGTTGATTGTATTTTGGTTTTAACGTCCTGATTTGAACTAGTCAGGGAACTAGTCAGAGGAGGGTTTTACCCTCCATTCGCTGGGAATCGTTCCAGCTACCTACATTTACCTCACCCAGCCTGGAGGGCTGTGATTCCAGACTCACGTGTTTAGAGGGGAAGAAAATATTAGAAAAGCCTGCAACAACCGGTAATGGAACTCGAAATGTCTGGACTACGGGCAGTAGTTACAACCATTACGCCACGGAGGCTGGCCACTGACAGTCTAAATAAAGCATTTATTTGGATCAATACTTTTGTATTTTGAATCGTAAATTACGTAGATTTCATTCAAAATTTACAAATAACTACCTACAAATACAGGGCATCCATAAAGTCTCGCCCAAGCCTGGGTTTCTCGAAAACTACTCAATATATCAAAAAACGCAAAAACCCGTATATCTACACAGCCCCAGTCAGGCTGGAAATGGACCAACTTCAAAATCTTAAATAGAATGGTGTGTCTTGTGGAATATTGTCTAAAGGTGTCATTGAGACAATTTCATTACAACAAATTTCAGTGAGTTACGACTTGCCGTTCTTGAGATACAGGGTCGGACGTCCTGCGTATCCATATATTTTGACGTATAACTTGTTAACCGTAAATTATAGAAAAATGAAATTTGTCGATAAGAACTCCTTATGGCAAGACCTGTCGAAAAATTTATAACTCGACATACACTCTTGATGTTAGTTTCTGGTCGGTTTCGTCAGGCAGCCGGACGAACAAAAAAAAATTATCGAAAAAACAAATCAAGTTTTAACTTGTTCGAAAGGTTTTACCACAAGGAGTTATTATCAACAGACTTCATTTTTCTGGAAGTTACGGTTAACGAGTTATACGTCAAAATATATGGATATTAGGCAGGACGTCCGACCCTGTATCTCAAGAACGGCACTAGTTCAATATAAATTACCCAACATTTTATATGATTGTCTTATAATATTACTGCGTATCACAACAACCTTAAAATAAAAGTCTTTTTTCTTTTATCTGTTGATCACTTTTTATTTCATCTATCAGAGGATTTCATCTAAATCAAAAAGTAGTGATATCCCCCAAAAAACACCACGTGTAAAAATAGTCGTCAAGTGTTGGAATGATTAAAAAGAACTGATATCAAAAACGTCAATTTTCTATGTGTTGAAGGAATTATTTCACGTAATAAGTCTCTTGATAATTCAACCAAAATAATAGCCTCACAACAACAATACACCTTTGAGGAAACTTCGATTTGGTAATTTGAGAATTTAACCAAAAAATAGCCACACAACAAAACAATGCTCTTGTAAGAACAATGGTTCTGCAATTATGCAACATTGTTCTTACAAGAGCATTGTTTTGTTGTGTAGCTATTTTTTGGTTAAATTCTCAAATTAACAAATCGAAGTTTCCTCAAAGGTGTATTGTTGTTGTGAGGCTATTATTTTGGTTGAATTATCAAGAGACTTATTACGTGAAATAATTCCTTCAACACATAGAAAATTGACGTTTTTGATATCAGTTCTTTTTAATCATTCCAACACTTGACGACTATTTTTACACGTGGTGTTTTTTGGGGGATTATGTTATACGGCGTTCAAAATTTAGATACTACGCATGCCGTATTAATACAGTTTTTTGGCTTAAGTTTAAATGTTACAGTGGAGTCGATTCTTATCATTTTTTTTGCTATCTCGTAACAATAAAATTTATAGTTGCCTGTTCCGGTTGATAGATTTTAGCACTAACAGATTTTCTGTAAAGATTAGGGACTTATACGAGTTTACCTCTAAGCACACTTCTTAACACCATATTCGTAACGTATTTTCGAACGCGCGATTAGCTCACTGGTAAATTACTTTTGCTTGCCACGCGGCAGATCCCGCGTTCAAATCCCAGAGACGACAAAAAAATTGTAAGTTTTTAAAATATGGTTACAGTTGTTTGAAGTCAGGGATAACTTTCGGCGCTCTCGTGTTGACTCAGCATCTAAATGGCAAGTCTCGCCCATCAAAGGGGAGGCATACCAAGGGATAGGCAAGCTACAACAAACACAGCAAGCGTAATAATAATAATAACACTCTTTAGTGGAAGGTGACCATTAGGCGAGGTTAATGCTCAAAGCATTTTCTTCCACCTAAAACCCTCAGAGTCTTATTATTACATGGTCATAAACTCAAATTATTGAGAAAAAATTGATGATGCACCGGGTGGGAAGCGTAGACAGTAGCTGCTGTTACATGGCTACGAAATTAATTACTGGTGTGACACAACACGACTTTCCTTATCATTCGAAAATAAGTCAGATACCGCCACTGGTGCCTAAACGGTAACAGTTAGCTAAAAAACTAATGACTAATTCGCAATCAGCACCTCAAAATCCTTGGATTTTATATGTCACAACCACATTCTAAGATGAATAGTAAATAAGATAGTCCAAGCGGACCCTCCAAAATACCGGTAAATTAGGGTAGGGTTCCAAAAAGTTTAAGATATCAGAAAAATGATCGGAGTAGAAACCTCCATTTTTTTTTCATTTTAATATTTTTACTTTCCTTATCCTATAATAAGAAAAGTATTGAATTCGTCGAAAAAATTCGTTGTTTTCAGCCATTCTTCCGTGCGTCTGTCTGTTTGTGAACAAGGTATCTCGAGGACGGTAAGAGCTAGAGACTTGAAATTTGGTATGAAAGTAGATCTTATTTACCACACGAACTACGAAACTTTTTGTTGAAATTGGCTGCACTCTGCGGCCGCAGGGTGTCAAGGGCCGTTCCTATGGATTGGTTAAATATACAAAAATAATTAGAGAACAACACTTTCTTAGATTAAAAAAAAATAAAAAGAGGTCTATTCTGATCATTTTTTTGATATCTTGAACTTTTCGGACTTCGCCCCAATTTACCGGTATTTTGGTGGGTACCCGCTTTGACTACCTTTTTTATTTTTCATCCTAAATGGGGATCGTGACATATCAAATCCAATGATTTTGAGGTGCTGATTACGAATGTGGCACTGATTTTCAGCTACCTGTTACCGTTGAGTAACCAGTGGCAGAATTCGACCAATAAGCGAAAACAACTTTTTTTGGTATCCTGAGGCTATGATTCCTCCAGAAACGTGAAAAACTGGGTAGGTCAAACTTTCGACGAATACAATACTTTCCTTATCATAGGATAAGGAAAGTAGAGAAGGCTGATTAAAATACCAAACAAGAAAGTGTTCCAACACCTAGTGGAAAATGCCAAATATCAATGACCTATCTAAAGTGTGTTGAAACAATGTATAGGTACCTAATTATCTCATGCACTAATTGTCCAAAAATCAATAGGTATATGGATCATGGAATACATCTGCATACTAAAAAATCACTTTTTCCTTACATAAGTAGGTCATTATATACCTACACAGTAAAAACATGAAAATTTCTCTGTGTCTACAATCATTTATCATTTAGGTCCGAACAATGTAAAAATCTAACATAAATTTTGGAAAAAAACATCCCGTCTGCTATTCCTATAATTTTTATCATTTGATCAGTGGCATATCAGTAGTCTACCATTTTGCAAGGAAAACAACTGTACCTTCTTGAAGGAGTTAAGGTACCATTTGAGGTATGTAATTTAAATATAATATCCTTGATGAGCTTTTGTATCTCTTGCATGACAAAATAATTTGGAATAAGTTTTTACTTTCTACTACCTATCTTATGTTATAAAATGATTCGTTTGTGTATGTGTGTATGTTTAGACGCGTAAAACCGGAGAACCATAAGTCGGATGGAGCTGAAATTTTGCATTGTTACCAATGACAGGCTCATTAGCGTTATAAGGTATAGAATACTGCAATTTTGGGGCAAAAAGAGTTAGGGATATTATTTTCACCTTCAATCCTTCAAATGTGTACAGGAGACTGATTCTCTTGCGCTAAATATAAATAAAAACACAGAAGTTCAATTTTTAGATATTTTCTTGGTTTCTCAAAACTTTCAGTGAATTATCTAGAATATTTAGTTACCTTAAACCTTAACAGATATGAAAAGAGTTTCAAGGTAACTCGAATGAATCTGTTATTATAAATAATTAGAAAATACTTACTTCGAAACACCGGGTTGCGAATCGAAGATTTTGTGGTTCCTTCTATTTGTCCCAACGATTCTGGGACTCTCGGAGAAATAGGACAGCAGTAAAATCACAAACACCATGGTTGACAACAGGAAAACAGTATAGATAAAACATGAGTAAAATCGTTCTGGAAGTACCATAATTACTGATGAATCACCCCCAATAATGAAAATAAAATAAAGCCTAGTACTTTTTCAAAAAGTTCAGTGATCGACTTGTTTAGTAACTATTTTGCAAAGTTTGCGAACAACGCTGAATAAATAATTTTGGCTAATAAAGGCAACAAAAGTACTGTAGTACCCTACAGCGCCAGCGATGAAATTATTTTGTCGTGCAGAGTTGATTAAAAAATCTGGAGACCAATGTTTAGTGTCAGAAATCCGAGTTTTGGCCTCGAGCTCCAAACCTAAGGATTTTCACTGCATGCTTAGCAAAGTAGATACATAATACTCGTATATGTATGTGTTAACTCTATTTAATTAATGTAACTATTTCAGATTTATTGTATCGCACAAAAGCTGTCACCGAGTGGACTAGCCCAATATTCTCACATGTACGTTGACCTGGGTTAAAGTCTCAATAAGTTGGACAAAAATCTTCTTTGTACTTGGATGTCCAGGGTTCACTCATAACTCGTAGCGGGATTACTAGAATCAAACTGATGATGCTTTTCCTTTGAGTTATTATGTTACAATTTTAGTGGGTAGCGCAGAATCATAGGATTTTACCTCTTTAATATACAATATCTTGCATTATTTTTTGCCTATATTTCCACCACTGGTCGCTGTTTCATATCAAAGCAGCTACTTATTTTTCTTCACGAGGTATGAGTGGACCCCGAAAATCCAAGTACAGAGCAGAAAAATTCCTGCCCCGCTGGGGATCGATCCCAGGATCGAAATGCGTGCAATGCTTAGCGCGCTAACTCACTTGACCACGGTGACAGTGTTACTTGGGCAAATGATCTAAGTAGAAGTTTCCTGATGCTGAGCCACCCTCTAAATTAGTGATACAACAGAAATAAATCTTACATAATATCGCACAGATTAAGGGAAGCGGGCTCTAAAACATAGACCCTGCTTGAGTATAAGAAGGCGCAGTAAAAAAAGAAAATGATATTGTATAAGTTTCAATGAAATCATGTTTCCTACTTTTATTTTTTCCAGGTGAATAACATCACCTGTAGAATCCACATTGACCCACTTCCACAGAAGTTAATGAATCTCTTCAAGGTCTCCAGAAGCAGTTGACCGGTTGTTCACAGTACTTCACACAAGAAGAACTTACTATCGTAAAGGCATGGCTTTGAAAGGGATTACCGTATTGGAATTCGCTGGTCTAGCGCCTGCGCCTTTCTGTGGAATGATTCTGAATGAGTTCGGCGCTACTGTGATACGAATTGACAGGGTAAGTCTGAGCTGAGAGCAATCTAGACCAGCGGTTCCCAACCGGTGGGACGCGGGCAGCTCGCTACTGGGCCGTGGACGTTGGCCGAAACTCAAGAAATAATATTAAAATAGTGCGGAAGGTCCCGGGTTCGAACCCCCGCGCCGACAAAAATTTGTATTCAAAATTTGGTTACAGTTGTTTGTAAGGGATACCTTCCGGTGCGCTCGTGTTGACCCAGCACCTAAATGGGAAGTATTGTGTCACTTCTCGCCCATCAGAGGGGAGGCATACTACGGGATGGGCAGGCTACAACACAGACCACAAGCGTCTACAGTAGCTCCTGTTTCATGGCTACGAAACAAAAAAGGCTGTGAAACACTCATCTTAAAAAAAAAAAAAAAAAAAAAATCGGGGTGGGCCGCAAAATTGTTTTAAAAATATTATTTGGCTCTCAAGCTAAAAAGGCTGGGAACCGCTGATCTAGACTATTCTCAAGTAACTTTCGCTTCTAGATGTACGCAACATTATACGATGTTAATTTTTTTTTATAACTTTTTATCCATATTAATATAAAACTCAATTACCAATAAGGTATAGAAAGTATTTTAATCGTCATTTTCTTATCCTATGACCTGTGTACAGGTATTGTACATATTTATATTTATATATTTTTTAATTGTGAATCGAAAACTTCATTTTTTGGAATGTCTCCCAAATATGAAGCTGCGTTTCCTCTCTGGATTGCTAAACCATGAGTCTTATAATCAATAAATGAGACTTTATTTGAACTGCTAGCAAAAAGGGACCCTAGTCCTACGCCGCGCCGGCAGTATAAATAAAGTATTTGTAATTTCAGAGTGGATCCTACCAGCCATTTGTAGAAGACGTACTCGCACATGGGAAAAAGTCACTGGCGATTGACTTGAAACATGAGAAAGGCACAGCTATCATCAGGAATCTTGCCAATAAATCTGACGTCATTCTGGAACCTTTTAGGAAAGGTAAGAAACCAAAAATCAAAACATAAAGGTAGAATAAGGTACCTAATAGCGATATTATAAACGTAATGGGTTTCGAACCCCCAAACTCTGGAGTACCAGACCAATGCTTTGATCCGCTTGACCTAGACAGATGCATTTGACTGAATAGCTTTTCTTTGAAAAAAATAATGTATGTACAACCTGTAAAAATGTATACCTGCTATGAGATAATAAAATTACCGAACAAAAAAAAGTAATAATAATAAAATGCGAAATTTATTCTTGGCATTGAATAACCATGGATTAAAAAAATGGAAGAAATTTTTACCCAAGTCCCGCCAAAATCTAACAAAAATTAATCCCCTTAATAGGGCTGGCGTTAGGAAGGGCATTCAGAAATAAAATGTGGAAGTAGGAGTTCCAGTTCCCAAAATCTTTGAGGAAGCGGTTGACCTCAAGTAGGTTTGAGAAAAGACAAAGTGAAAAAAAAAAAAACTACTAAATGTTTACCTAGTATCATGATTGAGGGTACCCTTTATATTTACGCAGCAAGATAAGTTTCTTTATTGTTCACATGAAAAGTTGACATTCTGACATTCCCGGTGATACATTCAATTTTTATAAAATGTTTTCCAGGAGTGATGGAGAAATTACGCCTGGGTCCTGACATCTTACGTAAATCCAATCCCCGCCTGATATATGCCCGCCTCAGTGGCTATGGGCAGAGTGGACCTTTCTCTAACATGGCAGGACATGATATCAACTACCTCGGCTTATCAGGTAGGTAGCCGGAGAATATTCTTGACTTGAAATCACCATAGCAACCAGGTAGCGTAGGGTTGGTTCGAATCCCACCCAATGTATGAATTGTTTCACACTTGAGACTTGAACATATTAATTGTGCCATAATTATGGCACGATTAAAGTTGATTACACAAATACACAATTGATTACACAAATTTATTATATTATGAACAAATTTTAATAAAGAGATTCTTAATGTTAATTTTACTTAATTAATTTCTCTATGTCAACCGCTAAATAGAAAAAAACTAGACTAAGAGACGGACTTGTCTAGACTTGAAAATTCCTTAACGAAAGAGAACTTTGTCTCGAAAAAAGTTTACTATACGAGAATTTCTTTTAATGAAACGAGACAAAATCCGCTTTGTCTCAAGTCATCAGAAAATATTTTATTTAGATTAAATGCTTAATGGTGGAGGGGATAACATGCATGAGTGATAATTCTGCCACAAAAATAGTTTCTCCCTTAAACTTCACAGGATTTTTCCGTTGTTTTCTTCTCAATAACTTCTAGAGCATCACTGCGTTCTCTTTTCGGTAGGAATTCTTTCGTTGCTGGGCTGGCGAAATAAGAACCCCACACCTCCGTCCAACATAGCGGCAGATTTCGGCGGTGGGGGTCTCATGTGTGCGTTGGGCATTGTTTTGGCCCTGTTTGAGAGGAGCCGCTCTGGTCTGGGCCAAGTGATAGATTGCAACATGGTGGAGGGGTCTGCCTATCTCGGCAGCTGGCTCACCCGAAGTTATGGCTCAGTGCTTTGGGATAAACCACGAGGAGAGAATCAGTAAGTACCCCAAGACACTACCTGATGACACATAACTATCGAAGTCATGCCATGGTGCGTTGAATCAAGCAAAACGCTAGTTTTGCAACGCCAAGAAAAACAAAACCAGCGTGCTATACTTACGCTAAACCGAGTTTGTATGTATTTTCTTTTGTAATTTTGACCTACTTGGACAAAACTTTTTATATTTTTTTCTTCATATTCGTGTTTTCCTCGTCGAATAGAAGAATACTACTTTTTATTTTATATTTTTCTGATACTCCTAACCGCTTTTACGAACACCCCTAATATTAGTAAAAGATTCATACTTTGGTCTCATTTTTTTTTTTTTTTTTTTCCGCATTCGCCTTACCACGGGCATATGGTTCAAGTTTCTGCTATGCCATTTTGTTTATGAGTTCATAATGCTTGCAGCTCGAGGTTTTTAACAAAAAAAAACTTCCGCGGTCACTCGGCGGCGCTTTGGCGGTATCGCCTATATCTCGAATGTGGCAAATGATAGAAAGCTGAAACTTAGTATATTAAAGGTTTGATGAATTTACAGCTTTTTTAATTCTATGTAATTTTTATATAATTATAACCATTTATGAGTTATAACATTTTTGTTGATTTTTGACGTTCACCGACCTCTCTTCACGTAATCACATGAATCGCTATTAAGGCTATATTGTATCGAGCTGAAACTTTCAGGACATATTCTTGAGTTTTGGCAGATGATTCCTCGTCAGAATAGCTATCTTCGAAAAATTTACGGTTTTTGAGTTACAAGCTCCATAAGTCATTGGTAGCGCACAACATATTTTGGATTAGAGTGTCTTCTCCGAGTTTCGGAGCTCACAGTATCGGGATCCCTCACTCGTAAATGAAATAAAATTAAGGTATCGATTGATTGCTGAACTGTAGGGTGTGATATCTTTCTTTCATGGACCTTCATTAGGTTCTTAGATATTATAGATGTACCTACTATTTTTCGACTAGTTAGTTTTTTTTATTTTTTAAGATGTGGGTGAGTGAATTATTCAATGAAATACCTTAAAGATATTATAAGGCTTTTTATAAGGATTATAAGGATACAAAACTAAAATAATTGTAGGTAGGTAGTAGGTAGGTACCTAGTTAGGTAGGTCCTCCATTAAAATAATTTTAATATGGATTTAACTTCGCTTTCAACTGCATATCACGACGGGGATACTACCCTCCATTAGCAGGAAACTGACAAACCTGCTTCTCACATTAACCTCACCCAGCATGGGTTGGGCCAGATAGTCAGCATCATAAAGTCTTCACTTCGCTAGACTTTGCTTAACATTGGTGTTCCTACGAGAATTGATGTATTCAACGCGCTGTCGATGGCACCTAATTATGTGTGGCAAAAGTCATCTCTAGTTTTAGTATGTTATTATTATTATTATTATTAAACATGTTTGATCAAGTTTTATTTACAAATAACATGTTGTTGCACAGGCTTGCTAGCCGTGACTCATCAATTTGAGTTGTGTAACAATTTGGCCAACTTACAGAAAATTCATATTATACTCTTAGTAGGTGAGATCCTCGCTACCCAGTCAGGAAGGCTTTTCAAACCCCAGAATCGACAAAAAATGTATAGTTAATTTGGTTACAATATTATTGTGTGCACATAAGCGATTCCGGTTCTCTTGATCTCTTGTGTTGATATAGAACCTTAATGGGAATTTGATAATGACACAAAGAATACATAATACACATACATACCTAAATGGGTATAGTTGTAAAAACAATTCCAAGAAAATCACCTATATCTTGTAAGAAGTTACGGTTCGAAAAAATAGGTTTGACTTTACATGCAGGTACCCTAGACACTAACGAAAGGGTACCTACGTAATACATTGAACCTTTCTTGCAAAAAAGACAAATAAAAGTCTTTTCTTTTGTTGTACCAGTCAAACCAGTCCAGCACGTGTTGTATCAAACAATAGATGTATAATATTCCGTTAACTGGGTAGAATTTTTATTTGAAATGCTCTGTACTTGGGTGTTCGGGGTGCGAATCACTCATTCACTCATACCTCGTGACGAAAAATGAGCATAGTAGACGAGATGCAGATGTAGCCGAGGAGAAATGTGCGGTGGCTCTAGATTTACAAATCTACCTTGAGATCTTGAGAAGGTATTTTTCTCTTTCTCGAACTCGGACTAGGGTGCGAATAAAGATAAAAAAAAAAAAATAGAGGGTCATATTGTTATCAGCATGATCCTTAAGTGTTTCAAAGAAGCTTGTTAGTAAACATTAACCTCGAATATCGTTATTTTGGGTATAAACAAATTATTTTATTCGGTATGCAGGTAGTTGGGATACAATGTAAATGAAATAAGATAAACAAAAATAGATCATTTCTAAGCTCCTGAATTTTGATCGCTCCAATCAAAACCCTTTGAAAATAATTGAATCAGTTATTTTGAAAAGTGTTTAAGTCCAATTTTTTCGAAATTTGTTTTATTATGAAAATGGATTCTATGGACCTAGACGCATCGTTATGACACATCGAGAAAGACACAAATCCGATCAGTCATAAGGAAGTTATAGCGAGTCAAATATCTTGTCCGTGACTAAATCCCTTTTCGAAATGACTCATAGTGAAGACACTACTTGTTGATACCATCAGATTTGTTCAGTTTATTTTTTTATTCAGTTTAAGGTCAGTTTATTTAGTTAAATGCGCCAATGATTTGTGTTATTGTATGATTTATTTATGGTGAAGCACAAGACCTCTTCGCAGCATTAGTAAGTATAAGTAGTCACTGTGGCAGAGCGAGTTAGCGCGCTAGGCATTGCACACATGGTGACCTGGGTTCGATTTCCAGCGGGGGATGATTTTTTCTGCTCTGTACTTGGATTTTCGGGGTCCACTCATACCTCGTGAGGAAATATGAGTAGCTGCTTTAATGTGAAGCAGCGACTAGTAACAGAATCTTAGGCAAAAAAATAATACAAGATCTTGTAAATTAAAGTGGTAAAGTCTTATGATTCTGCGCTATCCACTAAAATTGTGATATAATAACACAAATAAAAAGCATTATTATTATTATTAATACTTGAAATTTGAAGATGATTTTCTTTTTACCTTATCCTTAAAATACTAGCCTAAATTGTCTCAGAATTGACATAAAATATGTGGTTTGTGGTTGACCAAACCCAAAATGGTAAATAATATGCATATTTGGTTAACGGATTTACCTATTTTCGTGTTTATTTCAGTAAGGAGATAAGTCCAGCCTATAAAACTAAAATATACTTGAAAAGTATGACACTTAAACGTTTGTAGGTCAGTTACATAATGTCTTTTAGCCTAATTAATCATTACACGAAGAAAAAAAATATGCCATGTTTTATATTTTCCAAAATAAATAGTTTTTTTTTTGTTTTCCAAAAGTTTACCTTTTGTGACTTAAACCCTTTTCAAAATAACTGATTCAATTGCAAGTTAAATGAAAATTAAAACAAGTTGTATTAACCAAAAGTAAATGTCCGAAATTTGATAAAATGAAGCAGATTGAAGCGTTTGAGAGTTATTCATAAAAAAGGATCTAATCTCAAAAAATCAAAAGTTGAAATACCTTAATATTTTAGAAATATTGGGCCGTAGTAAAGAGATGGTGAAAAAAAAGCCATGAATATTTTCATAAAAATAAATTCTACTTTATTTCATGTGTTGAATTTAGCAAATGGGAAACAATGTAACCAACCAAAAATACCTTTTTTTTTTTTTTTTTTTTTTTTTTTTTTTTTTTTTTTTTTTTTTTTTTTTTTAAAAGGTAAGTGGGCCCCGGAACCGCTTTCGCATTACTTCAGGGCACTTTACCTTTACATCCATGCCATTCCGGAAACGGAAAATCTCGGTCAGAAATTTCCGCTCCGGCCGGGATTCGAACCCGCAACCTCCAGGTCAGTAACTAATGCTCTTAACCACTCAGCCACGGAGGTCGGCAACCAAAAATACCTGATATCCCCCAAAAATACACTTCGTGTGCAAAAGACGCCAAGAAAATAACAATCCTTCTCAAATAGAATTACCTTGAAAATGATTGCCTAAAAAGGAACTGATATCAAATGAAGGCCAAGTTCTTGTAAACTGGATATTATCTGGCCACAAAAAGAGTCTCAAGTACAGGAATTAAGCTGACAATTGGATATGATATTTCCCATTTTTCTGCTTTTTAACAACACTAAAATTTAACATTAAAAATCTTGGCAAGTTTGAAACATCAAAAAATTGCTTTGAACTTGCCAAGATTTTTAATGTTAAATTTTAGGGGTCTGCCTAATCGCTTGACCACGAAAAACGTTGACCAGATCGAAAAACTCGGACCCGGAGGGGAATTCCTATTATCATGAGATTTCATTCAACAACACCCCTCTTTTACAACCTTACGTGATTAACCCTGGTCAGCATGTGTTCAACAGAATTACATGGCTAAAATACAGTTTTTTTTTAAATTTATTTATTATTAATAATGTATAAAGCCTATAAGTTTTATGTAAACTCAATAAAGATGATTTTTAATAAATATCATCCCGGTCACAAGTATGTACAAAAAATAAGATTTTTATTAAGATTCTTTCCACTATTCTGTATGACCCATTACTGCGGCAGTGAATGTTGAAATGTGCTCAGATCAAGGGAATCATAAGGGATTACAACAAAGATAATACCCACAAAGTTTCATCTCGGTCGGCCGTATGGTATGCTCGTACAGAAAACATTGACCAGATGGGAGGGACCTCAAAAATCTGCCCCTGTTGTTTGTGAAGTTCTGAATTTTTTTACACAAACTTATATACAGTGCTGCTATATTCATGCAAAAAGTTATATAGCTATAAGCTAAGGCGTGACCTACAGAGAAGCCATTGACTGGCTCTTGTAAGGCCCATAGCTGCGGCCCTGAATATTGTAATGCGCTCAGATCAAGGGAATCATAAGGGATTACAACTAAAATTATACCCACAAAGTTTCATCTCTCGGTCGGCCGTACGGTATGCTCGTACAGAAAACATTGACCAGATGGGAGGGACCTCAAAAATCTGCCCCTGTTGTTTGTGAAGATCTGAATTTTTTTACACAAACTTATATACAGTGCTGCTATATTCATGCAAAAAATTATAACGCTATAAGCTACGGCGTGCCCTACAGAGAAGCCATTGACTGGCCCTTGTAAGGCCCATAGCTGCGGCCCTGAATGTTGTAATGTACTCAGATCAAGGGAATCATAAGGGATTACAACTAAGATATTACCCAGAAAGTTTCATCTCGGTCGGCCGTATGGTATGCTCGTACAAAAAACATTGACCAGATGGGAGGGACCTCAAAAATCTGCCCCTGTTGTTTGTGAAGATCTGAATTTTTTTACACAAACTTATATACAGTGCTGCTATATTCATGCAAAAAATTATAACGCTATAAGCTACGGCGTGACCTACAGAGAAGCCATTGACTGGCTCTTGTAAGGCCCATAGCTGCGGCCCTGAATATTGTAATGCGCTCAGATCAAGGGAATCATAAGGGATTACAACTAAAATTATACCCACAAAGTTTCATCTCGGTCGGCCGTACGGTATGCTCGTACAGAAAACATTGACCAGATGGGAGGGACCTCAAAAATCTGCCCCTGTTGTTTGTGAAGATCTGAATTTTTTTACACAAACTTATATACAGTGCTGCTATATTCATGCAAAAAATTATAACGCTATAAGCTACGGCGTGCCCTACAGAGAAGCCATTGACTGGCCCTTGTAAGGCCCATAGCTGCGGCCCTGAATGTTGTAATGTACTCAGATCAAGGGAATCATAAGGGATTACAACTAAGATATTACCCAGAAAGTTTCATCTCGGTCGGCCGTATGGTATGCTCGTACAAAAAACATTGACCAGATGGGAGGGACCTCAAAAATCTGCCCCTGTTGTTTGTGAAGATCTGAATTTTTTTACACAAACTTATATACAGTGCTGCTATATTCATGCAAAAAATTATAACGCTATAAGCTACGGCGTGACCTACAGAGAAGCCATTGACTGGCCCTTGTAAGGTCCATAGCTGCGGCCCTGAATATTGTAATGCGCTCAGATCAAGGGAATCATAAGGGATTACAACTAAGATTATACCCAGAAAGTTTCATCTCGGTCGGCCGTATGGTATGCTCGTACAGAAAACATTGACCAGATGGGAGGGACCTCAAAAATCTGCGTCTGTTGTTTGTGAAGTTCTGAATTTTTTTACACAAACTTATATACAGTGCTGCTATATTGATACAAAAAATTATAACGCTATAAGCTACGGCGTGCCCTACAGAGAAGCCATTGACTGGCCCTTGTAAGGCCCATAGCTGCGGCCCTGAATGTTGTAAAGTACTCAGATCAAGGGAATCATAAGGGATTACAACTAAGATATTACCCAGAAAGTTTCATCTCGGTCGGCCGTATGGTATGCTCGTACAGAAAACTTTGACCAGATGGGAGGGACCTCAAAAATCTGCCCCTGTTGTTTGTGAAGATCTGAATTTTTTTACACAAACTTATATACAGTGCTGCTATATTCATGCAAAAAATTATAACGCTATAAGCTACGGCGTGACCTACAGAGAAGCCATTGACTGGCCCTTGTAAGGCCCATAGCTGCGCCCCTGAATATTGTAATGCGCTCAGATCAAGGGAATCATAAGGGATTACAACAAAGATAATACCCACAAAGTTTCATCTCGGTCGGCCGTATGGTATGCTCGTACAGAAAACATTGACCAGATGGGAGGGACCTCAAAAATCTGCCCCTGTTGTTTGTGAAGATCTGAATTTTATTACACAAACTTATATACAGTGCTGCTATATTCATGCAAAAAATTATAACGCTATAAGCTACGGCGTGACCTACAGAGAAGCCATTGACTGGCCCTTGTAAGGTCCATAGCTGCGGCCCTGAATATTGTAATGCGCTCAGATCAAGGGAATCATAAGGGATTACAACTAAGATAATACCCACAAAGTTTCATCTCGGTCGGCCGTATGGTATGCTCGTACAGAAAACATTGACCAGATGGGAGGGACCTCAAAAATCTGCGTCTGTTGTTTGTGAAGATCTGAATTTTTTTACACAAACTTATATACTATATTCATGCAAAAAATTATAACGCTATAAGCTACGGCGTGACCTACAGAGAAGCCATTGACTGGCCCTTGTAAGGTCCATAGCTGCGGCCCTGAATATTGTAATGCGCTCAGATCAAGGGAATCATAAGGGATTACAACTAAGATTATACCCAGAAAGTTTCATCTCGGTCGGCCGTATGGTATGCTCGTACAGAAAACATTGACCAGATGGGAGGGACCTCAGAAATCTTCCCTGTTGTTTGTGAAGTTCTGAATTTTTTTACACAAACTTATATACAGTGCTGCTATATTGATACAAAAAATTATAACGCTATAAGCTACGGCGTGCCCTACAGAGAAGCCATTGACTGGCCCTTGTAAGGCCCATAGCTGCGGCCCTGAATGTTGTAAAGTACTCAGATCAAGGGAATCATAAGGGATTACAACTTAGATATTACCCAGAAAGTTTCATCTCGGTCGGCCGTATGGTATGCTCGTACAGAAAACATTGACCAGATGGGAGGGACCTCAAAAATCTGCCCCTGTTGTTTGTGAAGTTCTGAATTTTTTTACACAAACTTATATACAGTGCTGCTATATTCATGAAAAAAATTATAACGCTATAAGCTTAGGAGTGACCTACAGAGAAGCCATTGACTGGCCCTTGTAAGGTCCATAGCTGCGGCCCTGAATATTGTAATGCGTTCAGATCAAGGGAATCATAAGGGATTACAACTAAGATTATACCCAGAAAGTTTCATCTCGGTCGGCCGTATGGTATGCTCGTACAGAAAACATTGACCAGATGGGAGGGACCTCAAAAATCTGCCCCTGTTGTTTGTGAAGTTCTGAATTTTTTTACACAAACTTATATACAGTGCTGCTATATAGATACAAAAAATTATAACGCTATAAGCTACGGCGTGCCCTATAGAGAAGCCATTGACTGGCCCTTGTAAGGCCCATAGCTGCGGCCCTGAATGTTGTAAAGTACTCAGATCAAGGGAATCATAAGGGATTACAACTTAGATATTACCCAGAAAGTTTCATCTCAGTCGGCTGTATGGTATGCTCGTACAGAAAACATTGACCAGATGGGAGGGACCTCAAAAATCTGCCCCTGTTGTTTGTGAAGTTCTGAATATTTTTACACAAACTTATATACAGTGCTGCTATATTCATGAAAAAAATTATAACGCTATAAGCTTAGACGTGACCTACAGAGAAGCCATTGACTGGCCCTTGTAAGGTCCATAGCTGCGGCCCTGAATATTGTAATGCGTTCAGATCAAGGGAATCATAAGGGATTACAAGAGAGAAAGTATATTTATTTATATACGGCCGTGTGACGATTACGTCACTTGACTACGAAGTCCGGCTTTCTGGACATTTTTTTTTAAACAAGATTTTTACAAGATTTCAAGTTATAGGTGGAGCATTTTTATCAACATTTTTTTTTTTTTAAATTTGTTTGGTTAATGGAATAAGTGGTAGTTGAGAATATGAACTGAATCTTTCAAGATTTTTAAACTCATATCAATGATCTTCTTATTGGGGATTCCCAGATCACGCAACACTGAGAAGGTGAAAGAAGGTATTGCACCTCGTGCTCCAAATAAAAGTCCTATCACCTTGAACTTGTTGGCTTCTATTTGATATCTACGAGCAAGATCCCCCATACACGGCTCGTAAATGGATTTCTTTTCTCTGTCCACTTCATCAGCTTGAGAAGCATTTTTTTCAAATCTTACTGTTGGGTCAAGAATGAGCACTTGACTAGAATCTGATTTCACAGCAATAATATCGCAACGACGAGTTGAAGAGTCATCCGAGAGACAGCTGATTTCCTCGTCAACATTCCATCCAAGGTGACGCATTTCACTTGCAATAGTGGACCTCACGGTGTGGTGGCGAGTATTTCGGAGGAGCTCACTCTTGCGGCAGGAACCAAGTACATGGGGGAGGGTTTCTATCTCTGTGCAGCCAGAGTGGCGACACAGGGTTGTACCAGTGGTCCTGCCGGGAATTGCTCGAACTCCGGCAATATTTGCTGACATCTTGAGGGCTGCAGTCCATTCACTTGAAGATAGAGTTTGTTTATCATAAACCCACTTATTACATTTTGTTGTTTCTTTATAAACAGCCACTCCAATTCCTCTTAAAGACATGTTTGCCCACTCATCAAAAGCACGTACCCGCAAAACTTCACGCATCATCTTTACTGTCAATCTATTCTCTACTTGAAGTCCATTGCACGCAAAAACAATTTCATTTTCACAATTGCGAAGAAGCTTCAAAAGAGGATTATTAGAGTCGGATAATTTTTTTAGGATATTGATATTCTGGAGAGAAGCTTCCCACTCTGCTTTCATAATTCCCAATCCACGATATTTTTTAGGGCCATATATCATACCGTTCGGCGTATCCATCGGAATACTCAGAATCTCTTTTACAGCATTTCTCGTTTGAATGTCAACATCTTTCAGGAAACGAGAGGGAATCTTGTCAAGAGGCGCACACTGAAGAGGGTATATAAGGATTGGCCAGATGTATTGGTTGATCACATTAAGTTTTTGGCTTGGTTGGAGTAGAGGTGATTCTGCTAGGTTTTGAAGTTTTGATGTCAATTGTGACATTAGGGTAACAGGATCTAATTGTATTTCATCAGAAAAGTTTGTTCCAAGGTATCGGACGGTCTCATGATTATCTATAGTTTTGATGATTCCTCTGTATGAGAATATATTTTCCTTTGTCAATTTTCCTTTCGATAAAAATATTGCTTGACTCTTTACTGGGTTCATGTCTAGTCCTATCTCCTTTAATTTTATATCCACCATGTTTATAAGAGCAGATGCAGCTTCCTTATTTCTTGCTACAATTGCGAGATCATCAGCAAAAGCAAGGAGTGATAGTTGTTCGATGTAGTTATTTCATATCCATATGCTTCTTTAATAGAATTTTCATTTTGTTCTCTTACTATGTGGTCAATTGCCAATGAAAAAAGCAACGGAGAAGTAGGAGCCCCTTGTGCCACGCCTCTTTTGATTTCAATAGGGTTAGTCTTTTCCATTTTATTTTCAACTATAGTTGTGTTATTTTTAACAAAAGCCATTATACATTTCACTAGACTAGAAGGTGTTCCAGATGATTGAAGAGTCTTTTCAATGTGTATATGTCCAATCGAATCAAAGGCCTTTGAAACATCTAGAAATGCAATGCAAAGGTCTTTTTTCTTTGATTTCGCATCTTTGAGACATCCGTTGATAAGTGAAGCATTGATGTGTGTTCCTGGTCCCATTTTGAATCCGCGTTGTTCTGGAGCAGTGGAAGTATAAAAACTCAATTTCTTTTCTAAGCATTTCTCAATGACTCGACGAACTAATGGATAAATGGTAATTGGACGATAATTCTTGGGGTCTGAAGAGTCTCCGTCCTTGTGAATAAGAATAGTGCGTCCCTGGCAAAAACATTTAGGGATCACAGAAAACTTAATAATAACATTAGCCAGAGTTGCAATTGTCTTAGAACAGTCTGTTTGTTTTAACGCTCGAGGAATCACACCATCAAACCCAGCGGAGCTGTCAAAATTCACACTCTTAATTGCGTTTTCTATATCTTCTTTAGTTATCAGTACACAGACTCATCAAGAGGAGTATTCAAATAAGATTCTCGGCATTTATCATTGGGAGTCGTAAGTTTATCTTGAAAGTAACTATGAATACTTTCTGTATTGAGTCTGTTTTGTTTTGATTTGTTTTTATCAAGGATTGTTCTAACTACGTGTCTTCTACGGTTATAATACATAAACTGAGCTTTTTCATAGTCATAGCTTTTTCATACAGAAAACATTGACCAGATGGGAGGGACCTCAGAAATCTTCCCCTGTTGTTTGTGAAGTTCTGAATTTTTTTACACAAACTTATATACAGTGCTGCTATATTGATACAAAAAATTATAACGCTATAAGCTACGGCATGCCCTACAGAGAAGCCATTGACTGGCCCTTGTAAGGCCCATAGCTGCGGCCCTGAATGTTGTAAAGTACTCAGATCAAGGGAATCATAAGGGATTACAACTTAGATATTACCCAGAAAGTTTCATCTCGGTCGGCCGTATGCTTTGCTCGTACAGAAAACATTGACCAGATGGGAGGGACCTCAAAAATCTGCCCCTGTTGTTTGTGAAGTTCTGAATTTTTTTACACAAACTTATATACAGTGCTGCTATATTCATGAAAAAAATTATAACGCTATAAGCTTAGGCGTGACCTACAGAGAAGCCATTGACTGGCCCTTGTAAGGTCCATAGCTGCGGCCCTGAATATTGTAATGCGTTCAGATCAAGGGAATCATAAGGGATTACAACTAAGATTATACACAGAAAGTTTCATCTCGGTCGGCCGTATGGTATGCTCGTACAGAAAACATTGACCAGATGGGAGGGACCTCAAAAATCTGCCCCTGTTGTTTGTGAAGTTCTGAATTTTTTTACACAAACTTATATACAGTGCTGCTATATTCATGCAAAAAATTATAACGCTATAAGCTACGGCGTGCCCTACAGAGAAGCCATTGACTGGCCCTTGTAAGGCCCATAGCTGCGGCCCTGAATGTTGTAAAGTACTCAGATCAAGGGAATCATAAGGGATTACAACTTAGATATTACCCAGAAAGTTTCATCTCGGTCGGCTGTATGGTATGCTCGTACAGAAAACATTGACCAGATGGGAGGGACCTCAAAAATCTGCCCCTGTTGTTTGTGAAGTTCTGAATTTTTTTACACAAACCTATATACAGTGCTGCTATATTCATGAAAAAAATTATAACGCTATAAGCTTAGGCGTGACCTACAGAGAAGCCATTGACTGGCCCTTGTAAGGTCCATAGCTGCGGCCCTGAATATTGTAATGCGCTCAGATCAAGGGAATCATAAGGGATTACAACTAAGATGATACCCACAAAGTTTCATCTCGGTCGGCCGTATGGTATGCTCGTACAGAAAACATTGACCAGATGGGAGGGACCTCAAAAATCTGCGTCTGTTGTTTGTGAAGATCTGAATTTTTTTACACAAACTTATATACAGTGCTGCTATATTGATACAAAAAATTATAACGCTATAAGCTACGGCGTGACCTACAGAGAAGCCATTGACTGGCCCTTGTAAGGTCCATAGCTGCGGCCCTGAATGTTGTAATGTGCTCAGATCAAGGGAATCATAAGGGATTACAACTAAGATTATACCCAGAAAGTTTCATCTCGGTCGGCCGTATGGTATGCTCGTACAGAAAACATTGACCAGATGGGAGGGACCTCAAAAATCTGCCCCTGTTGTTTGTTAAGATCTGAATTTTTTACACAAACTTTTATACAGTGCTGCTATATTCATGCAAAAAATTATAACGCTATAATCTACGGCGTGACCTACAGAGAAACCATTTATTTACCCTAGTAAAGCCCATAACTGCGGCCCTGAATATTCTATATGCTCAGATCAAGGGAATCATAAGAGATATCAACAATGATAATACCCAGAAAGTTTCATCTCGGTCATCTTTGAGGTCCGTGAAGATAGCACCCGACATTGTACCACCTACCATAATAATGTACTAATTGTGTACTGTTAGGAACAACAAACCCCGAATTTTGTACTCCAACCGTAACCCCAGGAGAGCGGTTGAAACATGTCGGTAGCTAACTTCACGCTAGCACCCGACAATGAAGCTAGAATTTTGTACCACCTACCATAATAATGTACTAATTTTGTACTGTTAGGAACAACAAACCTCGAATTTTGTATTCCAACCGTAACCCCAGGAGAGATTTTGGAACATGTCGGGTGCTAACTTCACGATTTTAACCGATGGAGCTAGAATATTGTACCGCATACCAAAATAATCTTTGAATTATGTACTCCCAGGAACAACAAACCCCGAATTTTGTACTCCAACCGTAACGCCAGGAGAGAGGTTTTAACATCTAAAAACACACCCCCGTCTCGCCTATTGGAATTGGAACGCAAATCAGATGCAGAACTGTATGGAACCCCGTGCCTCTCTCATTGCAACGAAGCGATTGGAGCAGAGGTGCGGGGGGACTCCACGTTGTTCTCATGAATTAAACCATAGGTTCTCAAACGGTGGTACTCGGGGCAGTTTCAGATGGTACGGGAAGCCATTTTCACTTGTACACAAAATATGATAAAATTTTGACCGTACACAAAGACCGTGAAAGATAATATATGTTTAACACTAGTAGTTAAGTTGATTTTTTGATGAAAATAAATATCAAGTCTCCACAAAAAAAATAATAAAAGCCCTACTACCCTTTGTTACCACATAATTATATGTGCGAATCTGGCTTTTCATGTTGTATTTGTAAATCACAAATATAGGAGTAAGTTAGAAGTGTCCTCTGACATTCGCGTTAAAATGAGTAACATTCAACCTGATTAGACCGACCTCAGTAGTTTAATCGATAGGGCGGCGGACTTGTTACCTGGAGGTCGGTGGTTCAAGTCCCGGTTTCATCGTAGATTTAGTAAAGCGAGTTTGAGTAGTTATGACATCACGAAA
>CM044956.1:14696953-14733463 GCA_024516035.1 Bactericera cockerelli | reverse complement strand
AAATTTAAAGCCTTTAGCTCTTACCGTTCTTGAGATATCCTGTTTACACACACACACACACACACACACACAGACAGACGCACGGACCAATGGCTAAAAACAACTTTTTTGGTATCCTGAGGCTATGATTCGTCCAGAAATGTGAAAAACTGGGTAGGTCAAATTTTCGACGAATACAATACTTTCCTTATTATAGGATAAGGAAAGTAAAAAATCCCATCTCATAGTGAATCTATCTGGATGTTACTGACACATAAATTTCCATTAGACCATATCTGGCATAACTAACAATATTAGAGGAAATTATCTGGATATAAGAAGAAATTATCTTGGGCCAGTCACTTTTTAAACAAAAACCTGAATATAAGAGTTACCTCCTTGGTATAAGAGGTTTTTTTTAGTCTACAATGGACAATTTACCTCTTTACAGGGTGTTTCTGAAATGAGTCCAAATACCATTAGTGACTGGCTAAATAAGCTCATAATAAGCCTAATTTAAAAATAAAATCAAGTTAAATTCTTAATCAGGTAGTCCAAAAATGTGGCTTATTAATGAGGCAAGCCTATAAATCCAGTGGTTGTGGCTGACATTGAACTATATTATTGCCCAGTGTTTTAAGTAAGGACTTTTTAAGGTGTTTTGCATTTGTAATTCATGACAATAATGGCTTTTGCTGGTTTTCATTTACTAAAAAATTCCATTTGCAAGTGATCCATTATTATTGGTCTGGATGAAATTTTCATGTGGTTCCAGGCAATTTTCTTATGCAGTATGGTTGTATATGAGGGAGGTTTTAGTTGTTAGATAAAATACCAGAAAAATGGTTTGGCAGAGGTGGTTAACCACACATACATATATGCCTGTTCTGTGGTGTCATCAAGTAAACATGAACTTTCCTACCTTGATGATTCCCACATAGTTTGAATTATTATATGAGGTATTAATTCATTACAGTGTTAACTTGTACCTTGTACTGTTCCTATGTAGTCATTATATTGTAGATTGTGACTTGTAACTATAGTAGCTGACAACAAATATCATCATTACAATTATTGTAGTTACTCACTTTTTTCAATAATAAATTCTTGTGTTACTTATTTTTAGCTATTATTTTATTTTTCAGAGAAGGAAGAAATCTCTATGATGTACTTGGTGTGCCAAAGGATGCTGACATCAACGTAATCAAATCTGCATACAGAGCCAAGGCAAAGAAAATGCACCCTGATAAGAATCCCACTGATGAGAATGCAGCTGAAAAATTTCAAGAGCTAGGTGCTGCATATGAAATTCTGTCAGATGATAAAAAGAGACAGAGATATGATGAGTGTGGAATGGAGTGTGTCAAGAAAGAAGGTGAGAATTGAATTAATTTAGTTTTGATTAAGAAATCATCATCACAAGTAATTTTTGGAACTGCTTTTTGCCAGTTTACTATTCCTATTATTGAAAGGATATGGAGTGCCAATTAATTATTACTTACTTTAAAATTAGTTGAAATTGGACTAGTGAATTTTTCCTTGTCAATATTAATGTAGAGTATAGTTGTAGAGTATAGAGTATAGTTTCTGTTTATAATGACTAAAATAATGACTTCAGATAACACCACATGCGCACACACTCACACACACTCACACACTCACACACACTCACACATACTCACACACACACACACACACACACACACACACACACTCACTCACAGGTTAATTGGGTAGCAAGCAGTTAAGTCTTTAACAAATCTTGATTTTCAAACAGCTTCATAAATGCTTACATTTCAGGACTATTTGTTTTTTCCACACAACTAAAGATAACACTTGATTTCAATGTTCGTTTTTGAACTGAAAAGTACATTAAGCTTTTTTTTTAAATTATTTAAGCCAATATCTTAATGAGATGAAGAAAACAATTCTGTTCTACTTGGTGAAGTGAAGAAATAGCCCATGCAAAAGTCACTGTTTGCATGAAACTTTGTGTTCCAATATACAGGGTGGGGCAAAAGTCTGGAAACCCCTGAATAACTTTTGAATGGCTTCTTCGGTAAAATTAAAATTTTGTAAGATAAACCGGGCTAATAAGACCTTCTTTTAGAGTAAAGTCAATTTTTGTTACCGGCCCCCATGTCGGGGCCAGGGGGGCCAACTTCATTTTTTTAAATACGAACCCCCACCTTGCGATACGTTTTTGGAAAGGTCTTTAAATAAGAAATACATTAGTGTAAATTTTATTTTTTTAATATTAACTGTTTGCAAATGGCGTCCAACTTTGTGTATGCAGTAAAGTCTGGAAACCCTTGAATATCTTTTGAACGGGCTTTCTCAGTAAATTGAAAACTGTGCACGGTAAGTCGGGGTAATTAGACCTTTCCAAAAATGTTTCGCAAGGTGGGGTTTCGTATTTAAAAAAATGAAGTTGGCCTCCTGGCCCCGACAAGGGGGCCAGTAAAAAGAAATCGGTCAAACTCTAATATAAGGTCTAATTACCAAGGATTACTGTACACAATTTTAAATTTACTGAGAAAGCTCTTTCGAAAGATATTCAGGGGTTTCCAGACTTTACTGCATACACAAAGTTGGAAGCAATTTGCAAACAGTTAATATTAAAAAAATAAAATTTGCACCAATGTATTTCTTATTTAAAGACCTTTCTAAAAATGTATCACAAGGTGGGTGTTCGTATTTAAAAAAATGAAGTTGGCCCCCTGGCCCCGACATAGGGGCCGGTAACAAAAATCAACCCCACTCTAAAAGAAGGTCTTATTAGCCCGGTTTACCATACAAAATTTTAATTTTACCGAATAAGCCATTCGAAAGTTATTCAGGGGTTTCCAGACTTTTGCCCCACCCTGTATATATGTTACTTTTTACTTTTCAGGTATGATGGATGGAGGAATGGACCCATTCTCAAGTTTCTTTGGAGATTTTGGCTTTCACTTTGGGGGTGAAAATGAAAGGGAAAAAGAGGTGGCAAGAGGTGCCAATATCAACATTGATCTGCATGTAACATTGGAAGAATTGTACAATGGTAACTTTATTGAGGTGACAAGGAACAAACCAGTGAGCAAGGCTGCACCTGGGACACGCAAATGTAATTGTAGGCAAGAGATGCAGACAAGACAATTGGGTCCTGGCCGGTTCCAGATGATGCAACAGACAGTCTGTGATGAGTGTCCCAATGTTAGGTGAGACACTTTTGATAAATTAAATTACTTCTAGTCCTACTGAATTTACAACAACAAAAATCACTGTGTGTACATATTAAAAAAATATGTTTTGATATGTAGGTACCAGGTACCTACAGAGGCTCTGAGATTCGTACCCAAGATATTCCGTATGCCAAGCGAGTACCATTTCACTGATCTAATTTGCAACTATTGTGTGACTTTTGCTTCAGATTTGAGAACGAGGAGCGGCATCTTGAAGTGGAGATAGAGATGGGCATGCGAGACGGACAGGAGACAAAGTTCACCGCAGAGGGAGAGCCCCATATTGACGGGGAACCAGGTGACCTTATCTTCACTATCAGGACGTTGCCTCACCCCCGCTTTGAGAGGAGAGGAGATGACTTGTACACCAACATTACTATCTCCTTGCAAGATGCTCTGACAGGTAAGTAACCTATACTCACCCAGGGAACTTGCAGCATATGTCTTGATAAAGAGAGAGATAGATAGCTAGTTATCAGTGTTATTATGTCATATTTTTTAGTAGGTAGCATCGACATTACGAGAACTAATGCTAATATGTCATATCTCCACAAAACCATCGTACTAGAATATCAATCACGAAATGTCGCCACTGGTCGTTGCCCCCTCTACAACTACCCCAATTGTCCTCCTCACAAGGCTAGGGTAGGTCCCGAAGTACAGGGCCCGAAAAAATTCCGACCCCGGTGGAGTTCGAACCCGGTCACCTGGTGTGCAAGTCGAGCATGCTACCGCTAGGGCAAGGTGACTCAAGTGTCTTGATGTGAGTTTTCTTGCTGTTTGCCATTTTGAATGTCATATAACAGTTAAAAACTCAGTATGCTGATGATCGTGCGGTAAGCTACAGTGCCTATGCTGTAGCTTTCTCTAAGACAAAGATAATTTTAGGGCGCGAACAACAAACAATTATGTGAATTTGTGAAAGTATTATAAATCGCCAAAAAGATGCTTTGAGAAAATGATGTTATCAGGAATTTCGTAATGCTGTGCTACCCACTAAAGTTGTGATGTAATAAAGAGATAATACATATGTACAATGTTCATGGTAATATAAGAATACACATTAACAACCAACATTAGTAACGCGGACTCGTAACCGGAGGTCGATGGTTTGATTCCCAAGTTCGGCGAAGATTTAGTAATACGAGTTTAAGTAGTAAAATAGCGACATCCTGATATTACATCGTGATCTTGATTAACACATATGACAGTATATTTTTTTGTAAATTAAAAAAAGATAATTTTACAATTTCTACTATTGATGTCTCGCGATTTCTGAATAAACATATCATAATAATAATAATATCGCCTTATTTATACTGCCCGATTAGGACTATTAAAGTCCCATTTTTCCAGCAGTAAGCCCAAGACATATTATTATGTAGTAAAAATCCCAAATGGGAAGATAACTTGTCATGTCCCGGCTGGGTTTCGAACCCACGACCTCTCGATTCTCTGGATTCACAGAGTGCCGCCTTTGCCACTGAGCTACCGGGACAGACAGTGTGTTTTCTTTGAATTAGACCATCCTTACAGCATGAGACCAGGAGGCATTAACCTGAAAAATAAATGTCCCTTCTCCTTAACATCCAGGGTTCAGTCGGAAATCTTTTATCATATAGGTAGGTACGGAAATATTTCCTATCGTAGGTAATTTATTTTTTATTTTCAATGTCTCATTTTTGTTTGAAAATTATCTCTGTCATTGAAATTTTAATTGTATTACAATAGTTATAAGTATCTTATTGTCAATCCTCACTTTGTAACTATTATACAATAAATTCAAATATTTTTTCTATCTATCTACATCCAGGGTTCAAGTTCGACATCGAGCAGTTGGATGGTCGCAAGATCACCGTGGAGAGGCAGAAGGTCACGTGGCCTGGGGCGAGGATACGCAAGAAGAACGAGGGGATGCCCTCCTACGAGAATAACAACGCGCGGGGCGTCCTGTACATCACGTTCGATGTGGAGTTCCCTAAGAACGAGTTGCCGGAGGAAGACAAGGAAGGTAATAATAACATAATGTGTACGTTATCGTTGGTTTTGTTATATAATTATCTAGTATATCTTTGTATATCTAGTTGTATATACTGTATACTTGTACATCTCCGACCTCAGTAGCTTGATCGATAAGGCAGCGGACTTGTAACCTGGAGGTCGGTGGGTCAAGTCCCGGTTTCAGCGTAGATTTAGTAAAGCGAGTTTGAGTAGTTGTGATATCACAATAGTGATTAACACAAATATGATAACTAAAAAAAAAAAAAAACTATACTTGTACATCTAGTACAACTTCTCACTTTTCTGTTTATACTGATATAAAATAATAATAATGTGTTTCTTTGTGTTATTATATCACAATTTTAGTGGGTAGCTCAGAATTATAGGACTTTTTCGTATCATTAATATCCTAACATCTTATTTTTGCCTATAATTCCGCCACTGGTCGCTGCTAACATTAGAGGAGCTACTCATTTTTCCTCACGAGTTATGAGTGGACCCCGTACAGCCAAGTACAGAGCAGAAAAACTCCTGCCCCGCTGGGGATCGAACCCAGGTCACCATGCGTGCAATGCCTAGCGCGCTAACTCACTCTGCCACGGTGACTACTTATAGTTGTTGTAGCCAGCTTGTGTACAGTGATGGTCTCTATCAGGCGCGGCCGGTGCTAAGGAGCTGCGGAACTGCAGCACCCCTGACAAAAGAGAAAAAGAGAGGATCCTAGCTCGTACACAATGAAAATTAACACACATATCTAGAATACTTGATCTATAATTATTATGATTGGCATGGTAAACAAAATCAAACTTGTTGGATACTAATAGAGCTACTCTCTAAATCCCATTTTAGTCCGGTTTATGTGGCAGCATTTTTCCGGCCCTACCCAGGCTGGGTGAGGTTAATGTGGGTAGCTGGTACGATTCCCAGCGATTCGTAAAACCCCCGTCCTGACTATCTATCTCAATCAGGACGTTAAAACTAAATAGAATCAACTGGTCACAATAGATCTAATTAGGTCGCAGTGTTGATTGTTAGGGTTTCACTGAAAACCCTGCAACCAGATCAGATAATTCCCACCGGCCGCGCCTAGTCTCTATCCAACTTTAGTTGAAAAGTTGACTCCTTCTGAGGCACATATTTCTTGATCAACCAGCGCAGCGTGAGAAATCGGGCTTTTTCTTTATAAGCCATTAAACCCCTGGGAAACTGCAAGCTAGCCTGGCTTGTTAGGGTTGGCTAGTATGTTCTCTGCTTTTAGTCTTCTAGCGAGGCACTGGTTGAATGTATCATGTAGTTGACCAATAAAGTGTTAAATAATAATAATAATAATAATGACCCCACGCTACGTGAATCACAAGATTAGCGCAATTAGAAGCACTCAGAGAAGGTTTAAGGAAGTTCAAAGCATTAGCAATTGTACAACAGGGTGTGAAACTATTGCTTTATTGTTTCAGTGATCAAGAACTTGCTGCAGCAGAAGTCAATTAACAACGTGTACAATGGACTCCGGGGATACTGAGCGGGAAAGGAGTGCAATCTAGTCAATTTCAACGAGTCTTGCACGGGGCAATGCTGAAACCTCTTCACACCAGCCCTTGTAAGAGAATTTGTACTATGTATGTATCGACCTCAGTGGCTCGATCGATGAGGCGGCGGATTCGTAACCTAAAGGTCGATGGTTCGAGTACCAAATATGGCACTTTAAGGGGAGTTTGAGTAATTGTGGTATCACGATTTTGATTAACATATTTGACTTGAAAATATACTTTGTAGTGGAAAAATCAGGTGATGGTAGAACAAGTTTCTACCTATCACAAAAAATAAGTCTGGCAATACAAAGAGGAAATGCGGCGGCAGTTGTGGGCTGTGTGCCCCAGGGAGATGAGTTGGTTGACTTGTTTTATAGATAGTAAAATAAAAATTAACAGAAGATAGTAACTTTGAAGTATGTACCTTCGTGACCATATTCGTCTTGAAAAATTTGTACTATACATTCACGGTACTATTTTTTGGAGTTTTGTGAAAGCTACAACCATACTAGCTCCCCAAATTTTATCAAGTACCATGAACAAATGGTACAATTTTTTTCAAGTACAGATTTTTATTAATGATCTCTGATGAAGTTGAACATCTTCCAATTTCGCATAGGGTGATAGCGATAATGATGTTTGACGGAGTATCAAGTTATTTTCGCATTGTTCTGATGATCTTAACTTATTACTTGTTAACATGTCCAAAAAAAAAGATTTATAATAAAATTCCATGCACTATTTGGGATCCTAATACAAAAATACCCGCGTGAACCCAATTACCAACCAGTGTTTTAGACTACTCTACTAGCAATTTACTATAATCATGCCTCGATTGTATATGAAATGTATCCTAAAAAATCAAACCATCATGCATTATAATTATAATACTTGATGTTTTTTTTTTTCGTCAATTTTTGTGAGCTCATTCATTGCTTGCCAAGTTGAAAAATATTTGTTTGATTTTTTTACGAAGGATTACTCCTGTTCCTATTAAACTCCTGTTAACAAATTTAAACAAGCCGTATAGATATTATCAATAGCTATATAATATACAGGGTGTCCCGTATACAGATGCAAATATTTTGAGGGTAGGTTCAGCCCACCGTGGGCTATCAAATGAGCGAAACTTGCAGTGGGGCATTTTGCTTCGTTAAAGAGTTATGACCAAATCCCTGTTTTTCCCACAGGTCTAGAGGTCACTTGGATCGATGCACGTTTTTAAAGAAATGATAGCCAGTAAGTAATTTTTGACTTCATGTATGGATAGTCATGCATATTTCCCTTGAAATGCAGTTGGTTGCATAAAAAAATATTGAAAGACCACAGAGATATTTAATCATAAGTTCAATACTTTTCTAAAATTTGATTTTTCCCTGTTTTCCCTTTCGTGAATTTAGAGTACTTCTACAATTGCAATTCTGCGTATCACTAGCTTAAAAAATACCCTATTATGTTTAGTTTTATAAAAAAGAAAGCTCATTTATATTACTTTAAAGATCATGGAACGCAGTACACACAAAGCTCAAAAAACACTTCTGAATCATGATGGAAAATTCAAAGTTGGCTGAATTTTAACAGAATTGGCGCGTAATTTGAGGTATAAATACACTGCTCTGGGATGTTTAACAGAGGGAAATTGATCATTCACAGTGGTCGGTCGGTGTGAACTTTTATGTGAATGGGGTTACGGAATCACAGGGTTATCATGAGGAAAAATGAGAGAGGCTGCAACGAAAGCAGCAACCAGTGGTGTAATTATGGAAAAAGAATACACATGGAGAAAGACTCTGCGCTACCAACAAAAATTATGATTTTATTTTTAGAAGTAATATTAAAAATATCATTTTTGTGTTTATCACAATCATGATATCAAAAACATAACAAATAGTGCCGAAAATTAACCTTGGGTAAAACTCGAACATCCAACCTTAAGATTACTATTATTATTAATACTTTATTTTTATTTTATAAACAATTGGACCAAGCTTTATTTACATTTTTTTTTTTTTTTTACAATGAACATGGTAACAATTTGTGAAATAAATATAAACAAAGACTGATCAAGGGTGGTGATACAGTGATACATGTTTGTAGTTTATTGATAAACTACAAACATGATACATTCTGCAACACAGGACACGAAATGAAAAGAACCCAAAAGAATATGTAGCGAATCAAGGGCGAGGTTTAAAGCTTGTGGCTTTCTCTTTCACCGAACAAATTGATCGCCTTGTTATTTTAACTATTAGATTTGATTGATATAGTTGGTTAATAGAACTAATTGTACTCAGAAAATTTTCATTTATAATGTGCAGTTGGCACAAAAATAGTCACACAGACCGCTTCAGGCATCGAGTGTTCTTCAAAATGCAATAGCGCCCAGATTCAAAATTTGAAAGATGTGTTTCTCTCCTTCTGGTGCCGTTTGATAAGGCGTATCTCATTCGTTCCTTCACGCGTCTGAAAGAACTTTGTATTTATTGAAACAAAATAGCAAAGGGTATTTTTTTACCTAGTGATACGCAGAATTGCAATTGTAGAAGTACTCTAAATTCACGAAAGGGAAAACAGGGAAAAATCGAATTTTAGAAAAATATTGAACTTATGATTAAATATCTCTCTGGTCTTTCAATATTTTTTCATGCAACCAACTGCATTTCAAGGGAAATATGCATGACTATCCATACATGAAGTCAAAAATTACTTACTGGCTATCATTTCTTTAAAAACGTGCATCGATCTAAGTGACCTCTAGACCTGTGGGAAAAACAGGGATTTGGCCATAACTCTTTAACGAAGCAAAATGCCCCACTGCAAGTTTCGCTTATATGATAGTCCACGGTAGGCTGAACCTACCCTCAAAATATTTGCATCTGTATACGGGACACCCTGTATAGTATATACATATACATTCTCAAAAAAAGAGCAGTGGTTGAGCACTCGCTTGAAATGCGGAAGGTCCCGGGTTCGAACCCCCGCGGTTGTTCATCATCACCGACCTCAGTTATTTCATCGATAAGACACCTCGAAGTCATGGTTCGATTCCTAAGTATGGCAAATATTTATTGAGGCGAGTTTCACTAATTGTGATAAATACAAATATTATAAGTAGTTAGTTAGTTGACTAACTAACTACTAAAAGAAGAACCATCGCGTATCGTATAAAATTTCATGAAATCTACATCTGTTCATGGAGCTGAAGATATTTGAAGGGTATATCCAGTATTTCATAGTGTATCATATTAGCTCAAGTTTCTTTTGCTTTCATAAAAATTTATGTCCAAATCCCTGTGTTTTTTTTACTACAGCTTGAGAGGTTGCTCCGATTTTTTCATTATATATATAAAATTTATAATACATAATATATGTATAGTAAAAAAAATATGCCATTGGTAGACTTTAATTTATATCAATCCAATTGGAAATTCTTCGGCCCTATTTTTGAACAAAATTTAGGTCTTAAGTCCCTACTACGGTCTTAGCCTATGTAATCCTGGTAACTGATGCTCAAGTATTACTTAAGGTCTAAAATTTTGTTCACAAATATGACTGATATCATTGTTTTAGACGTATCAGATTATATGTAATAAAATTGTACATTCAGATTGTCTAAGTCTTTCATGAAATGAAAGTTATACTATACTATTTATTGGTAAACTCAATTTGTGTTTTGTATTATAATAGTATTTGTACTGAAATATAAATTTACCTGTTCTGAGGTAAATACTTGTACTTTGAGTTTTGTCAAAACATGTGTCTTTTTTTCTTGCTTTTTGTTTATCATATCATCATTGAGAGCTCATCGTGTTCCATGGTCGCTGAACTTGATATTTCCATCAAGTTTATACAAGGAGATAAAAGTAATTATTTGTAATTTATTGCAGTATTTCAATCTAGTGCACAACACTACTTCATCATATCTCTCTTAGGTTGAAAACTCGATGGCCAGATTTCTACACAAGGTTTAATCCTTTTCAGTTTATTAGACAAGGGTATATCATCCCAAAAACTTTGCCAATTATTTTTGACTATTTTTTTAACAAAAGTTTTCAAATCGCCTGGAGAACATAAGTTTCTAGATGCAGGATGAATAGAGAATCTTGTGGCTTGATCAACTAGTTCGATACCCTCTATGCCACAGTGAGATGGGCACCAAATAAATATTATGTCTTTTTTCTTGGTTTTAAGGTCATTCCAGATATATATATACATTTATTATTACCACAGCAAAATATAGAGCCAAACTAATTTTAGTCGGGTCAATTTTTTTATTATACCACACACACATTCACAAAGTAAATACTTTTATTCAAATTTCGGTAACATTGTAGGTTATGCCAGCGTCGATGGCATGTTGAATACACCGGTTCCCTTCAGAACACCGAAGTTAAGCGACATCCAGCGAGGTTAAGACTTGGATGGGTGACCATTCAAATTCTAATTCTCGTGACGCTGGCTTTTCCCGGCCCCACTCAGGCTGGGTGAGGTCAATGTGAGTAGCAGGTTTGTGAGTTTCCTGCGAATGGAGGGTAAAACCCCCGTCGTGATATGACCATGGCAGTTGAAAGCGACGTTAAACCCCAATTAAAAAAAAAAAAAAAAAAAAAAAAAAATTGTAGGTTATTGTTCCTAATCTCTACCTATGTATAATACATAGCCTTTAGTTTTTAATCTTACCAAATTATTTATCTACCTTTTCCTATGTGTAGGAATGTTTCTGTATATCTGTTATTGTTCCTTTTTTATGTTCATAATTACCTCAAGTGCTTGTCGCAACGTTTTTATGTTATTGATTTTCTCTCAAATTTTCGATATTTTCATGTCGAACTCACAGAAGCTCGAGAAAAACATAGAAATGATTATAAAAAAAGTAAAGCAAAAAGACGCTGTGTTTTATCATATAAAATATTGGTTTTTTTAAAGTGAAATATCAAAATTACACTTTCTAAGTTACATTGCAATCAAATGAATGGTTTAAGAGTGGTTGGACCTCATCACAGATAATAGTTTAGTTGGCTTAAAATACTCCTGAGAGCGACATTCCACTTTATTTCCTTTCCTATTTTAAAACTCCGAACATTTTAAGAAAATTTTCACCTTATTGTTTTGAATTTGTGTTCTTTTTAATATTTTCTTCCCGTGAGGAAATAAATCAGTGTAGAATGAAGAAGGTCCTGTGTTGCATTGCCGTCATTGTAATTCAGATTTCCTTGTTTAACTGCGATGAGAATGTGTCCAACTTCGTAGATGATGCAAGCAACTCTGTTAATTCACTTGAGCGGCGGAGTAAATCTATTCAGAATGTTGTCAACGCTATTGGTCCACGTGAGTTCTGCAGAAGTCCCACACGCGAAATTGGCGAGGTAGAAATGATGGTCGCTGATCGGAAGCAATCCTTGAAGGGTGGAAACGCCAAACGAAATGTCCATAGCAAGAAGTCTGCAGCACCCAACCTTTCCAGGAAAGTAATGGACAGCGATATAGAGGACGGAGAACAAGAAGACAATTCCGAGGATATTGAAGATCAAGCAGAAGAAACAAACGCTTTTTGTGAAGACAGCCAAGATGATGATTTACTGACCGGCGAAAGCCACAATTTTGATGAAAACAAAGACGATGTCTATGTTAATGAAGATACTGATGAGGGACGGGCTTTGAATGCGATAACAGACAAAGAGGACTCACGTGCTGATAGGAAGAAACTCCACACTAATGGACACAGGAAGCAACTAGTTCGTGGGAATGTTGTTAAAGATTTGAATGACTTGAATAATGACAGACGAGCTAACTCCGCCGAAGAAGTGGATTATTCCAACAGTGTCGGCGAAGACAAAACGGATAGTCTATCTGACAATACTATTTCAGAAAATGAAGCTGAACCTCTAAATAGTCTCATGGAAAATGCTGCATCCGATAACGATTCAAAAGACAAAAAAAATAATCTCATTGAAGACAATGAACTTGACAGTAATGTCAAAATCACAAAAAGTAGCATTGGTAAAAATACAAACCAAAATGAGGATATCGAAAATATTAAGAACAACTTCGTTGGAGATAATCAAGGAAACAGTAATTCTAAAATCACCAGAAATAGTATAACTCACGATTCTGTTTCAAGTGATAATGTCGACACAATAAATAATATTGGTGAAAATAATTTACCCGACAGTGAAGCTGAACTCTCAAGAAATAGCTTGCCTGAAGATGCTCTTCCAGCAAGTGCTGCCCAAGATACAAGAAATAGCCTCACTGATGATTCTATTCCTGATAATGCTGATAAAGATACCAAAAATAGTATCTCTGAAGAACCTATTCCAGCAAGTGTTGATGAAGACTCGAGAAATAGCCTATCTGAAGATTCTATTTCCAGCAATGCTGATGAGGATACTAGAAATAGTCTTTCTGAAGAATCTATTCCAGTTGGTGTTGATCAAGGCTTAAGGAACAGTCTCAATGATGATTCTATTCCTAACAATGCTGATAAAATTGATAAAGACAATAGTATCTCCCTAGATTTTGAAAGTACTAACAAAAACTCAAAGAACAGTCTCTCTAAAAATTCGAACAGTGCTGCTGCTAAGAACCCTGGGAATAGTCTCTCTGAAAATTTTGTTATTGCTGATCAAAGCAAAGAGAACAGTCTTTCTGATGATTCTATCCCCGAGGTTGTTGATAAAACTGATAAAAGAAATAGTCTCTCTCGAGATAATGACAGTTCCCATAAAGACTCAAAGAACAGTCTTTCAGAAGATTCTTACAGTTCAAATGAAGACTCACAGAACAGCCTCTCCGAACATTCGGACATTACTGATAAAGACACAATGAATAATTTCTCTGAAAATTCTGACAGTTCTAATGAAGAAACGGAGAACAATCCCTCTGAACACTCTGCCATTTGCGATAGTATGTCGGAAAATTCTGGCAATTCTGAAAAAGACACAACGATGTGTCTCTCGGAGGATTCCATTCCAGACGATGTTGCTGATTCTGCCGTCCATGTACGTCGAAAGCGAAGTTTTTTCAGTCCCCCTGCAAAGTCTAGCGGAAATAGCCATGCAAGCGCTTGCCCACTTGGGGAACCCAAGCTCCCAGTGGTTTCAGAAGATTCCTGTGCTGAACCAGCCATGCGTCGGACAGCCAAGAAATTTTCAAGTCAGAGGAAAATTTTGAAACCACCCAAGATCGTACAACATCTTCGATAACGGTCGCATTAGATTGAGACATTCTTGAACTAGAAAATGTTCCCAAATCGGTTGCAAACTACTTTTTCTCTGAATTTAGAGTTGTTGAGTACCAGCACTTACCTAGATATTTCACTCGAGAGATGTGTGATTTTACTCAACGTGAGATTTAAAATGTATCAGCGATTGCAATGCAGTTGGTGTACCGGAGAAGCTAATTCTCTTAAATAATATGTAGATTTTTAAAAGCAATTTTATTTATCATTACTATCAAGGGGTCGTCACATCAGATTAAACATCATTGTAAAGATCTCAAGTACACAAATATGTATCTCTGTGTATTTGTAAAGATCTCAAATACATAAATGTGGATATTTGAGATCTTGTCTTTGTGTGTTTTCCAAGAGCAACTCATAAGCATCATTCAATGGCCTCAGAATGCATTGAAAACAATTATTTTTCAAAATAAACCTATGCAATATGATTGCACATCAATAAAAATGAGTTCTCTTTTTGAATTTATTGATACCTTTCAAATTATTCTTCATGTCTACTTTACTGCTTTGTTGTATGTTGTAATTGTAGCAGTGGCGTGTGTGTAAGGCCGAAAATTTATGCTACTCGTACCTCATCGGTTTACACAAGGCAGTGAGTCCCGGCAAAATTCGGTTCAAAAGAATAGGTAACAAAAATCGTTCAAAGGGTTTTATACGTTTTTCCCAAAAAATTATGATCGATGTAGTTCTTTAAGTTTTCATGTTCAATATATCTCGATTCTTCATTAAAAAATAAATAAAAATATATTTAAACAAATAGATCTGCCATATCCACCTCTCCAATACCCATAAAAAGCATATTTTAGTACCTATGTGAATATTCATTACAGTATACTAACTAATGTCAAATTTCTTGGCATTATTTTCTTCAGGTTTATTCTACGTATTTTTCCTTTGCCGTGCAACTCTAAGCTATTTTACGATGTCTCCAAATATCTCCTGCTTCAGTCAGTCTAGCTATCCAAATAAGTAAAATTCTAGCTATCCTAATAAGTTACTATACAACTTCAAATGCTCCTACGACACGGAGTCATGGAGTCTGTGTGTGCTAAGTAGGAGACTGAGGGGGTGGTATGTTGGAAAGCTCCGTCATTTCCTCTCCTTGGGGTGGAACACACCCCCTCCCCCCTCCTTTGCCACCCCATCTGAAGGCTGCGTCAAGGACGATCGATAGGAATTCATAATTCACATTCGTGTGTACTAGAAGGACGTGAATGCTAGTCTAAACACATCGAAATATCATCGCTTCTCAAAGGATCTTATCTTTTCTTCATTTTCGCATGAAAGAAGGTGAGTCTTAATTTTCTGTCATTTTGTAGAACATTACATAGAAAATTGAACTTCAACTGTTCAATTTAACTCTTACTTTTTATCAAATACACTTGAGAGCAACAAAAGCGAATCAAACTTTTTCCTCCACCAAATCTGCGATAACTTCGACATTACTATTTCTATCGAGTCGTAAGATATCTCAAAATGTTGTAAATTTTGTTTTCTACAATTTACAATTTGATTGTTAAAAAAAAACCTACCCGAAGCCGTCAAAATTAAATTTTACTACAGGATGTCAAAAAAGAAGAAAAACATGATTTTTTTATTTTTAACAAAAGACGTTATAACCTGAGCAATCAACAAGATTCATTCATAACAATGGTGAATCAGTATTTTGTGTTACCTCCCCGAGCTTTAATCACAGCATTCATTCGATTTGGTATTGAGTGGATCAAAGTAACCACAATTTCTTGGGGCAACCTCTTCCATTCTTCGGTGAGGCCGATTTTGAGCTCTGCTACAGTCTGGGGAGCCGGTATTCTGCCTCGAACACTTCGTTTGAGTTGGTCCCACATATTTTCAATCGGATTGAGGTCGGCACTAAGAAAGGGTTAGTCCAAAGTGTCAATATTCTCCTCATCCAAGAACTCCCGTACACAGTTAGCCGCATGTGGGCGGGCATTGTCTTGCATGAGGAGGAACTGGTGGCCCATAATTTGAGCGAGAGGAACCACATGGGTCTGCAGGATCTTATCAATGTATCGCTGACTGTTCAGGTCACCTCCCGCACCGCATGTGATGAAAACCAATTCAGTCCTTCTTTCAGTTGAAATCCCACCCCACACCATACAGGAACCACCGCCGAAACTAACAGTTTCTGTGATGCATTACTCAGCATACCTTTCTCCCGCTCTTTGATAGACTCTTTTCCTTCTGTCATTACCAAACAAACACACCCGGCATTCATCAGTGAAGAGAACAGAGCGCCATTGCTCGGGTGTCCAATCCACGTGTTCTATGGCGAATCTTTGTCTCCTTTCCCTGTGCTCTCTGGAGAGTTTGGGTCCAGTTGAAGTCTTTGGTTAAAATCCAGCTTCTTGAAGTCCTGCACACCCATGTGGTTCTTCTCGATCAAATTATGGGCGACCAGTTCCTCCTCATGCACGACAATGCCAGCCCACATGTGGCAAACTGTGTTCGGGAGCTCTTGGGTGAGTAGAATATTGACACTTTGGACTAACCCTCTCTTAGTTCCGACCTCAATCCGATTGAAAATATGTGGGACCAACTCAAACGAAGTGTTCGAGGCAGAATACCGGCTCCCCAGACTGTAGCAGAGCTCAAAATCGCCCTCACCGAAGAATGGGAGAGGTTGCCCCAAGAAATTGTGGTTACTTTGATCCACTCAATACCAAATCGAATGAATGCTGTGATCAAAGCTCGGAGAGGCAACACAAAATACTGATTCACCATTGTTATGAATGAATCTTGTTGATTTCTCAGGTTATAACGTCTTTTGTTAAAAATAAAAAAATCATGTTTTTCTTCTTTTTTGACATCCTGTAGTAAAATTTAATTTTGAGGCTTCTGGTAGGTTTTTTTTTAACGATCAAATTGTGAAATTGTAGAAAACAAAATTTACAACATTTTGAGATATCATACGACTCGAAGATATCGCAGATTTGGTGGAGGAAAAAGTTTGATTCGCTTTTGTTGCTCTCAAGTGTAGTTTGTGGTTTGTAGGATCTATTTTAACAGAACATGTACTTACATAGGTATAGAACGGTAGGTATAGCTTTTGTGTAGGTATTCTAAGAAACAAATTTAGAAATAACTGCCGGTAGTCCCTATTAAGATGATCATGCTTCTTTCTCTAGCACTTTCTTTTCTGTAAGTTACAGCCAAATTAAATGCCATGGATAAATAACCTAGAGATCTTTTTTTTATAATATGTGTTTTGGTGTGTTTTAACATGAAAATATGTGTTTTCCGTCCATTTTTAGGCTCCTCAACTCTTCATGCTATATGATAGGCGACCGAAATGGTTCTACCTGATTTCTCTCTGTGCTGCTCTCTCCATCGGAATCTACGTCTATTACTATCCCAACCCAAGAGGTGACAGTGCCTCTACGTTTCATCCGTTTGTGTCACAGACAGGTAAGTTCCGGATTCTAAGCAACTGAATGTTTTTGGGGGGTGGGAGGGGAGTTAACGTCACTATCAACACTTCAACAGCATGGTCATATCACAACGTTATCCAAATATAACAGACTGTTCAAGTAACGGTTCCGGATGCACTGTCTTTAAATGAGAGAGATAGGTTTTTTTAGTGGGTGGAAATCCTACTCCCCATGTTAACCGGGTGTCTTTAAAAGATTTTTCCCCTATCACCGTCTCAAAAAAAAATATATCAGACTAACGTGTATGGAATAACCATTGAAATTTCTACCCCCGTAATTCTGGCTAAACCTGGCCCCACCCAAGCTTGGTGAGCTATAAGTGCGTTTCAGTTTCACTGTGTATGTTTTTGTTTATGAGTTTCCAGCGAATGGAGGAAGACCCCCTGTTTCAAATTATCTCCACGTTAAAGATATGTTTGTACACAGAGCAAATAAAAACCCATAGACGAGGGGCGTCCGGAAAAGAAGGGAAAAAAATCAATATATTTTCATAAAATTTACAGGGTAAGTTCCAAATTCAGTCCTTTATTTTTCCACATAATCACCGGCAAGCTTCACACACTTCTGCATCCTGGGTCCGAGCTTTTTTATGCCTTCGTCATACACGCTCCGCTCCACCTCCAACAGCCACTTCTCCACAGTCTCCTTGAACTTCTCGTCGCTGAAAACCCTTTTTCCACCCAAGAACTCCTTCAGTTTCGTGAAAAGTTTCAGGGGAATACGGTGGGTGGTTCATGATGTCCCAGCCAAAGCTCACAAGGAGGTCCTGGGTGTGGGTCCTGGCGTTGTCGTCAAAGAGGCAAGGAGGCACACACCACGAGTCAGCATTCCCCGCCCTTTTTTGCTTTATTTTTTTCCAATTGTTTAAGGTTCTCACAATATGCATCGGCGTTGATAGTGGTCCTCTGACCATGAAGTCAACAAATAAAACTCCCCTCCTGACCCAAAACACAGATGCCATAATTTTGCGCTCTGAGAATTGCACATTGAATTTTTTGGTGGTTGGGAAGTTGGTATAGCGCCACTTAAACTCCTTAACCCAATTGAAAACTTTGGAACGTGAAATCACCTCAGGTCCATAGGTTTCCAGTAGCTGACGATGGATTTCAGTAGCTGGATTCCGACGCAAAGTGAGGAACTTAATCACTGCCCAAATCTCGCACCTGCGGTAGGTGGAGCAAACAGCACCTGCAAAGGTTGACGTGATGGGCTCCTGCGACGACATTTTCTAATGAACTGAAATGGGCAAGGGCTCATTGTGACCATTTGGAGTTCCCCTACATGCAGGTATGCCAACCTTGAAAGAAAAAAAAAAAACACATTCCTACCACCCCCTCCGACAGTTGTCCCGTTTTTTTCCGGACGTCCTCGTAAAAAAGGCTGCCGGCTACGAAAGCTCTTTGTCACTGAAACATTTAAAAGATCCTCTGTGACAAAACTCACGGAAATATTAGTGAACAGATAAAAGATCGTTTTACGTGGTCCATTATGTGAACCGTTCACGAGGAAGTATTGTGTCCATAAGTGGCAGTGTATTTTTAATTATTCGGTGGTTTAAATGACCTGGTTATAGGGATACAATTAACACTGCAACCTAGTGAGATCTATTGTGACTTTTCTATAAAAGATTAGCTATCTCTCGTTTATTTGCCTGTAAATGTTAAGTATTTACGTATGTACATATATTACCAAAATTATGACAGGCATATCAGTAGGTACTTATATTTATACTACACGTAAATAAATTTAATGCAGTAAGATAGGCTAGACAGCTCGACTGACAACTAATATGACCTAATTTGTGTAAAAAAACTCGGCAAGAATTAACCGGCAAAGTGACTTGAATGCCATTTTGAAAGAAGCCTTGGCTACCTGTCCCATACCTTCCATTTTAGAACCACTGGGTTTATTTAGAACTGATGGAAAAAGACCAGACGGTAGGAAAAGCGCTGGTATGGGATGTCACATGCGTTGATACGTTGGCTACATCCAATATTGGTTACTCCATTGATGGTCCAGGTGAAGCAGCAAGACATGCAGACTTAAAAATGATGAAAAAATATGATGAGAGTGGACAGCAATACAACTTCGTTCCTGTTGCAGTGGAAACATTTGGTGCATTTGGACCCGCAGCAAAAGCACTGATAGCAAAAATTTCAAAAATGTTGGTTGACCACATTGGAAAAACAGAGAATAACCTTCAAAAGGAAACAACCTTCTTTAGACTGAAAATATCGTTGTCAATTCAAAGGGGAAATGCAAACGCTGTGCTAAATACCATGCCCTAGAGTAAAATTATGCAAAGCGAGTTTGACTATTTTTCTTTTAAAAAACATTTTATCTGTACATTATAAAATAAAACATGATTAACATTTATTAAAAATAAAAATATAAAAAAATATGACCTTGTAGAAAGCTAAGGAGTTATTAAATTTGATCATCACAACAACCCGTCTATAAAAAATCTCAATGACCTACTCATTTCCTTATTCTTATTAGATAGATATATCGGTGAATATCAAAAAGATGATCTATTTTAGTTTTAACTGTTTTAAACTTTTCGGAAGTTACCCAAAGTTATACATAAAATATACACTCAGAAGACACTTCACATTTTCCGCACTTGAGAAACCTTTTCGCCATCAATTCAATTATTGAAAGATTTTTTTTTTCTAGATTTTTCTAAAAATATACAAAGATTTTTCTGTGGTGAACATTTGTGAGATTTATAACGTACACAGTCTTTGGAAGAAGTTTTTTTGTTTTTTATAAGACAGTAAAATATAATTATTTTATCGATTCATATTAGTAAAAATGATTAATACTTGGGCAACTACCTTCAAAATCGAGAAGTTTTGTACGTGTCAGCTGTTAATAGTTTGATTTTCTTTACTCGTCCGCTTAAAATCGCGAGCACTCTTACTGTCCACAAAGAAATCCATAATCTCTTGCAAGGTTCTATCTTCAGTTTCAGGAACATAGAAATAAATATAGAAGAATCCAAGGAAAGAAACTGCTGTGTAGATGAACAGAGTGCCGTGGAGACCGAACCATTCGTTCAAGTTGATGTAGGTCTTGGTCGCGATGAAGCTGATGACAGAGGAGGAGGCAGCTGTGATGCCTGTGGCAACTCCGCGCACCTGCAAGGGGTAGACCTCGGATATCAGCATCCACGGGAGGGGTAGCATGCCGTAGCCAGACACCCAGAAGCAGATACAGAAAATCGTGAGAGGGATCCACCCCGGCCAGTGCAGGTTCATGGCACACACACTCAGCATGAGGGTGAACAGGGTGTTGATAGCAGTGCTCCACAGGGACATGCCTCGCTTTCCAAACTTGTTCACAGTGAAAGTACTCACGAAGGATCCTGTGATGCTCAGCAGACCCGTCAGTACAAGAACCCAGTCGGGTTTCATAGGGAGTCCGAATGTGGTGAAGATTTCCACCAGGAAGGGTCGCATGGGCTGCAGGGATGCGATGATAGTGATGACGAATAGAAGCATGATCATGTTTGTGGTTCTCAAGATTTCCGGTCTAGTCAAGTAGTTGTAGAGCTCTACAAACCCACTGGACGATCTCTGTTTTCCCGCCACATACAGGGTGGCGCTGCTTGTCTCTTTCACGAGCTGATCAAACTCGACGCGGACTTTGGTTTTCTCACTCCAGCCTCGAACCCATCTCAAAGATCTTTCCGCTTCGTGAAGTCTGCCCTTCGAAACCAGCCAGGTGGGAGATTCTGGGATAAAAGCCAGCATCAGGATGGTGAGAATAGGAAATAGGGAACTGATCAGAACCGTGAGTCTCCAATCAGTGAGCGCGAAGATGAGAAAGAATATGAGCACACCGAAGTTGACCGACGCACCGGCAAACAAGCTCAGAGACCCTCTCATGCGCGGTTCACTGATTTCCCCGATGTAGGAGAGGATGGGGGCTTCACAGCAGCCCACACCCAGACCCATGCATGTGGTGCCTAGCATGAGCATACCGACCGACTGGGAAATGTAGATGAGAATCCAGCCAATAAAGAATGTAACAGGCACCAACATCATGAGTTTTTTCCGGCCCACTATCTCAAGAATGTAACCGCTTATAACAGCCCCAAAGGGATGGAAGAGGAACAGGATGCTCCCCAGCCAGGAGGACTGCTCGTCCGACAGGATCAGGTCCGGTGTTTCCCACAGGGTCTGGTTGGAGGCCACCTTGTGATCCAGCACCCCCACCACCACCGTGGGCATGGCGTAGCCCAAACCAAGGGTAAACAAGAGGAAGTTCTGCGCCACCGAGGCTGTGACTTGGGAGCAGGCAGACCGAAATCCATACTGCACATTACCCGCGCACTCATCTTCTTTCAGTTGCTCCTTCGGGATTTGGTACTCCGTCACGTTTGGGAGATCCATGGCTCCTCGGATCTGATGACCAGGTTACATTGTTTTCAGAGTCATGTTCTGTATGTCTCTTTCCACCGCACTGGCGCAAGTATTAGCTGCATCAACACTTGGTCCGGACTGAAAAATAATAATAATATCACTGAGGTTTTATTAAATTAACTGAACCAGTGAGGTCCTGTTTTGACATAGATCCATGCAGATTTCGTTCGTCTCTCTGTTCCACAATACCTCCAAGACGAATGCTTAATCAATATTAATTTTTGTGAGAAAAATTTGTGCATGAAAACTGAAAGTTGTTGCTGTGGGGAAGATCCGGCAACCCCCAAAGTGGTCTGAATAATATTTTTACTTTTCGATGTCATTAAAAGTTGGTATTCTCACATGGTGTAAGAAGACCCCGTAATAACTGAGTACATCGCAGAAAAATCTAGTCCCAACCAAGAGTGATACACACTACGCTACGGTGACTAATAAATTAGTGAGTAAGATGCACTATTATTTTTTAGGATTTTATGGGCCTAGTGACTTGTTGACAATTAGCCTCTAATCTTACCTTGTTGAGAAAGCGATTAGCACCTGCTTTATGGGATCCGCAAACACTTTACTTAAGGCTCTAGTACTTTGTTTAGTTGATTGAAAATAACTTATTTTTTTTGAAACAGCTTGATTGACTTGAAAATTGTTCTTCAAAGATATTTCTCGTATTTTTTTGTTTATAGTACGTGTACAAAAGAGCTGACTAAAAGAAAATTATTTCGAATATCACTCTTTTATAAAATTGAGTGGAGGGATACTTGTAGGTATTTTAAAATATGATTCAAATAGTCCCCTCACCTATAAAGATAAGATTTGTATGCTTGCTATTTTCTCTTATTAATTCATCTGTCACCAGATAAAGAGCTCTTTGCTCCTATACAGGAGGTACAAAAAGGAGGATAAAAGTCATTTAGGAACTAAGATCAGATTTAAAAGACGAACAAAAATCGGTAGAATGTCCGCGTTATTACTGCACAGGTATGTAGGTCGGGTATAGCTTGTTTATTATAAGGACAAAGTAATGTACAATATTTAAAGTATAAAATAGTTTGAAAAATAAATAAATGATAAATAGATTGGAAAATAAATAAATAACAAAGAGGATAAAAGTCATTTAGGAACTAAGATCAGATTTAATAGACGAACAAAAATCGGTAGAATGTCCGCGTTATTACTGCACAGGTATGTAGGTCGGGTACAGCTTGTTTATTATAAGGACAAAGTAATGTACAATATTTAAAGTATAAAATAGTTTGAAAAATAAATAAATGATAAATAGATTGGAAAATAAATAAATAACAAAGAAGAAAATAATACAAATGTCCTAACTAAAGAGTGGAGTTATTTCCTGCGGCAATATCTTCCACCCAACCCTTATACAGGATGTCCCACCAAAGTTGGACACCTCAAATTACTCGGCCCCTGAAAGAGTTTTTGAAAAATAAAATAATCCAAGGGTATTCTAATTATGCGGTTTTCAGTCATGATTTTTTTTATACACAAGTTGGTTCAAAAGTCAGAAATTGAGGTGTCAACTTTCGTTTTTAAATAGATCGACTTGAATTGTTCCTGAGTACTTTTTTAAACTAAAATTAAAATTCAAGGTCCAAAACATTTCCTACTTCAGTGACATAAGAAGGGATAACGTGATAATAGATTGCTGGATAGATGGCCCTATAAAAGATAAGACTGACAACTGTTTCTTCACGTTGTGTATTTACTTTAGAATTACATGAATATTATAATATTCTTGATAAAGGTCTATTCACACTAGACAGTGATGTGAAGTGACCAGCAAGTGATACGGCCGGCGACTTGCTCAAGAATCTTCTAGGGATTTAAAGAAAGCAGTTCATACCAAACCGGCATGTGACATTGAAAGTGCTTTCCTTGCTCTCACCTACCACTGTGACCCTCGGATTGTTTTGGAGCGATATTTAAATTTTTTTCACGGCTGTGTTCAGTGGCGTAGCCAGGGGGGGGGGGGTTTGGGGACAACCCCCCCCCCCCCCCAAAGATACGTTAGGCGAGATTTCTGAACTGCATAGCCAGTCGGATCCAAAATACATGGACACTGATTTCAAAAATCAGCAATGGAGGAAAATAGGAGGGAAAATGAAAATAGGAGTTTTGTGACATTATAAAATATTACTGATTTCAAAAATCAGCGATGGAGGAAAATAGGAGGGAAAATGAAAATAGGAGTTTTGTGACATTATAAAATATTAAAAAAAACCATTCCATTCGCCCTTGTTCATCCAAATGTGTTCTTTTTCTTCATTATCCAGGATCAATCCTACTATTTCAAGTTTGTTGCCTGAAAAAAATTGAACGCACGAAGCACAAGTTCACTTTTGCAGCGCGGAAAAAACACTGGCGAGGTGTGAATTGAAATCATTGTGGCAAGAATCACTTGCCGGTCACGGCACTGTCACTTCACTGTCTAGTGTGAATAGACCTTAAGAGTTTGACTAGGAGCCAGGTCAAGTGCAAGGTCTTATAGAATCTTAATATATAAATGTCAAAGTCACTGACTGACTGACTGATCATCGCTCTACAGCCCAAACCGTAATACCTAGCGAGCTGAAATTTGGTAGGTAGCTTTGTCTTATAGTCTAGATGTGCAATAAGACGGGATTTTTCGAAATTCCCACTACAACACCTGCCATTGGCGAAAAAGGATTTTTTGCTTTCACGGCCATGCCTCGGCCCGCTAGTGAGATATGAAGCACAACAACACAAGAGTATCAAAACAGAACTGACGGGGTTCGAATCCTGGGTTTATTTATTTAGAAACTCTTTATTTATTTAGAAAGTCTGTATATAGTAGAACATATATACAGACAAATAATGGTAAAAATTAAATATAAAAATTGACAATATTGTTACATATGTCCTAACTAAAGGGCGGGGTTATTGCCTATGGCAATCTCTTCCACCCAACTATTATTAACCCTGGATTTGCAAGATAATGTGGCTGACCATTGTGACAAGCATTCTTGTACACAATGAAATTTACTTTCTGTCAGTAAAACTTCTCCACTGAGAGGACTTCGGCTACAGAGTGTACCATTCTTAATTTGAGAAATATACGAGCTAGTTAAGATAAAACCAAAATATTCCCAGAGCTTACGAGTATAATACCTGTGGAATCATCCGTTTGTGTCACAGATAGGTGAGTTCCGCATTTTAAACAACAGATTTTTTTTGGGAGGTCGGAGGGGAGTTAACGTCACTATCAACGGCATGGTCATATTACAACGTTATCCAAAGATATCAGACAACCTATATTGAGTAACCACTAAAATACCTACCCTCATATTGGTGGTTAAACCTGGTCTCACCCAAGCTTGGTAAGCTATATGTGGGCTTCTGTTTCACTATGTGTATGTTTTTATTTATGAGTTTCCAGCGAATGAGCGAAAAACCCCTGTTTCAAATCATCTCCACGTTAAAGATATGATTCTACACTGAGCAAATAAAAATCCATAGAAGTAGAGCTGCCGGCTACGAAAGCTCTTTGCGAACAGATCTTTTGTGACAAAACGAATAGAAACATCAGTGAAAAGATAAATGGATCATGTATGTGATCATTGGTTGTTTCAATTATAAAATTCCTTACGTCTAATTTTGTCTTTTCTTCTTTCAGATGAAACACCCTACGACTTCACTAAGCCAGGCTACTTCGTGTACAGCGAATCTTGCAAAATCTCCGAGCTACCAGTGCGGGATGGGCGGCTCGAGAAATATTTCACCCCCGAGAGCTTCGAATCTTGTGCCCATTGGAACAACGCAAAGCCGCGTCTGGTCGGCTCTAATCGGACTTACCTCTTTGTTATTAAGTCGGCACTGAAATATTACTCGGTAGAAAACTCGACGCAACGTGTCAAGTGCAATTACCGACCTTTCACCTGGAAGTATTTCAAAAGCAACAAATATGGATCAATACGCGCTAAGTAAGCTCATCAAAGTACCCTAACTTTAGTTGTTTAAGAACTTGAAACTCGGTCATTTTTGTTGCTAATATTTTCAGAATTATTAGTCTTTCGTATAATTGTTGTACCTGTAAATAGAGGGCGATCGTATTAAAGAGAGAGCTAGTCAAAAAATTAATGGGTAGCATCGACATAACGAGAACAGCTAATGCTAATGCATCATATCTCCAACCAACCAGGCTCGTCCAATATCAATCTCGTAATGCCGCCACTGGTCGTTGCCACTCAACAATTACCCAAATTGTCCTCACGAGTAGGGTAGGCCCCGACAATCAGAGTACAGAGCCGAGAAAATTCCGGGTCGAACCCAGGTCATCTGGAGTGCAAGTCGAGTATGCTACCGCTAGACCAAGGTGACTACTGAGTGATCCCATTAAATAGACGTTTTTCCGCCCTTAGGTGTGGAAAAATAATGCTAAATTATGACTAAAAATCTCGATTTTGTTTATTAAAGGCGATTTTTTTTATATGAATATTTTAAATAGAATAAAAAAATCGAGAAAAAAAACTCGATCTGGTAGAAATATGTCAATTTTGGCTGAAAAGGTTGGCACCGAACAATATGTCATATAAAATATTGCGGCGATGAACGTGTTAATGTAAAAACTATCGTATAACTATATGTATCGTGAATTCATGAAAGTACGAGTAAATTGTATGCACTATGCAAATAGGTAAAAACTATCGTATAACTAAATGTATCGTGAATTCATGAAAGAACGAGTAAATTGTATGCACTATCAAATAGGTACACACTAATTCCTATATTTCATTGTATGCACTCTGCGAAGTACACACTAATTCCTATGTTTCATTTCGTCAGGTATGGTAAGAAAGAGCCTCTGATACATCCAGTGGAAATCATCTCGGACGAATTTATCCGCGTCGAATGTTCCCTCAACAAAAACAAAGTCTACACAGATTTCTTCTCATTCGTCCCCGAGCCAGAACCTACTGACGAAAGCAACGTTCCTCTAGATCGAGAGAAAGCCGAGTTCTCCGTACTGATCCTGGGCATCGATGCCGTGTCCCGGCTGAATTTCCTGCGACAGATGGCGAAGACGTACAAATATCTTGAGACGCATTTTGACCTGGTCGACATGAGGGGATACAACAAGATCGGAGACAATACGTTTCCTAATGTTGTTGCGGCTTTGGCGGGTAAGATTCTATGGGTGTATAAACCTCTCTTGAGGAAAATGAATTCTCATGGTAGATGTAGATTAGATTTTTTTAATAACCTAATTCGGAAATAAACTTAACCAGTATAAATCTAGAGTATAGAAAAATAGTGCCATTGTTTAAATACTTAAAGAGGTGCTTTGTTAAACTGTTGGCATAATGGGACTACCTGCCTTCTGCTGACAGTGTAAATAAAGGACTACTTAAACTTAACGTGTTAAATTATTAACGAGACAACATAGGGGTCTCAAGTTAACAGTACCCCGCCCACCCCGTAAATTTAATGGTGACTTTGTTTATTAATTTTATCCACATCTTGTGGTGAAGTGCTTTTTATGTTACTGAAATTTCCATTTTACTCTCATTTGCTTTTCTCTTGATTTTCCAAAGCGTTAATTGATAAATAATAAATACTGCTGCAACCACAGCCTGTTTTTTATCCAGCTTTAGAAAAAGTCCTTGCTAATGCATTCGACTCGGTATTTTTTTAGGGAAATCCCAATGTTATCAAAAAAAAAAAATATTTAAAGTGTTGTGTGAATAAAAGAATTTTGTCCATAAAACTCAATTTTTTATAAAGGAACAATACCTCAAATTTCTTACAAATTATAGAGTACAGGATTCCTTAACACAAAATCTAACATCTTTTTAGTGGGGTTCATTGATTCGGACTGTAGTATTGTTACAGTGACCTATTTCGTTCGTCACGGCTGATAAAGTCTCATAGGCAGGTAATTAGCGAGAGTTTTGGGTCATAAGTTTCTATGTTCAAAGAGAAAAAATCTGAACAGTTGTGATAAAAACTTTTACTCCAAACACTTCTCCCTTTTTGAGTTTGCTCTCGTAAATCTCAAAATGTACTATCGGAAACTCCTGATTTACACAATTAATTAGAGTTTTAAAAAAAACTATACCTATAGGTATTCAAATACATTGATACATACAGTGTGCACCAAACTAGATATTAGGTATACCTATAGAATGAGAGTATAATATTATACCATCAATATCTCTGTCGTTTCATGCCTTACTCATGTTGCAGGTATGTCACGAACAGAACTTGAGAAAAGTTGCTGGCCCACTCCAAAATCTAATTTCGACAACTGCCCCTTCTTGTGGAAGAACTTCACGGCCCAAGGTTTCAAATCGCTCTTTGCTGAAGACTCATTCCAAATATCAACGTTCAACTACATGAAAAGCGGCTTCAGAAATGCGCCCACCGATTACTTCTACAACATTTTTAGCAAGGAGTCTGAAGCCAGCATTGGCAACACTAGACTACTGAATGCTAACCTTTGCATCGGGTCTCAACTCATCTTCAAAACAATCCTGGAGTACACCCTCAAATTCTCAACCGTTCTGAAGAACTACATGTACTTTGCCTTCGTGTGGACTTCAAGCTTGACACACGATTTTCTTAACTTGCCTCGGGTTGGTGATACTATTTTGCAAAACTTTATCAAAACTTTAAACAAGAATGGCAATCTCAACCAAACAGTTTTTATTCTGACCAGTGATCATGGGTTGAGGTGGGGAGACTTCCGCGAAACTTACCACGGTCATCTGGAGGAGCGGCTACCATTCTTGTTCTTCATTCTACCCAAACATTTCAAAGAAAAGTACAGCGTTGCCTTCAAGAATCTTCTGTACAATCAGCACAGGCTGACAACGCCTTATGATTTACATGAAACGCTCAAACATTTGTTAGACCTAAGAGGAATTAGAAATTCTGTTTTGAAAGGCCGAGGACATGACAGGAACAGTACTCAGCGGGGTGTCAGTCTGTTCCAAACTGTCCCTGTGAGCAGAACCTGCGATCAAGCTGGGATCCCTGCGCACTACTGTACCTGCCACAACAAATTGGTGCGCACCTCACTGAAAAGCCCCATTGTGCTCGGTGTGTCGCGCACCTTGGTGTCTCATATCAACCGAGTTCTACTGAAAACTGTGTCCACTAAATGTCACACGCTCAAGTTGCATCAGGTACTGAGCGCTCAGTACGAGCAGCCCATATCTTCTGTGGTGAAGAAAGGCAACTGGACCCAGCGGGACTATACCATCTCGTTACTGACGGTGCCGGGGCTGGCGATATTTGAGTCCACCATCAGGTACAACATGGCTCTGGGGAGCTCGGACATTGTGGGGGATGTGAGTCGTCTCAATGTCTACGCGAACCAGAGCAGTTGTGTGGACGATGCAAGCCTCAAACTCTACTGTTACTGTAGATAAAAGCAGACCTTCCTAGTATAATAATTTATTTACACTTCCCGAAAAACACTTAGAATCTTAGATATAATGTCGTCCGATTAGTGCAGCAAATATGTATGTTCATGTGGTCAGTTTGTCAAATTATTGAGTAATTTGAGTATACAAACTCATGGTTCTACTGCGATTCAAGCCAAGTCTTATTGTTACTAAGATAGTATGAGTATACTCATAGGTTCAATTTTAGGGTAAATAAAGCAATGGAATCTAAAAGGTATGTAGGCTGCTGATTTGCTGCAAATAAATAATAGGCGAAAATAGATTTGATTCTACTTTTTGAGACAAAACCCTGTGATTTTATTGAGAAATACTCGCGCGAATCAAATATGTATGATGTGTATGAAAAACGTAAGGCTCAATATTGGGTTCTTTTTTTATGCAATAAGTTCACTTTTGTATTTTAATATTATTCGTAAGTGACATTTTTTAAACTGTATTTTCTTTTTGTTCATTGATTAAATTATGTGAAACCTGGTTATTAATATTTTTAAATAACAATAATAAAAAAAGTTTAAACAACTTAATCAAATTGTTTTAATTTTATTATCACACGCGTGTAGGACCAAGGTTACCACTATCTGGGGTGCATCCCGCGACATACCTTGCGATTTCTAATTTTAAGTTCTTGATAATTAGGTACCTAATTACCTAAATCTTATGCACGCCTTTCAAAGATGACGCTTATGCAATATGCATAAGTAATTTATTTATTTGAATAAATAGGTATGTTGGACTTGCTACAGTATTACTAGGTAATTCAATATTGGACTAAATAAATACACATACATACATATGTACATACGAAATTACGAACAGACACTTTGATAGAAATAGCTTTTGTGGAATCAGGAGAGTATAATTCGTCCAAAAATGTTATCAGCTATATTTCAAAAAACAGACCGAAATAACAAAAAGCATACGAAATATACAATACAGCTATATCATGAAATATGAAACAGATGATTTTTTGATATTTCTATTATTTCACATTTCCTACAAGCTCAATAATAAGAAAAATATAAAAAATCTCAAAAGATTGATAGTAGAAATTGAAAATCAAAAAGATAATTTATTTAAACCTACTTTTAAAGTCAGACCCCTGCTGTCATGCAATGAAGTTTCCCAAAATGTGTGTTTTTCTTAATATTGACGTTAAATGAGATCAGTTAGGAGTTTTCGTTATTTCCCCTGCTTTTGTTTATTTTCTTTGGCCTCTTGAAGTCCCGCGCACTCTTGTTTTCTGCAAAGAAATCTACAATATCCTGCAACGTTCTGTCCTCTGTTTCAGGAACATAGTAATACATATAAATAAAACCGATGCCTATTATGAAAGAGTAAATAAACAAAGTGCCATGCAGACCGACAAACCCTTTCAGATTAATGTAGGTTTTAGTAATGAGAAAGCTGATGATGGAAGAAAGCGATGCAGATATACCGCAAGCTATGCCGCGAATTTCCATGGGGAAAATCTCTGCCATTAACATCCATGGCAAGATCAACATCCCGAAGCCGGAAACCCAAAATGTTGTGCAGAAAACGACCAATGGAATCCACCCAGGCCAGTGCAGGTTCATAGCACACACAGCAAGAAGGAGAGTGAACACAAAACAAATAACAGTACTCCACAAAGCCATTGGTCTCTTGCCAAATTTGTTAACAGTGATAGAGCTAGCGAAGGAGCCAGTGATGGCTAGAAGACCTGTCAGCACAAGTACCCACTCTGGTTTCACAGGAAGTCCGAATGTTTCAAACACTTCCACCAGGAATGGCCTCATGGGTATCAGGGCGCCTATCAGGGTGATGAAAAATAGTATGATAAGCATGTTGAAGGGGCGCAGGATTTCCGGTCTTCTGAAGTTATTCAACTCGTCTCGAAACTTGTCCATCTTGGAGGACTTCGCAGTTGTACCTCCTTTGGATCTATTTTGCGATGATTTCGACAGGTCTCGAACGATTTGGTTAAATTCTATAAGAACTTTATCTTTTTTGCTCCAACCTCGGAGCCATCTGAGAGACTGCTCTGCCTCAGCATGTCTTCCTTTAGAGATGAGCCAGGCCGGAGACTCGGGAAGGAACACTAACATGACCATGGCGAGGAGGGGAACCACTGAGCTGATCAGGCAGGTGCTCCGCCAGTCCGTCAGAGCATTCACGAAGAAGATGGCGAGGATGCCCATGTTGCCTGACGCTCCAGTGAGCAAAGTCAAAGCTCCTCTGATCCGAGGCTCACATACTTCTCCCAAGTAAGAAATAATGGGAGCTTCACAGAAACCTAACCCTACACCCATTACGATCGTTCCGAGCAGAATCATACGGACGGTGTTAGCAAAGTAGAGAAGAATCCAGCCCCCAAAAAAAGGGACGCACACGACCATCATGAGCCTCTTGCGGCCAACCACTTCCAGGAAGTAGCCGCTGATGACAGCTCCCAGCGGGTGCACCAGGAACAGGATGCTCCCCAGCCAGGAGGACGCGTCATCGTCCAGGATCAGTTCCGGCGTCTCCAGCTTCGTTTGGTTGGAGGCCACCTTGTGGTCCAGCACTCCCACCACCACTGTGGGCATGCCGAAGGACATGCCTAGAGCGATGAGCAGGAAGTTCTGAGCCACGGACACCGTGATCTGGGAGCAGGCGGACCGCCCGCCGTACACCACAGGCTCCGAGTCCTCATCTCTCTGCAGCATCCGGCCATTCGCGGCGTTCTTATCTTCAGCCATCTTCACTCACAACATGTAAAATTTTGGTTTAATTTTATATTTTGGCGTTTATGACAAAATCAGTGTAGAGTTACCCGCCTGAAACAAATAAAATCATTTTAATTTTCTTACCGATTTAATATTGAGCAGTAATTTTGTAGACAGTATTGGTACTGCTACATTTGTTTTTTAACAACTATCTTTAAAAACTAGTACGTTAACTTGGCTTTAGGCCGAATTCTCAATTGTAGCCACGGCTAAGAAATTTTCTCAAAAGATTATCTATCCGTATCATAGCTACGGAGATACATACATTTAGTGCCTATCCATGGTTAATCTTAGGTAGAACCAAAGACTAAGAAGTATCTGAGTCTTTAGTTCAAACAAAACTAATTTTTTAAAAGAAAATTCACTTTGCGTTTTGACGGAAAACGCGGAAACCTTACTTCGGACATGCCTTGAAGTAATATTGACTCTACTCTCATAACAGAATATGCCGGTTTTGGCTATTATGTCATTATATCAATCTAATTTTATTGATGCAATTAATGATTCAGGTTCACAGAAACGCCAACTGGGACTTCGGTAGTACCTACGTAATAAGTATTCCTGCTAGTCAAAGATATCTTTTAGAGACTTAAGTCCAAAATTTTGAATTTTTGAGGAATACTTCTATGGGAGTTAAAAAAAAGTACAATATCGAATTTTTCACTTACCATAAAGAGGGGGAACTAGAAATTCAACAAGTAATTTTAGGTAGAAACATACTTTTATCAAATTTATTTTTGGATAAGCAGGTATTTCAATTAATAAAATTTATGGATTTTGATACAGTGGATTTAGCTATAAAACACTTCATTCAAAAGGTGTCTATCTGAAAGTTACCACGAAAAAAGAAATCGCGATTAGCAGAGAAATGAACTTTTTCAAAAAATAATCATCCTTTGACTACAATCAAAGGGTCGAATGGAGAAACTGCGTTGCCAATGTTTTATCACACTCAATAAAGCGTATCTTCTAATCTCCTTGCGTGGGTTCCTTTATCACCTCTCTCTTTTTCTATGCCTATTATATCTCTCACTCTCGAGATTAGCTTCTTTTATTATACAGAGTGATTCTCCTCATTAAGATCCTATTTCAGAGAACTTTCGCAGCTTATTTTCATTAATTTATTGTTCCTTGATGTACCTGTTATTGTAGACATCGGGACCAGACGAGATTAGGAGGGAACAGAATTTTTCTTCGAAAAGTCTACCCAACCGGGAAATGTACTCAGGATCTCTGGACTATGTATGGGCAGTAGTCACAACCATTACGTCAAGGAGGCTGGCATTCACATACCTATACCTATGTAGGTACTAATAAATCACCATTTACATATTTAAATATGTCCAAGATTTTCAGATTAATATGCTCTGAAAATGGAAGTAATAATTTTTCTACAAATTTTCCTACTACCTATACCCAAATACCCACAATAGAACCACATCAGCTTCAGACTAAAGATTAAGAAATTTTATATTCTTGCTATTTCACCCCGGGTGGGATTTGAACTTGCAACCTTTGGATCAAGAGGTAGATGTATGTATGAGTATTCAGTTAATTACTATTCACCTCTATGGTCAGTGCAACCCTTGACATCTTGTGACAGGTTACATATAGTTCAAGAAAATCTTCACGGCTTTGATAATAATGAATAATGATAATAAGACTCTCTATTTGACATTAAAGTAAACAATTACAATAATAAATGTAAAAAAGGGCGTGATTATTGCCTATGATAATCTCTTACCATCCAACCCTTATGACAACAATGCCGACGCCGACATTAGCGAGGTACACTCAGCCACTTGACTCGGGTTTATATGAACAGATTAGACACCCAGTATTAGGTACACCTTGCAGTCCTTGCACTTATCAAATGCATTGACAGGGGCGTGGCCAGGATCTGATGAAGGAATGGAGGAGGAGATAATTTGATGATAAAAACTCAGGGAGAGGATGGGTGTGAAACTTACATCAGTATTCTCCAAGAACCTGATATAATAATAATAATGCACTTTCTTGTACAGCCCGATTGGAAATAAAGAGCTCTATTATTAGCCAGCGTCGATGGCATGTTGAATACACCGGTTCCCTTCAGAACACCGAAGTTAAGCGACATCCAGCGAGGTTAAGACTTGGATGGGTGACCATTCAAATTCTAATTCTCGTGACGCTGGCTTTTCCCGGCCCCACTCAGGCTGGGTGAGGTCAATGTGAGTAGCAGGTTTGAGAGTTTCCTGCGATTGGAGGGTAAAACCCCCGTCGTGATATGACCATGGCAGTTGAAAGCGACGTTAAACCCCACTTAAAAAAAAGAGCTCTATTCTATTAGTTTGGTTGAATCATTGTGTGATTTCGGTATGCTATATTATTTTTAGATTAGATTTTATTTATTTGTATTATTATTTTACAATTTTTTGGAGGTTGGCATAATATTATAGATTATAAGACCAATATAAAAAGTACAAAACATTCACATATACAGGGTGGGGCAAAAGTCTGGAAACCCCTGAATAACTTTCGAGTGCCTTCTTCGGTAAACTTAAAATTTTGTACGGTAAACCGGGCTAATAAGACCTTCTTTTAGAGTGGGGTCGATTTTTGTTACCGGCCCCCATGTCGGGGCCAGGGGGTCCAACTTCATTTTTTTAAATACGAACCCCCAACTTGCGATACATTTTTGGAAAGGTCTTTAAATAAGAAATACATTGGTCAAAATTTTATTTTTTCAATATTAAACTGTTTGCAAATGGCGTCCAACTTTGTGTATGCAGTAAAGTCTGGAAACCCCTGAATATCTTTTGAAAGGGCTTTCTCAGTTAATTTAAAATTGTGCACGGTAAGTCGGGGTAATTAGACCTTTCCAAAAATGTATCGCCAGGTGGGGTTTTGTATTTAAAAAAAATGAAGCTGGCCTCCCTGGCCCCGACATGGGGGCCAGTAAAAAAAATCGGTTCAATTCTAATACAAGGTTAATTACCAAGGATTACCGTACACAATTTTACATTTACTAAGAAAGTCCTTTCGAAAGATATTCAGGGGTTTCCAGACTTTACTGCATACACAAAGTTGGTCGCCATTTGCAAACAAATAATATTAAAAAAATAAAATTTGTACCAATGTATTTCTTATTTGAAGACCTTTCCAAAAATGTATCGCAAGTTGGGGGTTCGTATTTAAAAAAATGAAGTTGTACCCCCTGGCCCCGACATGGGGGCCGGTAACAAAAATCGACCCCACTCTAAAAGAAGGTCTTATTAGCCCGGTTTACCGTACAAAATTTTAAGTTTAACGAAGAAGGCATTCGAAAGTTATTCAGGGGTTTCCAGACTTTTGCCCCACCCTGTATATACACAAAGACATTTTACCTATAAAAATAAATATATAAAATACTAAAAAGCAAATTATACATAATAGAAAATATTTGGCATTTGACATTAGGCTACAATATCTCATCTTTAGGGCGGTTTTATGTCACAAGCTGATAGGTAGAAACCCGTATATTTCCTTAGCTCTGTAGAGCTAGGGCTGACAAGGAATTCAATAAAACTCATAAGGCTTATTTGTGGTTTGTTCCAATATTTACTTCTTATGCTACTAAAGAAAGGACAGTGGCAGAAGAAGTGGTGCATGGTGTCAGGCAGGTTTTCCTCACAAAGTTCACAGGTTTTACCTAGGTAGAAAGTTAGCTTGTTGTCTCTTAGCCATAACTTCGTAAGTCCCTCACAGGCTAAGCGGAGCTGGGCAAGGAACCTAATTTCACTGTTCGAGAGAGCCTGATTAAAATAGCCAGCAGCGGGGGGTATAACCCCACCTGAGCCAGACACCACTTTGTAGAAGCTGTTAAATTTGGAATTTTCTATTTTGAGAAGATCTTGACTACTGAGGTACGACTCGTAGGCGATGACTATACTGTCTATCTTTTCTTTTATAACTCGGGGACTTTCCTCATGCCATAAATGACCAAATCCTGTTAGAGTGAGAATCTGCTGCAGCTGTAAGCACCAGTTGTATTTCTCAAGGGCAAACGAATTTTCATTTTTAAAAAGATTATAGCACAGTTTGGGCCAGCGTGTGTTGTCCATAGTCAGAAGCTTGAGCCACCAGTTTAATGTTTTTTTCAACCATATTGATTTGATATTATGGGTTGTGAATTCCCTTCTTATCAGATGGTTCGGAGTGTTGGGTGCCAGAAATAGCATGGATTTATAAAAACGGACTTGTAATTTCTCCAACTGATCTAGGTATCGAAATCCCCATACCTCCGAGCCATACAGTGTGGTTGCCATGACTACACTCTCGAACAGTTTTTCCCACGTTCCCAGATCAAACACTTTAGAGTTAAGTATAATTTGCCTGATCCTGTTTATAGCCAGACCACCTCTTTTTACCAAATCTTCAGCTGCTTGCAGAAAGAGCCCGGATGAGGAGAACACTATTCCTAAGTATTTGAATTTATTTACTATTTCTAGTGTTTC
>CM044956.1:14607006-14696853 GCA_024516035.1 Bactericera cockerelli | reverse complement strand
AATTCAAATGATAAATTTCGTGCATCTCAGATTGTCAGTTGTGTTAGCTAGATGTGGTAGTGCTAAAAGTGTTAATCGCATGACCGAGGTTCAATTCTCGACGGTCAATATTATTTTAACTATCAAAAAAATCTGATGGAATATTTTATTCATACCTGTATCTGACCTGTTGTAACACCAACAACTTATGGTTTTTTTTTTTTTTGGGGTAATACCATCTGTAAATTGAGTTATATCAGATACTATTGGTATCACAATACACATAGTTATTATTCATGTAAGCCCCTGAGAGACTGCCTTGATAATGTAAGGATGGTTTTTCTTATGCTTCCCTACGAGAGAAAAAAAAAAAAAAACTAGCGAATTTTCCAAACGAAAATAGAGTTTAAGATATAAATCCAGGTAAATATGTAGGTAGGTTCTTCTATCATAAACAATACTGATTAAATAACAAATATTTACCGATTGCCAACTCTTAGGGCGGAATTAATAGACGTTTTTGTAATACCTCTGTGGCGCTAAGTCATGGATTGCGTACTGTGTAAGATAGGGAAAATCGACACTTACCAACGACTTAAGTTATTGATGTTGTCTATTAATTCCGCCCTTAATAGAAGAGTCTTGAAAAAAACAAGATAGGTAATATTTTGTAAAACTAATAAACTTTTGCAGTCTTTATTATGTTTTTATACTATTTTGATATAAACAAAAAGGTATTTAAAAAAAAAAAAAAAACATTTTGTGTTAGTATGTTCAATGAGAAACGATTAGACGCGAACGATTAGCCCAGTGGTAAGCTAGTCCACCCGGTCCGAACGTCAGAGCCAGAAAAAAATTCATGACTACAAAATAAAAAAGGCTGTTGCCATTTTTTATTTAGCCATAGTACACACTATGGATTCTCCTCACACAAATTTTTGAAACTAAGGTGACTTTAGTACCTTAGTTCTAACTCAGAACTGTCCTTCTACCTTCTTGCCTTTCTCTCTCTCTCTCTCTCTCTCTCTCTCTCTCTCTCTCTCTCTCTCTCTCTCTCCCTTCTCAATTCCCTTAGACCTTAGAGGAACTGTTGGAAGTGGCGTCCACCTTCCTCGATGCAAAGGTTGAACCTCTTCATCATGTTCCGTCGAATGTTGCGGAAGATTCCAGGTTTTTCTGTCAGGTCATCGAATGCCAACAGGATTCTTGCTACCAGATTTCGTAAACTATGTTTTTCACGTGATCCCAAATGTTCCTGTTGGCAACTCCATATGCTAAATGCGTATCTGCCATTTCAGCATCCGAATTATAATAATGTAACTTGTACTAAAAAAACTCAAGAAGTTAAAAGATAATATTTCATAGAATGCAGAAAAATATGCTTGAATACTATCATCGAGAAACAAACAATCATTCATTTGACTGGCCTTTAATTAATTCCAAGGAAAATAATTATCAGACATAAATAGCTAATTACTCTTTGAGTACAAGACGACCCTACACGGTCAACACTATTAAGATTTTGAACATCATTTTTTGAGACTTACCTGGTTTGTTTACCCAGAAGATCACGTGATAAAAAATCGTAAAATTATTTTTGAGCATCCTTGGGTTGGCCGCCAACTTTTATCAAACTTGCCCATGTCTGTGCCAAAATTTGCTCGGGCAAATCTTGAGTGTTTCAAAGTGTAAAAAATTTACATGAGAATTTTTTTTCTATTCAGGTGTCAAAAAAGATGCCAAACCAAACCGTAAAAAACAAAGTAGTGTAGCTAGAAACATCGAAATTTTGTTGGCTTTCTGCAGAAATGTTCAGAACCAACTCATCTTAAACAGGAAAAAAGTTCTGACCTGAAGAATAAGCCAAAGTCGGACTTTTTCAGAAAGTTGCAAAAAATCACTTTGTGCAGTTATAAAGGCGAATCCGAAAAAACGGATTGCAGATCCGTCATAGAAATGTCGTCAGTAATCTACCATTAACGGGTGTAAACGTTTTTTTGGTCCACCCTGTATAAAGTTACACAGAAAAAATCAGTTAGCTCAAATTTAATGTCCCATTCACCACATTGGTTAGTGTTTGTGTTAGACATTTCATCAATAAGCAATGCACAAATTGCACAATGACTCCCAAATTATCTTTACTTCTTCGTCCTTATTTTTATCTTTAATGACACGTGACGTCTCAAAAAGTTTATATCACTTTTACTTCCATTTGATTCAAGTTCATATTATTTATTGACATCTGAATACAAAAGAGAATTATATCTATACGTAGAATGATATCTATGTAACTATTAGATTATTGGATTCACTTGTACCTCAGTGTTAACCATGTTCAATGCAAAATCTAATTTCCAACTTTTCTTGTGCTTTGCACTCTCGTTTCAGTGACTTCCATTCTGAAATCCTTGAAACTCGACGATATTCTCGCCGAAGAGCTCCGCAAGATAGGCGAACAACGGGCACAAAGAGTGAAACACGCAGAGACCCTGAGTCGCGAAAATCGAGGCGCTATCTCCACGCAGCAGGTGGGTGGTGGTGGCATCTCCCAAGAAATCAACCAAGTCCTGGCGGATATTCGAAAGACGAAAGATAAAAACATTTTCGATGCTATGAACAAGCATCGCACGTTGACGAACAAATCGAGCAAAGGAAAAACGAAAACATTGGACGATCTGGTGGAAAGACGAATGGTACCGGACGATGCGATTGATAAACTGAAGAATGGTGAAACGGTTCAGAGAAAAAAAGAAGATAAATTGTTTCCAGGAAATGCTAGTTCTGATCCTTATCGAATAGAAAACGAATCAGACGATGACGATATCATTGAAAGGTTTTCTAAAAAGAAAAGAAAAAAAGCGAGCACACCTGCTGGCAATAGATGCTCTGACCCTGATAAAATAGATGTTGAATCGGACGATGAAAGTATAATAGAAAGGTTTCACAAGAAGAGAAGGAAAGTTGTCATAGAAAGTGAAGATGAGGAAGAAGATGGCGCGGATTCTCAGGCGTTGAATCAGTTATTAAACATAATTGACAACCGCGCATCTAGTCAAAGTCAATCTAAACAAACCAAAGAGGTTAACTCACATGATGATTCAGATGAAGATGAAAACATACTCAGCAGACTTCTAGCAGCTAGAAATAGAAATACGGTGCAAGTTGAGGCTGTCATTGAGAATCGCAATGATCAATCTAGTCAAGCAAGTCTCATGGATTTAGTAGACGATGATTTGGAAGATGAGGATGAATTCCTAAGCGGTATTGTTGGAATCAAAACTGAAAATAAAGACGCAATGAACGATAGCTCTAAGATTAATAAAAAGGACGAACATTTGAAGAAAAACACTGTTGAAAATAAAAGAGGTAATTTAAAAAGAAATTTCGAAAATAAAAGTTGCAATAAAAAATTGAGTCTAAACTCGGATCGACATGAAGATGTTCAAAATGAGCCTGATACAACTGCCGGAGTAAATGATAGGTTGAGAAATGAGGATGATGAAAGTGCAGAAAAAAGTTCATATTTCTCCAAAAGTGAAACCGGAGGAAACAAAGATATATCCAACAATATTGGTGAAAACAAATTATCTAAGGTTTTGATGAATTATGCAAAACAGAAGCATACTAATGACATCAATACACACAGTGACCAAATTCAAAAAAATCCACACCAAAATAATAAAGTTGCTACCTCAGAGAACACTAATGAATCTATACATAAATCAATAAGCAAAAGTCCCACCGAACATACATTCAAGACACCTCTAAATCTCAGAAGCAGCAGTGTAGAGACAACTCCTGTAAAAACAATGTCACACAACGTGAGCAACAAAACATTGTCAAAGTTGAAAACGTTTTCATTCGAGAAGACAACTAAAGAAAACACCAACACAAGTGGTACTGCCAAAGCTTCCCATAATGTAACCAGAGAACTAAAAGAAATATCTGATGCATGTGTTAGTAATTCAAATAGTAAAAACAAAAATCAACCTTGTTCTACTAACAAAATGCATGAAAGACCTAAGGATCGAGCAAATGCTAGATTATGTGAACAAAATTCACATGATGATGATTCCAAACTCAATGATTCACATGACTTGTTCTCTTCCTCAGATAATACTCAAAGCATCACAGTCAGGGGTTCTTTAAATAAAGGAGGACACGCCGCTTTGTTTTCAAATATGTTGGATGACTTGTGTGAAAGTGATTTCGATACGTGAAAGTGATTTCGAGCTTACATTAAAAGATATTATTATTATCTGATCTGGTTGTAGGGTTTTCAGTGAAACCCTTACAATTAACACTGCGACCTAATTAGATCTATTGTGACCAGTTGATTCTATTATTTGGTTTTAACGTCCTGACTGAGATAGATAGTCAGGACGGGGGTTTTACCCTCCATTCGCTGGGAATCGTACCAGCTACCCACATTAACCTCATGTCCCAGAAGTGCCAGCTTCACGTGTTTGGATGGAACAGAGTTTTCGTCGAAAAGTCTGCCCCAACCGGGAGTTGAACTCGGGAACTCTGGACTACGGGCAGTAGTCACAACCATTACGCCACGGAGGCTGGCTTCTTAAAAGATATTACATAGTTAAACAATTTGACTAGTTAATAATTAGGATTTTATTCACCTAAAAATACGTGGATCTTGTATTCGTATTTATAATTTAATTATGTATAGAAATGTCACTACATTAGTATGTCTCCGTAGCAAAAGATCTATCTAAGGTCGCAGTGACAAAGAGCTTTCGTAGCCGATGGCCCTACTTATACCAATTCCAATGTACAGCTGGAATAATGGGACTCATTAGACCTAATCGGGCAGTATACCTAAGGCGATATTATTTATTTAGATAATATTCGTAGCTACCAAAGCAGCTGTTGAATTAAAGGAACTTATAAGACCTATTTTGACGAAAGAACAATTAAGTCTATTCTATACCCTTAACTTCACGTACCTTCCTTTCTCTTTCTATCAGTCCTATTGACTAATAAATTAGATTAGAGGTAATCAAATACATATTGTATTCTATTACACACTCAGTTGCATAGTCAAAAGTCACTCATGGAGATCTATCACGAACTTAGTGGACAACTTTATACACAATCAAATGGCTAATGTCCAATTGAGTTCATTAGCAATGCGCTGAAGAAGAACTGAATTTATTGAATAACATGCTTCCTGTCCATCATAATTATGATGTGTTATTCAAACAGTAAACATCTACAAAGTACTATGCGTAGAATAGATGTAGAAGAAAATCATAGTTCAAATATTTCTGTACTGTTATTATTATTGTTCCAATAAATTGTTAGTTACCATTTTTAAGTTTCTTGTATTTTCGACTGTTAATTCTTTTTTTGTACCACGTCTTGTTTTTTTTATAATAGGTAAGTGAAACCAAGTAAATGGTTCTATGAAGAGTACCCGACGTCCAAATACCTCAAGAACAGAAAACTCCTTCTCCGCAGGGATTTGAATCCTGGATCACTTGCAGGCAAACCGAGAGTGTTTACCATTTAACACTGGTATAAAATTAAAACTTAACCCAACTTCAAGTTTTATTTATTTATTATTTTTAAACCAGATCCTAAGAAAATCTATATCTGTAAAATGAAGCTATGTATGTGTGCATATGTTCTCTATATAAATCCACACCGTTTGACAGAGAAACTTGAAATTTTGCACAAAAGTCCGTCTGGAGTTTCTTCTAGGTTACGTTAAATCTCCCTAGGGTTAAGCTACACAGAGTAAGTAAGGACAAGAAATAGCTCGGTGACACTTATTTATTTATTCATAAAGTATTCACGTTTTTCGAACTAAATGACATTTTTTTTTAGACTTTTTTCTTTATAAGCCATTAAACCCTTAGCAAACTGCAAGCTAGCCTGGCTTGTAAGGGTTGGCTAGTCTGTCCTCTGTTTAATAATTACAGTCCCCTAGGGAGACACTAGTCTTCTCGCTAAAGTCCCCCAGCCAGACACAGTGTAAGCTAGTGTAAACCACTATTAAAAAGTAAAGACACATTACGGCTTAGTGGTAACAAAATCATTGATCTGATTTATTTTTCGTGTGAAATCTAATTGCAAACATAAATAAATTTGAAACCTATTATGTGCTTAACAAAATATGGCAAAGTATATTACAGAAAATTATTGGATAAAATTATTCTTTAAAATACTGATATTAGATTTTCAGTATTTTGGTACAGTAAAATGGGGAGTACATTATGTATGCTTCCATATAGTTCATTGCAAAGGGAATAAAATCAGAGGAACGTCACAGCAAATTGAGCTTTGTTCGGTGAAAGCAAGGTGGACCCTAAGGTAAAGTGTAAGTCAGAATAAAGGTTCATTTACAAAATAAAATAAATAAAATAGTATTAGAAATTTGAACTGGATAAGTTTTTTTTTTTTTTTTTTTTTTTTAAGTGGGGTTTAACGTCCGTCGCTTTCAACTGCCATGGTCATATCACGACGGGGGTTTTACCCTCCATTCGCAGGAAACTCACAAACCTGCTACTCACATTGACCTCACCCAGCCTGAGTGGGGCCGGGAAAAGCCAGCGTCACGAGAATTAGAATTTGAATGGTCACCCATCCAAGTCTTAACCTCGCTGGATGTCGCTTAACTTCGGTGTTCTGAGGGGAACCGGTGTATTCAACATGCCATCGACGCTGGCTAATGGATAAGTTTATAATCATTTAAGGAGGCATCGTATACAATGGGTACCTCAGTAAATATCATCAAGTTAATAAATTAAAACGAATTAAAAATATAGGAAAATTTCTTTTCTCAGGGAGAACAATTACTTTAGGATAGTTTGTAAAAATGTATAGGAAACATTCTAAAGTAAATATTTCTCTTTTACAACAGAATATTTTCTGAAGAAAGTTTTTAACTTTCAAATTAAATAAATTTAAACAAACAAAAATTGCTGAAAACAAAACAACAAGTTGGATAAATCACATAGATAACAATAGTTGTCAGGGGGAAATAGATAGGGAAGGGAAAGAGGAATAGTAAAGCAGAAGTAGTAGGACAGAAGTAGTAAGGCAGAAGTAGTAAGACAGAAGTAGTAGGGTAGAAGTAGTAAGACAGAAGTAGTAGGGTAGAAGTAGAAGGACTGGGAAAAAATGTTAAACGTAACAAACAATAAAAACACTATTTACAATAGAAAGATACGTTTTAACTGTTCAACATACTTAAAATTAATCGATTAAAATTCATAGTACATTTAAAACGTTTCCACTTTGCTTGTTCATATAAATAAGACAAAATTTTCGTGATTCGAAGTACAATATTAAGAGTTTCACTCTCACAGAAAAAAAATAAAATTTTCGAGTTTATTACTCGTACAAATAAAACAGAAAAGAAAAATCGAATACGTCATGAAATGTTTACATGTTAAAATGGTTCGTACAAAATTGATTTCGTGTTAAAAATTGTAATTTGAACGGTCTTTAAGGCGAATTAGACCATTGGAGATTTTTTATTCTTTGAAATAACATTTCAGATATATATACTGTTTCTTTGACGTTACTGTACTTTACAAGAAAGTATTTTAAACAAAAAACAAAATGACATTAAAATATTCGTTTGTAACGTAGATGAAATGACTAGCATTTAATTTCAAATTACAACAGATTTAAAAGTCAACGGATAACATAATAAATCCTATTTAAAATAGGTCAACGAGTTAAACAAAAGAGGTAAAATATTAAAGTTCGATAAGAGGTACAAAAAAATTGTGTCAAAAAACGCGTTAATTATTTTCGTTTTTTTTCAATATGCGTCAAAATACCGAAGTAGTTCTAGCACAAGCAATGGTCAGTTAGTCAAGTATGAATCGGACGACCAAACCATGGATACCAGGAATTTACAGCAGCACCAGTGGAAACTACACAGCTCTTTGTTCCCAGCCAAGAGAGGAAGTAAAAATGGAGAAATTTCGTGTGCAAGGGGATCGCACAATGTAAAGCTCGAGCTCTTGTCTTACAGACCACCTCCACTTCTCTCGACGGAAATCTTCTTCTTGAGCATTTCCTTCTCGTGTTTCTCCTCCTCCATCTCGGCCATCTTGGCGAATCTGGAGTAAGCGACGTGCCCGGACTTGATAGCAGACATCATCTGGGGGGGAGCAGAGAGGTGTCAATCAGTACAGCTTACATTAGAATCAATAGTGAGGAAGCAGAAGGGTTCAAGTCAGAATGGTTCGGTGAAAGAGAGTGCCATAGGCAAAAACACAGCCCTTTAGTTAGGACAGAAAATTTAGTTAGAAAAATTCAGAATCAATGTCAGGGGACATTTAAGTCTAAAATAATCTCAGGTCATTTTTCGAAATACATATTATGAAGATGAGAAAACTTTAATTTGTTTTTGTGAAACTGAATCTTCGAGTCAATTCTAGAAATACGCGCTGTCACCTTACATTTAAACTCAAGAGAAGCTATTCTAACATGGGCGAATTCTCCCCAAAGCAAAGGATTCAATCCATGGGGAACAGAGCCGGTGATGATGGGCTTGATTTGTTTCATAATTATATCAAGCATTCATTTGATAAATTTTAGGTATTAGGTTCTAGTTTGCTAAAATTTAGATTTCAAGATATTCATAAGTTTTTTCTCTCTCTCTTTTTACTTTCCTTATTAACATATAAAATCTTGTTTTGTATGAATGGACACTAAGTCCGTAAACTAAAAAAAAAAAAAAATCTGTGTGATATCCACTAGGCAGAAAAGTAAATAATCGCTTTTTCGCTTTTTATTTTCAGAAATATGCTTTGCATTTCGACTTCGTCCGAATCCAAAATTTTGATTTAGAAATCAAAATTTTAAAGCAAATCAGAATTTCGAATTGATAAAATTAATCTAATCGGCACGAACCAAAAATGACATTGTATAAAACAGAATCAAAAACCTATTTGGTTGGTCGGAGACCCGATTTTTCTCTCTTTCTTTATTTTGTTACTGTTGTTTGTTATAAAAAAAGACCATAGTCAAGCTAAACTAGACTTAAAAAGCTCTTGAAAATAATATAACATGTAAATTTCATTCAAGATATGCAAAAGACAGAATGCTCATGCAAAAAAAATGTTAAATTGGTGAATTGCATGTAATGGTGCAAATTAAAATAGGATTACTCTAAAAAAAATATGAATATAACAGACAAAGAAAATAAAAAATATGTAATTTCAAAGTAGAAAAAAACACTCCAAATCGTTTAAATTAAATAGGTCACTTTACACTAATACTTTACAGAATTAATTGAAATTATAGGAGAGTTCATAAAAAAACAACTATTACAAAAAATACTGGTTAGATGATAGGTTAGACTAAAAAAACGAACAAAAACTCATTAAAAAAATTAAAGGTAGTATCAGCGTTTCTGGTCACAATCTTCTAGTCAGCCTTGATCTGAACTTATTTCCTAAAAAAATAATATTCTTATATTTTAAATCTAGAAACCCCTTTTTTAAGACATGTCCGTACCATAGTAAGGACCATTTACACGTTTTTGAAGCGTCTTTTTTTTGGATTTAAATTATAATCATTGCTGATCATTCCTAGAACTCATTACCCACAGTTTTATCTATCCGGTCCTCTTTAACACCACCTTCGTATTTCGGCCAGTTTCAGTATTTTCCCTTGGACTTTTTTTATTGCCTAACCCTCTACATCATAGGTCAAGACTCACACTACCACTACATCAAATACATATCCTTGTAAAGCTTCCTATGACGTCCTATTTATAATTGTTTATTTATTTCCCATTGCTATGGTGAGTTCTTAACTTGATCCGACACAAAACAGAATAATACACGGGGTTTCTAGATGTAATCCTAGAAACATCTCGCCTAAAGTAAGGCTTATTATTATTAATTCAATTCAAATGCAAAATTCTACATGAAAATAAAATCAAGATCACAGGCGGAAGCCATGCAAACAGGCCAAACTTCGTCACTGGGGAAAGAAACTCAAGGCCGGTTCGATGGTTACTTGTGATCATATGATATGAGCATGAACATGAACACAAACAGCATTTTTTTTACTCTTCGACAAATTGAACAAATTTTGTGTCAGGTGCATAAGGTGCATTGTTTCTCTTTGGTATAATAACTCAAAAGCAATGCACCTAATCCATTCACCTTGAAGTAATGAAAATATTTCGGTTCCAGGTGCAGTATGCTATCAGGAAAGGTGGGTTTTTAGTGGGTGGAAATCTCACACCCCAGGATAAGACCTGGGTGTCTTTAAAAGATTTTTCCCCGCCCTTCCTTAAAAAAAAAAAAAAAAAAAAAATCCATTCACCGCACGGATCCACGGGGTGTGCGTGGAGTAGAGTAAACAAAACTTGGGCTATCTGAACGATCGAATCGGCCATTAGGGAGGGTCAAGGTGTCGGCAGTACCTGTAGATATTCGTCAAGCTCTACTTGTCCGTTCATATTGGAGTCAATTTCTCTGAGAATCTCATGCAGCTCTTCGCCTGAGATCGTCTCTCCAAAGTTCTGTAAACATGAGAAGTGAACGGGATGAATACCGGGCCGGAAGTGAGGACGAGAAGATAATTACCTGGATGAAATCGGAGAGGTTTATCTTGTCCTGGCGGCTCACGTGATGGTGCAGTTCTTCTATGAACTCATTCACGTGTGAGGGCTCGATGTGGCTGAATACACTCTGTTAAGCAGAACACAGCGTTAATGACATCCTAGTCCTGACTAAATAAACACTTTTCCTTCTATTGTGTAATTATTTTTAAAAATGTAAAAGTCAGAAGAAAAAAAGACAAAATCCATTCAAATAATATAAATAAATACTACGAAGTAGTAAATAAAATGGATGATTGACGATGAAAGATCATCCACTTGATTGTCTTCCAATAAAAAAAGTTAAAAAGTTATCATATTTGTGCTAATCACTTTCGTGATGTCACAACTAATCAAACTCGCTTTACTCAATCTTTGCTGAACTTGTCTTCCAATACATAATGATGTAGGTGTCACACACAGAGACGCTGTCATAAATTTCTAGGACAATCTATTCTTTCCAACTACTAAAGTACATTATAGTTTTCTTATTATAACACTATCGAGTAAAATAATTTGTCCTGAGCGAACAGAATTCATAATTCATTCAGGACAAACAGAAAACCCAACACCAGTGAGGATTGGATAGGAAACCTGAAATAAAAGCAAGATAAATTCGATCACTGATAAACAAAATTGCAGATACAAGGATAAGAATTGAAAACAACTCACTTTAAAATATAGATATTCAGACAAATGAAACTTGTAAAATGAAATACATCTACTTTTTAGGATGAAACCAGTTCATATTTTGTCTTTTGAAAATATTGTAAACTGGCTACTAACTCGTAGAATGATTATAACAAAGGGCCTGTCCCTAACTCCTAGATCCCACCGACTTAAGGCATTAGCCAAGGCAATAGCTAACCAGAAAAAGTTCGTGGGACCAACAGTCACCACTCAATGTATGAATTTTTCTTCCATTGGATTGGAAAATTGACCACTTGCATAAAAAACAAATGGCTGTATGGTTTTTTTTGGCCACAGCCAAATAATTAAAAAAAGCAACTTTTAATTTTAAGTCTTATCCTGGCAGTACAAATATCTATTATTTGTAATCCAGAGAGGAAATTGCTCAAGCATTCTGAGTACTTCGCCCTCTGGATTACAAACGACAGTAATGTACTACCTCCCTTGCCTTTATCCCATATTAGCTTGTGTTGGTATTGGGGTCGGCATTGTTCAACCTCATGGTTGAGGTTGGTACGGCGTAATCACAACCGTTACGCCACGGAGGCTGGCTAGAATAAATAGATAGATAAGGTGGCGTCATCGTCAACGATGGTAGCCAGACAGTGGAGTAATGACTCAGCACTTCTACCACTGTCTATACAAAGAGGCTAATAGTTGACAAGGGCCCTCAGAGCCAAGCCAATGCTGGTCTACTCCCTGTTTATAGTCTCCCAGCCAGACTGGTGGTCTACTCCCTGTTTATAGTCCCCCAGCCAGACTGCTGGTCTACTCCCTGTTTATAGTCCCCCAGCCAGACTGCAATAAATACCTGTAGTAAATAAATAAAGATAACATTTGCAAAGTCTGCTATCTCTACGATTATTTTTTGATAAAAATAAATATTGACCAAAACCAAAAAAAATTCCTGGTTAGGTTTCTTCCAAATATTATCTATTTTATTCCAAGGTCATTCGTAAAAGAAAATTGCGTTTGATTACTTTTAAAGATAAACATAAAGCGCCGTTAAACCAGAAAAGAAAAGATAAACAATGGACTTAACCTATAAAAGAACTGGAAGCAAGAATTTTCTACTTCCGCTTTGGTTAACTTTGGAAGTGGAAATTTTTCCTCTTCCAAAAGAAAAATGACTTGCTTCCAGTTTGGTTCATTTTATTCCCATTTGATTAACTTTGGTTAGAAAGAAAAATAGGGCTTTTGTAATCACCTTGAGTCCGCGACGGATGTCGTTGATAGAAACGTAACCCTTGCGGTCCGTATCGATGATCTGGAACCTCTTGATGTACAGGTTGATCTCCTCCTTGGTCAGATTGATGGGGATCTTGTCCCGAGAGGCCCGGTTCACCATCTGGCCCATCTCGTTCGCCAGGAACTCCGTCGCCTCTTTCAATTGTTTCTGCATGGGGACAGAGAGCACACAGCGGGTTAAAAGACTTTGGGTTAAAAGAGATTGCCACAGGCAAAATAACCCCGCCCTTTAGGTAGGACATTATTGTTATTTTCTTTTTTACTTATTTATTTTGTCATTTGTTTGTTTTTTTTTTCTTTCCTTCTTAATTTTATACTGTTACCATTGTACTTTGTCCTCCTAATAAAGCTTAAAAAAAGACACTCGTCGAGTTTTGATTTGTTGGTTCAAAGTCGCTTTCAACTGCATTGTCATATCACGACGGGGTTTTACACTCCATTCGCTGGTAGTTCACAAACCAGGTACTCAAATGAACTTTACCCAGCCTAAGTGGGGCAGGGAATAGCCACTCAGAGGTTTCGAATTTGAATGGTCACCCATCCAAGTCCTAACCTCGCTGGACGTTACTCGTCGAGTTTAGTTCCCAGTTTATGACAGAACCATATGACAGACAAAATATTAAGCGCAACTAAATCTTTTGGTAAAGAATGGTCAGCAATTTCCACGTTATGAGCGATCCACTCAACATAGATTCATTCTAAGGGTTTACTTAGAGATATACAGAGTGTAACAGACTAAATGTAAAATCTCTTAAGGGGTGGTAGTATAGATCATTTCCAACCATTAATGTTCTATAACACTTTTGATTTAACTCAGTGGTTCTCGAGATATTATTTTTTTGAATTATTTTTACAAGTCCCCTGCCGCTCGACAAAGAATGGCATCTAACTCCGTAAATACAGTAGATGAAGTAATAGATTTAACTTTTTCCATAAGATAACAATATTTCACTATTATTTAGACTAGATTTATTCTTAAAAAGTGCACACGTACTGAAAAAAATCGGCAGCAGCGGAAAATTTATCGCGAACATGAAATCCACCTGAAACTTCAGCCGCCATTTTCTCAAAATACTGCCCTCATAAAGTATTGGTTTCATTTATGTAAAAACTGTACCTACTAGGCTACCATCCTACTTTTACCTAGCGAACTAATTTTTTTCTTCAATTTGACAAATTATGGTTGTCATTTACTTTCCAACGACCCAAAAAGTTAGCCTCAGTCGATTCATTGATAAGGCTGCGGACTCTTAACTTGGAGGTCACTGGTTCGAGTCTCAAGTATGGCAAATATTTAGTAAGACGAGTTTGAGCTATTGTGACACCACGATCGTGATTAATTGACCTTAATATTTTAGTATGTATGTATGGTTTTATTTGTGGTGAAGCACAAGGCCTCTTCACAATTTTTGTGGGTAGCGCAGCATTACTAAGAGCCTCCTTTACATTTCGAATTATTCTATTACATTAATTTCTTTTTACTCTGGTAATGCCGCCACTGGTCGTTACTCATACAAGTAACTACTCATTTTTCCTCACGAGGTATGAGTGGACCCCGAACATCCAAGTACAGAGCAGAAAAAATCCTGTCCCGCTGGGGATCAAACCCAGGTCACCATGCGTGCAACGCCTAGCACGCTAACTCACTCTGCCACGGTGACTACTAATTGACCTTAATATTTTGGTATTCCATGTGTTTTATTAAATTCGGTACCTACTAACATAATAATTTGTACCTCTATGTACCAACCTATGAATGTTCAGTATTTACCGTACCACCTTTACCTGTGGGTGTTAACTATGTAGGTACATTGTTATGTTTCATTTCATTCAAACCATTTTATCATTGAGACCCTTTCCCTCTTATGAAAAAATGAACAATTACGATTAATATTGATTTCTGAAGCACCACAGCTAAAAGTATCATAATGGATATTGGATAAGTACATACTAATTTGCCACACTTGAGACTCGAACCAGTTACCTCCAAGTTAAGAGTCTACTGAGGCAAACTTTTGGGCCGTTGGAAAATAAATGGCAACCATAATTTGTCAAATTGAAGAAAAAAATTAGTTCCCTAGGTAAAAGTAGGATGGTAGCCTAGTAGGTACAGTTAGTAGACTGACTGACTTTCTTTTTTATTTCTCTTGGTTTCAATAAAAAATTTAAGTTTTATATCAAGTGTGTCATATTTTCTGAAAGATAAGACTTCAAGCAAGTTTTTACATAAATGAAACCAATACTTTATGAGGGCAGTATTTTGAGAAAATGGCGGCTGAAGTTTCAGGTGGATTTCATGTTCGCGATAAATTTTCCGCTGCTGCCGATTTTTTTCAGTACGTGTGCACTTTTTAAGAATAAATCTAGTCTAAATAATAGTGAAATATTGTTATCTTATGGAAAAAGTTAAATCTATTGCTTCATCTACTGTATTTACGGAGTTAGATGCCATTCTTTGTCGAGCGGCAGGGGACTTGTAAAAATAATTCAAAAAAATAATATCTCGAGAACCAATGAGTTAAATCAAAACTGTTATAGAACATTAATGGTTGGAAATGATCTATACTACCACCCCTTAAGAGATTTTACATTTAGTCTGTTACACCCTGTACATATAATAATACTCTTTAGTGGAAGGTAACCACCAGGCGAGGTTAATGCTCAAAGCATTTTCTACCACCTAACTGCTCAAAGTATTTTCAGAGTTTTATTATTATGTGGTCACAAACTCAAATTAATGATGAAAAATTAATGCACTGGGTGGGATTCGAACCAACGTATCCCTACGCTACATGGATTACCAGACTAGTGCTTTAACCACTTGACAAGCAGTGCACGGTTCATTACTGTGGTTGACGTTAACGCGCTAGTCTGATAATCCAGGTAGCATAGGGATCCGTTGGTTCGAATCCCACCCAGTGCATGAATTTTTCCTCATTAATTTGAGTTTGCGACCACATAATAATAAGACTCTGAGGGTTAGGTGGTAGAAAATGCTTTGAGCATTAACCTCGCCTGGTGGATGCTTTCCACTAAAGAGTATTATTATTATTACTTATTCCTTTTTAAATAGCATCTTATTAGATATTATTATTACTTATTATTTAAATAGCATCCTCAAAGAGCAAAGTTAGCACAATAGCGTATTTTATTATTATCATAGTTAATTATATACCTGCCGCTACATGCATAAACATAATATGTCTATCACTAAACTATACAACTGTAATGTACCATCTTAGTATTAACTTATAAATAGTGAGTAACAATGTAATTGGTGGAGCCGAAACTTTGTAACGGCCTCCACTGTTTTCTTATTCACTCTTAATAAAGAAAATATATTCAATTCAATTCCTCCCCCTCACCTCTTGCTCCTCCTTGCTCCACTTGAGCTCCTCGGCCATGATCTCGATGATGCCAGGCAGAGCCTCCTGCGCAGCCTGCACGTTCAGGAAGGCGAGTCTGAGGCGTCTGGCAACCATGTCAATGGCGGTGCGGGCGTACTCGCGAACCCCATACCGGATCTGAAAAGAAACCAGAGAAATATTCATATCCGATTTCGTTTATTTACTATCCCCGGGTTGTTGTACGTATTTCAATTAAATTCAGTTTCGATTAATCAAATTACGAGAGAGACACGTGAAAAAATTACATGGACGCTTAGATCCTATGTCCAGGCTCCTACCATGTCCAGTGACTCTCTTTTGGTTTGAACGTCCTGATTTCAGTTATTCAGGACGAGAGTTTTCCTCTCCAATTGATGGAAACACTACAAAATGTTGATTTATTTATTGTAAATTTTTAGTTACCTGCGAAATATAGCAACCATAAGGTTAACATTTGGTAGTGTTTCCATCGATTGGAGAGGAAAGCTCGCGTCCTGAATAACTGGAATCAGGACGTTCAAACCAAAAGAGAGTCACTGGACATGGTAGGAGCCTAATATTAGATCTAAGCGTCCATGTAAATATTTCACGTGCCTCTCTCGTAATTTGATTAATCGAAACTGAATTAAATTGAAATACAATAACCCGGGGGATAGTAAATAAACGAAATCGGATACTTGAGTTTGATAAAGTTCAAGGTTTCATACGTAATATTAGCAAAATGATGACACAGAGTTGTTAAATTACCTACATACAGGGTGTCCCACCAAACTTGGACACCTCAAATTACTCGGCCCCTGAAAGAGTTTTTGAAAAATAAAAAAATCTAGGGTACATGGGCTAATTATGCGGTTTTAGTTATGAAATTTTTTTTATACAGGGTGGTTCAAAAGTCAGAAATTGAGGTGTCAACTTTCGATTTTTAAATGGATCGACCTGAATTTTATTTTATAATTTTACTTATAAATGATTTTTGAGTACTTTTTTAAACAAAAATATTACATACAGGGTGGTTTTTTTTCGACCAATTTTTTTTCTAAATCTTGAATAACTCAAGTTCGGTTAATTTTTTCGATAACAAGAATAGAATGTGTTTGTGTAATGAATACACGCACTTTCAATTGGCATCAAAATTTTTTATACAGGGTGGTTCACAAGTGAAATAATGACTTGATTTTTTTTAAAACCGAGTTTTTTTAAATTTTTATTTAGGATTAATAATTCTCGTCAAATTTTACACATTTTTCGTTAGTCATATCGAAAAACAAAACTAAAGTGTTGTACAGGGTGAGACATAATTTTTTTGTAACACCCTGTATATGGGCAGTCAAAGAGACGCAAAATTAAATATAATGACTAAATATGCAAGAAAAACTTTGATTTTAATTAAACTAAAAAGTTATGGTGTTTTAACTAATATTGTCGCATGGACCACCCTGTAGATATTTTCTTAAACTATCATGTGGGTACTCTAAGTTGTATAAAATTCAACGAACACTTCGAATCATGTGGGAAAAAATAGTAAAAAACACGAATTTGAAGCCATTTTCAATTTGGTGTCCACACTGAATGATTTTAAAACTTGAAATAAAAAGTAGGTAGGTGTAGACACAAAATTGAGCATGGCTTTTTGAATTCATTTTTTTTCTATCAGATTTGGACTCCTCGTTGAATTTTAGACAGTTTTCGACTACCCATATGATGGTTTAAGAAAATATCTACAGGGTGGTCCATGCGACAATATTAGTTAAAACACGATAACTTTTTAGTTTAAATAAAATCAAAGTTTTTCTTGCATATTTATTATTTATATTTAATTTTGCGTCTCTTTGACTGCCCATATACAGGGTGTTACAAAAAAATTATGTCTCACCCTGTACAACACTTTAGTTTTGTTTTTCGATATGACTAACGAAAAATGTGTAAAATTTGACGAGAATTATTAATCCTAAATAAAAATTTAAAAAAACTCGGTTTTAAAAAAAATCAAGTCATTATTTCACTTGTGAACCACCCTGTATAAAATTTTTTGATGCCAATTGAAAGTGCGTGTATTCATTACACAAACACATTCTATTCTTGTTATCGAAAAAATTAACCGAACTTGAGTTATTCAAGATTTAGAAAAAAAATTGGTCGAAAAAAAACCACCCTGTATGTAATATTTTTGTTTAAAAAAGTACTCAAGAATCATTTATAAGTAAAATTATAAAATAAAATTCAGGTCGATCCATTTAAAAATCGAAAGTTGACACCTCAATTTCTGACTTTTGAACCACCCTGTATAAAAAAAATTTCATAACTAAAACCGCATAATTAGCCCATGTACCCTAGATTTTTTTATTTTTCAAAAACTCTTTCAGGGGCCGAGTACTTTGAGGTGTCCAAGTTTGGTGGGACACCCTGTATATTCTATCCAACACAATGATATCTCTCACTCACAAATGTGATCTTTCACTCGAGACATTATGACCTAAGATGGACAACGACCGCTCCTTTCTCTCCTCTTCTTTTCATTACCCATTATTCCCTTTAGTCTTACCTCATCTACCCAACGGCAATACTTGTTCTTTTGATTCCAGAATATTTGGATGTTCGGGGTCCACTCATACCTCGTGAGGAAAAATGAGTAGTTACTTGTATGAGTAACGACCAGTGGCGGCATTACCAGAGTAAAATTAATGTAATAGAATAATTTGAAATGTGAAGGAGCCTCTTAGTAATGCTGCGCTACCCACAAAATTGTGAAGAGGCCTTGTGTTTCACCACAAATAAAAGCATATATACGTAGGTAGATCAATAAGTACCCGTGTTTAGGGACATGTTACATCATTGGTGAAACTTGTTGATACTTGTTGATGGAACGACATCTCAAATGACCACATCCAAAGTTTGAAACTGATTACTCTCTTAGTTTTCATTTATCTGTCACTTGAAGTTGTTGTGTTGCGTATAGTTGAGTGATATGGAAAAAGAACAGTACCGAGCAGTTATTCGATTCCTTTTTTTGGACGGGAAAAAATGTGATGATATAAAATTAATATTAGATGCTGTGTACGGGAGCTCTTCACCTTCTATGATCACTGTTCGCTTTTGGTTTAATGAATTTAAACGAGGGCGCACAAGCATTTTTGACGAGGACCGCCCAGGACGCCCAGAAGACGTGTGTACCGAGGAAGTCGTGGAAAAAGTGCATCATATGATTCTCAAAGATCGCCGAACAAAAGTGCGTGAAGTAGCTGAGAGTGTGGGCATTTCATATGGAACTGTTTTTAAAATCTTTCATGATAAGCTGGGCATGAGAAAACTATCGGCGCGATGGGTGCCGCGATTGCTCACAATTGACAACAAACGAATTCGGCTGAATTGTTCAAAGGCTAGTTTTTTTTTTAAGTGGGGTTTAACGTCGCTTTCAACTGCCATGGTCATATCACGACGGGGGTTTTACCCTCCATTCGCAGGAAACTCACAAACCTGCTACTCACATTGACCTCACCCAGCCTGAGTGGGGCCGGGAAAAGCCAGCGTCACGAGAATTAGAATTTGAATGGTCACCCATCCAAGTCTTAACCTCGCTGAATGTCGCTTAACTTCGGTGTTCTGAAGGGAACCGGTGTATTCAACATGCCATCGACGCTGGCTAGGGCTAGTTTAGAACTCTTCAATCGCAATCCAGATGATTTTTTGCGTCGAGTTGTGACCGTTGATGAAACCTGGATACATCACTATACCCCAGAAACCAAACAGCAGTCAAAAGAATGGACTTTGGTTGGAGAATCTGCCCCAAAGAAGGCGAAATCGGTCCAATCGGCCGGAAAAGTCATGGCTACCGTTTTTTGGGATGCAAAGGGAATTATTCTTATTGACTTCTTGGAAAAAGGAAAAACAATAACTGCTGCATATTATAGTGAGTTATTGACACGATTTGATGCAAAATTGAAGGAGACACGCCCCCATTTGGCGAGAAAGAAAGTCTTGTTTCACCATGACAATGCACCAGCTCACTCATCTGGAATTGTTGCTGCTAAAATCCATCAACTTGGATACGAATTATTGCCACACCCACCTTACTCACCTGACCTAGCCCCCTGCGATTATTTTTTGTTTCCTAACTTGAAAGTTTGGCTCGGTGGAAAGAGGTTCAGCTCAAATGATGACGTCATAAGCCAGACAAAGGGCTATTTTGAGGAGTTCGAAGGGAGCTACTTTTTGGAAGGGCTAAAAAAGTGGCAGGATCGCTGGAAGAAGTGTGTAGCCTTGAAAGGAGACTACGTCGAAAAATAGAACCCAAAAATGTAAGTATCTCGCACTCTTTTTTCAAACACGGCGTACATACAATAAAGATAAACTATTTACATTACAATACAGACAAAATATTTAGAAAAAAAAGAAAAATAATGTTTGATGAAGGCTGGTGATAATACCTACCTATGGCAATCTATGGCATTACCAACATTAGTTTTTCACATTTTTTTTTTTTTTTTACTTCCGAGAAATTTCTAATATTAGAAATCGGAAGTATTGTGTTCGTTTTTGTAATTTTTTTTTTTTTTTTACCAATTCAGTCCGCTTCATTAATTCAAAAAAAAATTCTCACCTCGGCGTCAATGTACGGGAACTCGGGGTGAATCTTCTTCCCGATGATGGGCCACCGCTTGCCGGTGAGCTGGGCGAGCTTAGCCACCGCGAAGGCGCGGTCCCCGTACGAGTTGGACAGGTGCTGGGCCGTCTCGCACTCGAGGCCAAAGTCCTGGACGAGGCGGATGTACATGGTGGGGGTCCACCCGTGGGCGCCCTCGATGAGGAGACCGTCGGTCTGGCTCTCCGACACCCGGGGCTTGATCTCGGGGACGGCTGGGATTGAAAGAAATTCGGTGATACACTGGGAGGAACGCTATTTATTTATTTATTTTATTTAAATGTAAATAAAACAATAATAAAATTAGAGATCGTAGACTTCTAGAAACTCAGCTGAGGGAAGAGCCGATTTACACTCTATTTTTTTTTTTTTTATACAAAACAATCATCAACAAATTTTAATAACAATAAATTAAAAAAAAAAAAAAAACTTAAAAGTATGTACAAAAAAATACAATAAAGATCAATATTAATTTTTAATTACAATTGTTTTGTAATCCGGGGCGAAGTTTTTTTTCTGTTTTTTTTTTTTATCATTGTTTTTCCCTTACGCAGTTTTTTTTCCTGCTTTAATTTTTTTTTAAGCAGGGAAATATTGCAATTCCCTTGAGTTCCTGTATATTCAGGGGTTTGATCTCGGGGACAGCTGGGAATCAAATAAGTTATCATATTTGTGTTAATCAATATCGTGATATGGAGGGGTGAGAAACTTAGAGATCGTAGACTTCTACAAACTCAGCTGAGGGAAGAGCCGATTTACACTCTATTTTTTTTTTTTTTTTTTTACAAAACAATCATCAACAAATTTTAATAACAATAAATTAAAAAAAAAAAAACATGTACAAAAAAATAAAATAAAGATCAATATTAATTTTTAATTACAATTGTTTTGTAATCCGGGGCGAAGTTTTTTTTCTGTTTTTTTTTTATCATTGTTTTTCCCTTACGCAGTGTATTTTCCTGCTTTAAAACTTTTTTAAGCAGGAAAATATTGCAAGTCCCTTCCTTGAATTCCTGTTTATTCAGGCTCGACTGTAATTGTGATAATAATGAAAAATAAAATAATAATGGGCCGTATTTACATAAAAAAGAAGTAACGGCTCGTGAGCAAAAGCAATAAATATGAAGGGAAAGGTAGAAGAAACAGCAATTACTCTTTTTCGCATTCATAACCATTTCTTTTTTCTTTATTCATAATTTCCTTGAACTTTTTTTCCTTTCCTTTTTACTTTCCTTATCCTATAATAAGGAAAGTATTGTATTCGTCGAAAATTTGACCTACCCAGTTTTTCACATTTCTGGACGAATCATAGCCTCAGGATACCAAAAAAATTGTTTTCAGCCATTGGTCCGTGCGTCTGTCTGTCTGTCTGTGTGTCTGTGTGTCTGTGTGTCTGTGTGTGAACAGGATATCTCAAGAACGGTAAGAGCTAGAGACTTGAAATTTGGTATGGAAATTAATTTTATACACCAGACGAACCACGAAACTTTTGGTTGCAATCGGCCGCAGAATGCGGCCGCAGGGCCGCAAATATTGGCCGCAAGCGCCGTTTCTATGAATTGGTTAAAGATACAAAAAAAGTTAGAGAACAACATTTTCTTAGATTAAAAAAATAATAGGAGTCTATTCTGATCATTTTTTTGATATCTTGAACTTTTTTGAACTCGGCCCCAATTTACCGGTATTTTGGGGAGGACCCGCTTGGACTAACTTTTTTATTATTCATCCTAGATGGGAGTTGTGACATATCAAATCCAATGATTTTAAGGTGCTGATTACGAATTTGATGTTTATTTTTAGCTAAATGTTACCTTTGACTCACCAGTGGCTTTTGGTCCCGTTTCCATTCCTAATAATTATGATAAGGAAAGTCGTGTGATGTTTACACCAGATTTTTTCTTTTATAACCAAGAATTTGCTTTTACTCAAAAGCAAGTTCCCCATGTTTAAGTTAGAGGAGCTATTAATAAAAGGAAAAGGTCAGCTTTATGAATATCCATGTACCATTTACTTTCAAAGAAGGAAAAGCTTTTGCTTTCATGAATAAGCCATTGCTCTCAAAATTTTATGGCCCATTAACCGACCTCAGTAGCTTGATCGATAAAGCAGCGGACTTGTAACCTGGAGGTCGGTGGTTCAAGTGCCGGTTTGAGCGTAGATTTAGTAGAGCGAGTTTGAGTAGTTGTGATATCACGATAGTGATTAACACAAATATGATAACTTAACTTTTTTAACTATGTCCCATGTAACCTGGAGGTCGGTGGTTCAAGTCCCGGTTTGAGCGTAGATTTAGTAAAGCGAGTTTGAGTAGTTGTGATATCACGATAGTGATTAACACAAATATGATAACTTAACTTTTTTTTAACTCATCATCATCATAGGTTGGCGTCATCGTGATCGATGGTAGCCAGACAGTGGAGTAATGACTTAGCACTTCTACCGCTGTCTATACAAGGAGGCTAATAATTGACAAGGGCCCCCAGAACCAAGGCAATGCTGGTCTACTCCCTGTTTATAGTTCCCCAGCCAGACTGCTGGTCTACTCCCTGTTTATAGTCCCCCAGCCAGACTGCTGGTCTACTCTCTGTTTATAGTCCCCCAGCCAGACTGCTGGTCTACACCCTATTTATAGTCCCCCAGCCAGACTGCTGGTCAACTCTCTGTTTAGTCCCCCAGAAGGAACTTTCAAAGAAGGAAAATCTTTTGATTTCATGGAAAAGCAATTGCTCTCAAAATTTTATGGCCCATTAAAGGGATTCGAACCCGCTCACCTTGGAGCACAGCGTCGATGGTCTCGGAAGCCATAGCTCGGTACGTGGTCCACTTCCCGCCCGCGATGGTAACCATGTTACTGGGAGACACGTGAACGATGTGGTTGCGGGCTATGGACTGGGTGTCGCCTGTCTTGTTAGGGTCCGAGACTAGAGGTCGGATTCCACTCCAAGCAGATAGTACGTCACCTCTTCTCACTGGAAGAAAGTTGAATATAAATATAAATATGAGCGCGCGATCAGCTCAGTGGTTAAGGTCCCGGATTCGATCCCCGAGCCGAGAAAAAAAAAATTGAAATCGGAGCAAAAAAATATTTTTTTTTTTTTATAAAACGAACACAATACTTCCGATTTCTAATATTAGAAATTTCTCGGAAGTAATATATTCTAAATTTGGTTACAGTTGTTTGTAAGGGATACCTTCCGGTGCGCTCGTGTTGATTCAGCACCTAATTGGGAACTATAGTGTCACTTCTCGCCCACCAGACGGGAGACATACTACGGGAAGAGCAAGCGACAACATAAACGACAAGCGTCTACAGTAACTACTGTTTCATGGCTACGAAATAAATACTTTCCTTTCTAAAGGACAAGGAAAGCAAAAAAGCTGTGAAAAACTTATTTTTTTATATAAAAAATAATAATAAAGCTTCTTGTTTATTTTAAAATAAAAAGAAGCTCTAAGAATGAATAGCCAGAAAAACGATCACAAAACTCCGGACATGATAGTGTCGACTGTGTCCAGTACACCATGCCAGTAGACAACACATGTCTGTGCAATCGATCTCTGCAATCTACAACGGGATCGAAAAATTTTGCCTCTAATTTGGATTTTAGGGGATCTACATACACTTCGTGGGTGGATCCCCTAAAATCTAAATCTAAGATGAAAATATTTCATATTTGATTTTAGCTAATGAAAATAACAATGAACTAAACGCATTGCACATAGTAAAGTAGTTTAGCCAGAAAATAAATATCAAATTCTTTTAATTTAAAAAAATAAAATAAGTGAATGACTAAATTTCTCGTCTCTTCCAAATTTTTTAGTAAAATAGTACGAACAGATAGATCGACTTTTCTTACTTTAAGTGAGGCGTCCAGTTTCAAAACTCTTTATATCCAAAAAATCGAAAACGCAGATTTTTACATTTCTGGAATCTTCAGAACAAAGCACACATTATCTGAAAATATTTAGTAGCAAAACTATGTAGAACCCGGCTTAATATCATGAGAAAGATTCAAGTCGGTTGCTAAACTCAGTATTTCCAAAGGAGATTTGGCTGCATAACTCTGTATATCCATGCGTAAAAACTGTTATATCCTAGTATAAAAATGGCGTATGGGAAATGTTCGGTAACAAAACTCGTTATGTCCATCGAAAGAAAGGCTTTGTTCTTGTGAAAGGTGAAGTTCCCTACAGATCAGATGTCTGCAAATTCAAGTCTGTTATGAAGAAAGGTAAAAACTTAAATAATTTCAATCCAACCATTATAGAGTTTGATTAATTTGTCAAACCTGAAAAACTTAATAATAATAATAATGACACTCTTTAGTGGAAGGTAACCACCAGGCGAGGTTAATGCTTAAAGCATTTTCTACCACCTAACCTTCAGAGTCTTATTATTATGTGGTTACAAACTCAAATTAATGAGAAAAATTCATGCACTGTGTGGGATTCGAACCAACAGACCCCTACGCTACCTGGATTACCAGACTAGCGAGCGTGTCTACCAGTGCACTTGACTACCAGTGCACCTAAACTTATTGATGTTAATAAAAAAAAGTTATCATATTTGTGTTAAACACTTTCGTATTATCACAACTACTCTAAGTGGCTTTACTAAATCTACGCTGAAACCGGGACATGAACCACCGACCTCCAGGATACAAGTCCGCCGCCTTATCGATCAAGCTACTGAGGTCGGATTATTGATGTTTATAATTTACTATAAAAACATTTTGGTGAGTCTTAGAAAAAAAGAGAAGATCTCAAATTCTACAAATTAATACTGGAAGAAGAGTTACTACCCCACATGTAACTGAAGAAAAAAATGATGAAGATTGCTTCCCAGAAGAGGATGAATATTTAACTGTTTCCATTTGACTCATATTTGTATGATAAAAATACATGCTAACTTTTATTGAACAAAACTATTGAAGTGCCAATAATTGTTTTCTTTTATTCTATAATATATTATCAGGCATAATTGACTGATGATAATAGATTGTGCTGCTGCAAAACTCTTTATATCCTTGTGATACGTTTGCAAAACTTGTTATGTCCATGCTAAGGTAGCAAAACTCTTTATATCCAAATTAAATTCTTAAATATTTCGAGAACACCTGAATAAAATGTTTTTTTCTCGTCATAAAAAGGTGTATTAAGACTTATACTATCTACCAATATGATATTGTCTTTGGAAAATAATAAAAAAATGGACTTTATCGTTTTTCGTTGTTCTTGTAAAATTTGAAAAAGTGGATATAAAGAGTTTTGAAACTGTACGCCTCAAGTAGTCCTTGGGTGGTTCCCGTGAATTAAAAATGGGTAGATCCCGTGAAATAAAAATGGGTAGTGTCCGTGAAATAAAAATGGGTAGTTTCCGTGAGTAAAAAAAAAAAAAAAATGGCAGTCACCTTCAACATCTGGGTTGAGGTAGTTCTTCACCTCCTGGAGAATGAACATGATCTCGTCCTCTGTGGGTTTGGGGTGGTGTGTGACGTCACAGGGTAGGTCCGTGGTTCCGGCTATGGTGTGCTTGAGCCATGGCAGGAAGAAGATTACCCGGCCGTCCGAAGTGGCAGGATCCAGGAGACCCATCTGGTCAGGACTAGAATCATAGGCATGATCGTGCTGTTATGATAATAATAATATCGCCTTATTTATACTGCCCGATTAGGACTATTACGTCCCATTATTCCAGCAGTAAGCCCAAGACGTATTATTATGTGGTAAAAATCCCAAATGGGAGGATAACTTGTCATGTCCCGGTTGGGTTTCGAACCCGCGACATCTTGAATCTCTGGATTCACAGAGTGCCGCCTTTACCACTGAGCTACCGGGACGGACAGGACCATAGCGTGTAGAATATGATAGAACCATAGCGTGTAGAATTGTTGATAAATCATAGAACAAAGGCCTTATCGAGCCCTTGGTTGACAGGAAATGTGCCAAGTATAGCCGCCGCATTGCTTCTTTGGACGGCCATAGCAAGTCCCTGTGTAGAATTAAGAAGTGAGGAAACGAACCCCGGTTGCATGGAAACGCCACATAGCGCGACACCATCGCCAAGGAATAGAATATGTCTAGCGGTCTATGTTATATTTACATTTGATTTGTTTATGTTTACATTTGATATATTTATGTTTATGTTTACATTTGATATATTTATGTTTATGTTTACATTTGATATATTTATGTTTATGTTTACATTTGATACGGGGAAGAAATTTTGTGAGGGACGAGGAGAGGATACTCCTTTGCGATACTAGCGCTCCTTTGCGATCCTAGTCATATTTATTTTATTTTCACAAGTAAAATATTTCATCGAAAGATGAAAGTGTTGGTAGGGTGCCTATTTCTATTTAAGAACTAATATAGTCTACGTGTTTAGTGAGGAGTAGAATCGTTATTACTATAATTATACTTAAAGAGCAACATGAATGTTTCATACCAAGAAAAAAAAAATTGTTCAAACCATAAATAATATTAATAATATCGCCTTATTTATACTGCCCGATTTGGACTATTGAGTCCCATTATTGCAGCAGAAAGCCCAAGACATATTATGATGTGGTAAAAAACCCAAATGGATAACATGGATAACGGCTGGGACATAACAAGTTATGATAAGGGACATAAATAGCGTACGTATCGCAGCAGAAAAAAAAGTTTCTCTCAAACCCCATCTCACCGTTTATCCCATCTTAATATATAAATGTCAAAGTCACTGACTGACTGACTGATCATCGCTCTACAGCCCAAACCGTAAGTCCTAGGAAGCTGAAATTTGGTAGGTAGCTTTGTCTTATAGTCTAGATGTGCAATAAGACGGGATTTTTCGAAATTCCCAATACAACACCTGCCACTGGCGAAAAAGGGCGATAGCCCGCTAGTAAAATATACATATAAGACCTGTTTGACTGCTGGAGTAAAGGGACTTTTCAGTCTTACCTCGGCAGTATAAACAAGGTATATTCTATTCTATTCTATTCTATCTCACCTGTAGTACCCGGGCAGCACAATTATTCTTATTCTATTCTATTCTATCTTACCTGTAGTACCCGGGCAGCACAATTATTCTTATTCTATTCTATTCTATCTCACCTGTAGTACCCGGGCAGCACAATTATTCTTATTCTATTCTATTCTATTCTATCTCACCTGTAGTACCCGGGCAGCACAATTATTCTTATTCTTATTCTATTCTTTTTCTTATTCTATTCTATCTCACCTGTAGTACCCGGGCAGCACAATTATTCTTATTCTATTCTATTCTATCTCACCTGTAGTACCCGGGCAGCACAATTATTCTTATTCTATTCTATTCTATTCTATCTCACCTGTAGTACCCGGGCAGCACAATTATTCTTATTCTTATTCTATTCTATTCTTTTTCTTATTCTATTCTATCTCACCTGTAGTACCCGGCAGCACAATTATTCTTATTCTTATTCTATTCTATTCTTTTTCTTATTCTATTCTATCTCACCTGTAGTACCCGGGCAGCACAATTATTCTTATTCTTATTCTATTCTATTCTATTCTATTCTATTCTATCTCACCTGTAGTACCCGGGCAGCACAATTATTCTTATTCTTATTCTATTCTATTCTATTCTATTCTATTCTATTCTATCTCACCTGTAGTACCCGGGCAGCACAATTATTCTTATTCTTATTCTATTCTATTCTATTCTATTCTATTCCACCTCACCTGTAGTACCCGGGCAGCACAATGTGCACACCAGAGCTGGGCACACAGATCTTAGGCACCTGGCCGTCGTCCATGCGGCGGATCGAATCCGTGAACTCTATTCTATTCTATTCTATTTCTATTTCTATTTCTATTTCTATTTCTATTTCTATTTCTATTTCTATTTTTTCTATTTCTATTTCTATTTCTATTTCTATTTCTATTTCTATTTTCTATTTCTATTTTCTATTTCTATTTCTATTTCTATTTCTATTTCTATTTCTATTTCTATTTCTATTTCTATTTCTATTTCTATTTCTATTTCTATTTCTATTTCTATTTCTATTATTCTATTTCTATATTCTATTTCTATTTCTATTTCTATTTCTATTTCTATTTCTATTTCTATTTCTATTTCTATTTCTATTTCTATTTCTATTCTATTTCTATTTCTATTTCTATTTCTATTTCTATTTCTATTTCTATTTCTATTTCTATTTCTATTTCTATTTCTATTTCTATTTCTATTTCTTTCTATTTCTATTTCTATTTCTATTTCTATTTCTTATTCTATTTCTATTTCTATTTCTATTTCTATTTCTATTCTATTCTATTTCTATTCTATTCTATTCTATTCTATTTCTATCTCACCTGTAGTACCCGGGCAGCACAATTATTCTTATTCTTATTCTATTCTATTCTATTCTATCTCACCTGTAGTACCCGGGCAGCACAATTATTCTTATTCTTATTCTATTCTATCTTTTCTTATTCTATTCTATCTCACCTGTAGTACCCGGGCAGCACAATTATTCTTATTCTATTCTCTTCTATCTTACCTGTAGTACCCGGGCAGCACAATTATTCTTATTCTATTCTATTCTATCTCACCTGTATACCCGGGCAGCACAATTATTCTTATTCTATCTATTCTATCTCACCTGTAGTACCCGGGCAGCACAATTATTCTTATTCATTCTATTCTATTCTATCTCACCTGTAGTACCGGCAGCACAATTATTCTTATTCTTATTCTATTCTATTCTTTTTCTTATTCTATTCTATCTCACCTGTAGTACCCGGCAGCACAATTATTCTTATTCTTATTCTATCTATTCTTTTTCTTATTCTATTCTATCTCACCTGTAGTACCCGGGCAGCACAATTATTCTTATTCTTATTCTATTCTATTCTATTCTATTCTATTCTATCTCACCTGTAGTACCCGGGCAGCACAATTATTCTTATTCTTATTCTATTCTATTCTTTTTCTTATTCTATTCTATCTCACCTGTAGTACCGGGCAGCACAATTATTCTTATTCTTATTCTATCTATTCTTTTTCTTATTCTATTCTATCTCACCTGTAGTACCCGGCAGCACAATTATTCTTATCTTATTCTATTCTATTCTATTCTATTCTATTCTATCTCACCTAGTACCCGGCAGCACAATTATTCTTATTCTTATTCATTCTATTCTATTCATTCTATTCTATCTCACCTGAGTACCCGGCAGCACAATGTGCACACCAGAGCTGGGCACACAGATCTTAGGCACCTGGCCGTCGTCCATGCGGCGGATCGATCCGTGAACTCTATCTATTCTATTCTATTCTATTTCTATTTCTATTTCTATTTCTATTTCTATTTCTATTTCTATTTCTATTTCTATTTCTATTTCTATTTCTATTTCTATTTCTATTCTATTTCTATTTCTATTCTATTTCTATTTCTATTTCTATTTCTATTTCTATTTCTATTCTATTTCTATTTCTATTTCTATTTCTATTCTATTTCTATTTCTATTCTATTTCTATTTCTATTTCTATTTCTATTTCTATTTCTATTTCTATTTCTATTTCTATTTCTATTTCTATTTCTATTTCTATTTCTATTTCTATTCTATTTCTATTTCTATTTCTATTTCTATTTCTATTTCTATTTCTATTTCTATTTCTATTTCTATTTCTATTCTATTCTATTCTATTTCTATTTCTATTTCTATTTCTATTTCTATTCTATTCTATTTCTATTTCTATTTCTATTTCTATTTCTATTTCTATTTCTATTTCTATTTCTATTTCTATTTCTATTTCTATTTCTATTCTATTTCTATTTCTATTTCTATTTCTATTCTATTCTATTCTATTTCTATTCTATCCTATTCTATTCTATTCTATTCTATTCTATCTCACCTGTAGTACCCAGGCAGCACAATGTGCACACCAGAGCTGGGCACACAGATCTTAGGCACCTGGCCGTCGTCCATGCGGCGGATCGAATCCGTGAACTCTATTCTATTCTATTCTATTCTATTCTATTTCTATTTTTCTATTTCTATTTTTATTTTTATTTCTATTTCTATTTCTATTTCTTTCTATTTCTATTTCTATTTCTATTTCTATTTCTATTCTATTTCTATTTCTATTTCTATTTCTATTTCTATTTCTATTTCTATTTCTATTTCTATTTCTATTTCTATTTCTATTTCTATTTCTATTTCTATTTCTATTTCTATTTCTATTTCTATTTCTATTTCTATTTTCTATTTCTATTTCTATTTCTATTTCTATTTCTATTTCTATTTCTATTTCTATTTCTATTTCTATTTCTATTTCTATTTCTATTTCTATTTCTTCATTTCTATTTCTATTTCTATTTTTCTATTTCTATTTCTATTTCTATTTCTATTTCTATTTCTATTTCTATTTCTATTTCTATTTCTATTTCTATTTCTATTTCTATTTCTATTTCTATTTCTATTTCTATTTCTATTTCTATTTCTATTTCTATTTCTATTTCTATTTCTATTTCTATTTCTATTTCTATTTCTATTTCTATTCTATTCTATTCTATTCTATTCTATTCTATCTATTCTATCTCACCTGTAGTACCCGGGCAGCACAATTATTCTTATTCTTATTCTATTCTATTCTATTCTATCTCACCTGTAGTACCCGGGCAGCACAATTATTCTTATTCTTATTCTATTCTATTCTTTTTCTTATTCTATTCTATCTCACCTGTAGTACCCGGGCAGCACAATTATTCTTATTCTATTCTCTTCTATCTTACCTGTAGTACCCGGGCAGCACAATTATTCTTATTCTATTCTATTCTATCTCACCTGTAGTACCCGGGCAGCACAATTATTCTTATTCTATTCTATTCTATCTCACCTGTAGTACCCGGGCAGCACAATTATTCTTATTCTATACAATTCTTATTCTTATTCTATTCTATCTCACCTGTAGTACCCGGGCAGCACAATTATTCTTATTCTATTCTATTCTATCTCACCTGTAGTACCCGGGCAGCACAATTATTCTTATTCTATTCTATTCTATCTCACCTGTAGTACCCGGGCAGCACAATTATTCTTATTCTATTCTATTCTATCTCACCTGTAGTACCCAGGCAGCACAATTATTCTTATTCTATTCTATTCTATCTCACCTGTAGTACCCGGGCAGCACAATTATTCTTATTCTATTCTATTCTATCTCACCTGTAGTACCCAGGCAGCACAATTATTCTTATTCTATTCTATTCTATCTCACCTGTAGTACCCAGGCAGCACAATTATTCTTAATCTATTCTATTCTATCTCACCTGTAGTACCCAGGCAGCACAATTATTCTTAATCTATTCTATTCTATCTCACCTGTAGTACCCGGGCAGCACAATTATTCTTATTCTATTCTATTCTATCTCACCTGTAGTACCCGGGCAGCACAATTATTCTTATTCTATTCTATTCTATCTCACCTGTAGTACCCAGGCAGCACAATGTGCACGCCGGAGCTGGGCACACAGATCTTAGGCACCTGGCCGTCGTCCATGCGGCGGATCGAATCCGTGAACGGGCCCGTCGCGTTGATCACGCTCTTGGCTCTCACGTCCCACTCCTTGCCCGTGAGCTCGTCACGCACCTTGGCGCCCCGCACCTTGCCCTTCTCGTCCTTGAGCAGCGACGTGACGCGCACGTGATTGGCCACGGTGGCGCCGTGACGCGTCGCTGTGAGCGCGATGGCGAGACACATGCGCGCGTCGTCCTGTTGCCCTGGCAACCGAGAAATAGAGACGAGATATTTTTCATACTACAGATTAATTTAACTATCGAAAATTTATTACAAAGTACACTCCTGGATAACAAAAAATGTTTTTAACTATTTATTTATTTAATAAGTTAACGGGAGATACCCAGTTTTACAATGTGACCCTAGTCTTAATACTAATATTAATATAAAAAGAAATTCAAAGGAAAATACAGATGAAGAAGTTAAATAAAATGACATGAAAAGTTGGTACATATTAGTTTAAATTATGAAAATGTTGATCAATGTCAAATAATTTTTTTATATTTATAAAATATAAAAAATGCCTTCCAAGTCTGAGGAACGAGGCACTGTGCCCATCACAGCTGCTGCATTTCCTCTCTGGATACACAGATTAACAGATTAATTGAAATATTTTGATGGACTTTTTACGATAAAAAAATGTCAACTATTCATCTCTTTCAACAAATAAATTGAGAATTTTTGATAGACTTTTGACGATAAAAATAGAAAAAAACGTCAACTATTCTTTTCTTTCTTTTAATTTGCTTTTTTCCAAATTTATTTGTGATCGGCATTGTTCAACCTCTTCCTTATGTCTGAGGTTGTTTGGTTGTGGCACTCCTACTTCCGCTTTTTATTGGTGGATACCCCATCATTAACACCGGAAATTTAAAAAAAAAAAAAAAAACCAGTTAGAAATATGACAATAACAAGAAAATAAAACTTTTTTTCCATATTCTTTTTCTTGCTCAGAACTTGCTCTTCTTTTAAAAATGAGATTTGGTAATGAAAAATCTCACCTATACATGGAAAGATAAATAATAATACTTACCGTCATAGTACACGATAGCTCCGCACAGCTTATCTCCCCGGATCATAGGGAACAGCTCCAGGGCATTCTTTTTGGACAGGTAGTAGGAGCTCTTCACTGTTTTGGATCCGGCTACGAAATCGTACGCTTTGATGCCCACCCAGTAGTAGGGGATCTGCCACCAGCTGAAATAACAATGAAGTAGTTAGAAGAGATTTAAAAGCACCAGCTGAAATAATCAATGAAGAAGTCAGAAGAGATTTAAAAACACCAGCTGAAATAATCAATGAAGTAGTCAGAAGAGATTTAGAAGCACCAGCTGAAATAATCAATGAAAGAGTCAGGAGAGATTTAAAAACACCAGCTGAAATATCAATGCTGTGGTCAGAAGAGATTTAAAAATACCAGCTGAAATATCAATGAAGTAGTCAGAAGAGATTTAAAAACACCAGCTGAAATAATCAATGAAGTAGTTAGAAGAGATTTAAAAACACCAGCTGAAATAATCAATGAAGTAGTTAGAAGAGATTTAAAAACACCAGCTGAAATAATCAATGAAGAGATTTAAAAACACCAGCTGAAATAATCAATGAAGTAATCAGAAGAGATAAAACACCAGCTTTGCACACAGTACAGTAGTTGTCATGGCTATTTCATTGCTCCTAAATACATGTAGATGTGAAACACTCATTCTAAAATGAAAAAATAAAAATAAGATGCCGCGAACATTCGACTCGCTTTACTAAAATTGCCACACTCGGACTCGAACCGCTGACCTTGAGGTTGAAAGATTGCTATCATGAAGAGAATGCCGTTGGAATTAGCACCGCCCTTGATCAAGTTTTGTTTTGTTAATTTTAATTCCTATGTATGTATATATTCTATGTTATTTGTAAATAAAACTTGATCCAACATGTTTAATAATGATAGAATTATTGATAGAACCATGGGAATGGAGTTCATTTAGAAGTTTGAACTCTTATATTCTACAGTTTTAGATAAATCGACTTATTTTGTGCAAATGAGAGATAAAAATGCTCCGACATCAGGAATCGCATCTTTTGATGAATAATGTGAAACTACATCTCTACAACCTCAGTTTCACTTGCTTTAGCAAACATTTGAATTATTCGTGGTAATGATAGTAGTGATTCATGACTGAAAATTGGCTTCACTAATATGGCAGAACCACGACCTTGGCTAATGTAATCTTATACTGGGTGGTGTAGATATAACTAACTGTACGATAAAGGGTCTAAGAAAATAATGGTCTTGTAATGTTCATTATTCGTGGCAATGATAGTAGTGATTCATGACTGAAAATTGGCTTCATTAATGTGGCAGAACCACGACCTTGGCTAATGTAATCTTATACTGGGTGGTGTGGATATAACTAACTGTACGTTAAAGGGTCTAGGAAAAAAATGGTCTTGTAATATGTATTAATAAACCTGAAAATTTTGACGATTAAATATAAATACACGGAAGTGAAGTGTCATAATCTTTGAAAAATTTGTCGAAATATAAAAATTGAATCTTTCAAGGTTGGGGGCAGTTTCGAACCACAATTGAAACTGAGTTTTCGAACAACCATCTATCAGCACTGTAAGTTGGCGATGTTAACTTTCTGTCACCTAAGAGTCTAAAGCCTAGATGTATAGTTGCTAATGGACAGATTTAATCATGGACTTGGAAACCATTTCATGCAATATCAAATGGCTAAATTGACTATACAATCCATTTACGGGTGATCCATGTTCCAATCATTTTCTTTACCAAAAAATTGGTCTTGCCATTCAAAGAGGAAATGCTTCTTGCATCCTCGGTTCCCTTTCAGAAGGACGGTCCCTAGGATAAGTATTTTATATATTAGAAATAAAACATGAATTATTTCAACAACAACAAAAAATCCATGGTAAGAGTACTTATTTGAGGAAAATACAAGAATGACACGATTAATAAAATAAAAATAGAAAAAATGTGCCATAATAGGAACTTGATTCTCGAACCCAGGAGGTCAGGAGTCCGCTGCCTCCAGGTTCCATCTACTGACAGGCACCCTGTATACTTCCTTCTCACTGCACAGATCATACGGCCGATGAATGACTCAAAGTGAGCAATTACCCGATTGATACGGCTTTGCAATAACCTTGCGTACGTGTGCTTATCAGATAACGTGATGAGTTCAATACGGTTCTTTATCGGGTGGAATGAAAAAGTAATTAACACGTAGGTAAATAATAAACAACACATGATCCAGTCATCAGGGTGGAACTAGTCAGAACACCTTAACCCTATCCAGGCTAGCTAGCTATCAAACAGATATTCAAGTTTGCAAAGACTTTCAATTAAAAGTCTCATGAGCCAGCATCGATGGCACGTTGAATACATCAGCTCTCGATCTATAACTGAAGTTAAATCCAGCGTGGTTAGGACTTGGATGGATGACAATTCAAATTTAAACTCTAAAACTGCAGTAATGCTGCATAAAGCTTTCCCGGCCCCACTCAAGCTGGATGAGGTTAATCTGAGGAGCTGGTTTGTGAGTTTTTCACAGCACATGAAGGATAAATCTAACGATAAAAACATATAGTTAAAAGGGGAGTTAAAGAAACCCCTATATTATCGATGCTTAGACCCAAGAACGAGCTAGGTCTGTGGCCTAGGACAAGCTGGGGTTCTAAATTAGTACACCAGGAACATATTACTATATAACGCAATTTTTCCATATAGATTTCAAGATGGCTGCCCTACACTAACTACACTTGTAAGTTACAATTCCATATCATATTGTCATAGGCCACAGGTGTACATTAATTTTAGCATTAGCAAAAGCCACCACCACAACAACAAATGAAAGATAAGGTATACATAATATTTGATCATCTACTCTATCCTATACATACAATATTTCCGATTTTGAATGTTAGGTACGAGTAGTATCGAGAGAATATTGACGAAGTTACTTATTTTTACTACAAGATCATTGAGAGAGATATTCTTTTTATGTAATTAAAAAATAATTATAGATATGCTCATGACAAAATGATAGTAAGAATAATAGCTACAACACGTGTTGTTTTTCAATGCCGAAAATTCAAGCTATGAACCAAAATGGAGGACACACATGCCTCAATACAGAGTGAGATCAACACATTATTAAATCAAATAGGAATGAAAGTAAAATAAACGAGATATTCTTACAAGCTAAGGACAAATACCTTTCTCAATCAATAAAAATGAATAAAAGGAAAACAATTTTTTTTTCAATATTCTCGTATAAATTATAAACTTTCCTCGAGTAAAATAAATGCTCAAGGTATGTCTCAGGTAGAAACAAAGTAATTTATGTCATACAGATTATATAACACCCACTTTGTATCGTGATTTTGAACCGAGGGTAATCTAAGACTCAAGAAGAGTTTTGAATTCCATTTTAATTTGATATTTCTCTACATTTGTCTTGAAAAAGCCGTTATTTTGTTTAAAGATTATGTTGGACTTTTTCAAATGAATTTCATTGTTATTTATTTATGTTTCGAGCAGATTAATTAACTTTACGGAACCCCCTGTAGGATAATAAAACATTTGATACGAAGGCACCGTGCCAAATTAAACTGTCCAGGCATTGCCAAATTATTTTTATCTCACGCCGCTCGCTTTGTTTTAATGAGATGACATTGTATTGATACTCGCTCCAATAGGTACCGAATTGATTGCATTTACCTTTGACAATTTCTTGAATAAATTTCAACGAAAAATATTATTTTCATTACTCAATAATAACAACTTTCAGCATAGGTGGGTATGAGAATGAAGCTTCTGTCCCGGTAGCTCAGTGGTAAAGGCGGCACTCTGTGAATACAAAGATTCCAGAGGTCGCGGGTTCGAAACCTAGCCGGGACATGACAAGTTATCTTCCCATTTGGGATTTTTACCACATAATAATACGTCTTGGGCTTACTGCTGGAATAATGGGACCCTAATCGGGCAGTATAAATAAGGCGATATTATTATTATTATTCTAACTCTTTCAGAAGATCAAACACTTCGGCCGAGGTGTCCCATAGAAAAAAGAGATAGGTAGGTACCAAAACAGAGAACAGACTAGCCAATCTTGACAAGCCAGGCTATCTTTCAGTTTTCCCATGGGTTTCATGGCTTATTTAGAAAAAGCCCAATTCCTCACGATGATTGATCCCGTATAGAAATATGTGTTTCAGAACGAACCTGCTTTTTAACTACAGTTGGCTACAGACCATCACTCCTCGCAGCAGGGGTAGCCATGCTGGTTACAACAACAATCTTTTACGTGGATGTATAGTAAAAATGGTTTTCTAAATCTCCACCTAGGGAGCCAACTATATGGACAAAGGCACGAGTCACATGATGCAGGAGGCACGGGCGTAGGGATTCTTTGGTTCGGATCCCACCAAGTACATGATTTCCCGTTAGAATATTTGAGAATTTGACCACATAATAAAGGCACTAAACCAACAACTGGAATGAAGGGGCTTTATAGAACTTTTTGAAGTAGAAGTGTATGTATGATTTTATTTGTGGTGAAGCACAAGGCCTCTTCACAATTTTTTGTGGGTAGCGCAGCATTACTAAGAGCCTCTTTTCCTTTTCGAATTCTTTTACATTAATTTCATTTTACTCTGGTAATGCCGCCACTGGTCGTTACTGATACAAGTAACTACTCATTTTTCCTCACGAGGTATGAGTGGACCCCGAACATCCAAGTACAGAGCAGAAAAATTCCTGCCCCGCTGGGGATCGAACCCAGGTCACCATGCGTACAATGCCTAGCGCGCTAACTCACTCTACCACAGTGACTACTTATTGCAGTAGAAGTGTCATTAATGGTTTTCAAAAACTAAGGTTTTACTGATTGCTAGCCCTGGAATTCTTCGAAATATCTGCCCGCCATCTCCCTTCATCCAAGTAAATGGAGATGACATTGAAGTCGTACAGTCAGCAAGAAATCTAGGTATAATATTTGACGATACCTTGAGCTGGGCTGTTGAGGTGCGCAATGTAAGGAAAAAGGTCTTCGGGGCACTATGGTCATTAGGTCGTCTTAAAAAGTATCTCTCACTGAACTCAAGAAAACTCCTTATAAAATTCTATGTTTTGCCATTGTTCGAATATTGTGCCCCAATCCTCTTGGGACTCACCCAGGAGGAATCAATTAGATTACAACGGGCACAAAACGCATGTGCTCGTTTTATTTTCAATGTTAGGCGCTGGGAACATATAACTCCCTACCTGAACCGTCTTCAGTGGTTAAAGGTAGAGGACCGGAGAAAACTCCTTACTCTATTTTTCATTTTCAAAATCCTCTCTACACAGTCTCCTTCATATCTGTTTGAAAAATATAGCTTCCGTTCTACTATTAGCACACGAGAAACTAGGTCTCACCCACTCCTCCTAGAAATCCCATCCTGTAGAACGGAGGCATACCACAAAGGGTTCCTAGTCTCATCTGTGAACCTCTGGAACTCCGTACCCTATCCAATCCTTAACTCATTATCTGAATACTCCTTTAAAGCAAAGCTTACTGAAGCAGTTGGCAACCACTCCTTAACCCTTAAAAATCCCAATCTCTCTAACCACTCCTTCCTCTCTCCTTTTTACTCATGCTAGGTGTGAATGTGTGTGTGTGTATGGATACCTTTTTTATTTTTTTTTTTATATTTTTATACCTTATTAATTGTAATACTTGTATATTATGTTATCTATTTAAATAAATAAAGAGGTGCTATATTAAACTGTTAGCGTAATGGGACTTCCTGTCTCGAGCCGACAGTCTAAATAAAGCACTACTATACTATACTATTAATGAGGAGCCCGTAACATCCCCACCTGGAGCAAGGACCTCTCCTAGAGCTGTCCAATGTTTTCTTTCCTGTCCCTCTTGAGTCTATCTTGGTTCTGCCGGTGAATACCCATGTATTATTATTATTTTACAATTTACAGTATTTTTACAATACAGACGAACCTGGATATAAGAAAACAATCCCGAGGCAAAATTACTTATTTACAAGGGAAGAACCTGCATGTAAGAGACAAAATTCCGCTCTCTTGAGTTCTCCTATATCTAGGTTCGACCGAGTAAAGAAGAAATCTCCTGGATATAAGAGAAAAATATCTAGGTAAAATTTACCTCTTAACGAAATAAGCTCTTTAGAAACATTTTCCACGAAGAAAAAAATCCCTTTCCTTGAGTTCTCTTATATCCAGGTTCAACTGTGTAGAAAAGAAACCTCCTGGTTATAAGAGAAAAATATCTTGCTAAAATTTACCCCCTATATGAAATAACCTCTTTAGAAACATTTTCCACGAAAAAAAAAAAATCCCGTCCCTTGAGTTCTCTTAATAATAATGATCTTTATTTTTCTATCTTTTGTATATACATTATTGTGTTCCCATGAAGTACTTGTGTACTTTTCGGGATATCCAGAATTGCCTGTATCAAGGATTTGTATACGGGATATCAAGGATTTGTAGATATCCTTGTGTCAGAACTCTGATCCTACTCACGTGTACACGGGGAGCATGATGGGCAGGGGGTGTGTCAGGTGGGGGGCGGAGTTGAGCATGCTGGACCGCTCGTGCAACGCCTCCTTCACCATCTTGTACTGCTCCAGGTCCAGATTCATGATGGCTTTCTGCAGGTAGCGCACGCCTCCGTGGATGAGTTTGGTAGAGCGGGAAGACGTGCCGCTAGCGAAGTCGTCCAACTCCACTAGCGCTGTCTTCAGTCCTGGTGAGCAAACAATCAATCAACTATTTCTATTGCGTTACTATACAAACTTGTATTTTAAAGGGTTGGGTGGAAAGAAATTTGCCAAAGGCATTAACCCCGCCCTTTAATTAGGACATATATTATGTATATTTATAATTTTTTCCTTTATTTTTTTCTTCTATTATATTGTATTTTAATTTGAAATTATTTGTGTTGTATATAATAATATGTCCTATTAATAAAGTGTAAATAAATAAATAAAATGGAGGAATAGGTAAAGGAGACGTCATAACGTATCTCATGAGTAATAAATATGCCCCATAGCACAATTTCCAACATGGATACCGTCATTACCTTCAAAAGCATGTAAAAAGAAAAATTAATTTGTAATTATTGTGATTTCTTCTTTGTTAAAACTAAACAAGATGGCCGATTTTACGGAACAGGTTTGAGGTATTACGAGTTCTCCATTACTTATCCCTCCAGGATTTTAAAAATGTTCTTAAGATTTCTTTTTTAAAATTAGTAATGTGAGCAAGACTAAAAACAATTAATGCTAAAAACTTACATTATAATAGCTCAGTTGTTAAACACTCGCTTGCCATGCGGAAGGTCCCGGGTTCAAACCCCCGCGCCGACAAAAATTTGTATTCAAAATTTGGTTACAGTTGTTTGTAAGGGATACCTTCCGGTGAGCTCGTGTTGACCCCAGCACCTAAATGGGAAGTATTGTGTCACTTCTCGCCCATCAGAGGGGAGGCACACTACAAGATGGGCAGGCTACAACACAGACCACAAGCGCCTACAGGAGCTCCTGTTTCATGGCTACGAAATAAAAAAGGCTGTGAAACACTCATCTTTTTTTAAAAAATAAAAAAATATCTTAATATATAAAATCCATTCACATTCATTCATAATCAACGCAGCTTTCATTTAAGACCATTTTACATTTTATTTTCGCCGTGAACTCAGAACTTACCTCTGGTGACGGCGTCCAGGGCACAGCCAGACCCCGTGGCCCCGCCCCCAATGATGAGCACATCAAACTCCTCTCCTGCCTGCAGGGACTTGATCTGGTCATCCCGGGGGGGCAGGGGGCGCTTAGCCTTCAGAGGCGCGGTCTCTGCCGCGTATACTGGCTTCACACCCTGGCGGAAACAAGAGAAACAGTGTGAAGTGAGCCATCGATTAAGGATCTATTGAGAAATAAGCTGGAAACAGCTGTCCAGGTATGTTATGATATTCATGTACATTGTACATCTAATACAACTTCTCACTTTTCTATTTATACTTATTATATTGAAGTGACAAGTTTATGGGAACTATGTTACAATATTTTTATAGTATATACGTTTTTCTAGAAATATAGGTTAAGCACTTTTTTAAATTGGTACCTATTTCCCGTCAGCTTTTAAAATAAAGAAACAAAAAGGTTCAAAGCTATATATTTCTACATATAAGAAGTCACCGTGGCCAAGTGAGTTAGCGCGCTAGGCATTGCACACACGGTGTGACCTGTGTTCGATCCTCAGCGGGACAGGATTTTTTCTGCTCTGTTCTTGGGTGTTCGGGGTACACTCTTACCCAGTGAGGAAAAATAAGTAGCTGCTTTCATGTAGCAGCGACCAGTGGCGGAATTATAGACAAAAATAAGATGTTAGGATATTAAAGATATTGATAAGTCCTATAATTCTGCACTACCCACTAAAAATTGTGATATAATAACACAAAGAAACACATTTATGAATTTATTTTATTATTATTTATTATTTCTGAATATTCGACAAAAAGTAAGAATATAATTATATTGATGTACTATTATTTAGTTATTCAAGTTCTAGAGAGCTACTAACCATTGGTCCATCCTCTGACATAAGCCATTTGGTCGCTAAGGCTCCAACTCCAAACGCGGAACCTCCTATAACTATTTTCCTGAGTCTATTGGTCGCCATGGTCGATCGTCCTGCAACAGAAATAAGACTTGATGGGTTAGTGGGCTTTTCAAATTTGAGTTATTCTTAATGCCCTCTTCATATAGTAATACATAATTATTCATAATAATAATGATCTTTATTTCTTTATCTTTTGCATACACATTTTTGTGTTCCCATGAAGTACTTGTGTACTTTTCGGGAAAAGTAATTTATTTCATGAATATTTACTTAAGATTCATGAAAGTGTATTTACTTAATTTCTTACCTACACCATAGTAACTTGACGTTGACGGAATTATCAGAACTAAACTCGTAAGAGTAAGACAAACTAACAGACATACATTACATCTTCTTTTTTCACTTTGCCTTTTCCCAAAACTACTTGGGGTCGGCATTGTTCAACCTCATGGTTAAAGTTGAATGAATGGTTGTGGGACATTTTTTTAAAGGCTGGATGCCCTTCGTAACGCCAACGATTCTATTTGATTTAACGTCCTGATTAGGACGGGGGTTTTACCCTCCATTCGCTGGGAATCGTACCATCTACCCACATTATAAAGCCAACACCTGTATTGTACTGCACTCTAAATAAAATGTACTGCATTGGCGGCAAAACTAGCCAGGCAAGCGCCGGTATGGCTGCACGAAGTCCTGCTAGAATTTTAAAATTTTAAACATCAAAATTTCAAGTCAAAATTTAAAGAAGAAGTTGACAACCATAAAAGGCGTTTGAAGGCAAGTCTACAAGCTCAAGAAGAATATGGGTTGAGAGAATGTGATTTTTTGTAAAATGCAAAATTTTTGCGAAATAATAAATAATAATAAATAAAATATACTTATACTTATCTACCCACATTAACCTCACCCAGCCTGAGTAATATTCTTATTACTATCGTTTATTAACTGTGCAAGGGAAGACTCTCCAGTTAATTGGCGGCAACACAAGAAGAACGTTTTCCTCTTGTGATAAGAGGAACGTGTCTCTTAGAAAGATTTGTAAAAAATATTACTATTTTATCTAGCACTAGATTACGTACCTCCTCCTACTATCAAATTCTAAGAAGTTAGTCTTATCTAGCTTATATTTCTGTATACTTAAAATCTCATATACGTATGCTAAGGTTTAGCTTTGGCATAATATGAAGGCATCAGGGGAAGTGCACAAAACCAAGAGCGTAGCATTTAATTATTATGTTGTAGTATAATGTACAGTATAGTTAAAAAGGTATGTAAACATTGTGGTAGTGACTTCTTATCCCAACTACTAGGGAGCGCTACTAGTAGTTGGAAATAAGTGGAACAAATCCAGTTGACTTCGGCAACAGATTTCCAGTTAAAAGTTGGGTTACTTTGCAGTTGAATTTAAGGTGGAGGTCCAGGTGGAAGGTGGAAATGTCTAGCTAACTTTCAGGTGGGCAAGTAGATATTTTGTGCTGTCTGGGTCTGTTCTTTTTTCCCCTGATGCCTTCATATGAGATATATCATAATGTAATTGTTCTTGTAAAATATTTTTTTGTTCTTCTTCTTGCACTGTGCCTTTCCACAAACCTACATGGGGTCGGGATGGTTTTCAAACTCTTCCTCTTGGTTCAGGTCAGGTTGGTTCTGGTACTCTTACTTCTATTTACAGCTGAATACCCGCAACCTCCGGGTAAGCAACCAATGCTCTTAACCACTGAGACACGGAGGTCGGCCCTAATACTAATCTACTGCCACGCACTATACCAAAAACGCAACAATTTTATTTACCTACCTACCAAACAATATAGATTTACTTAGTAAACATAAACAGATTAGTACATTGTACAGTTGTTCACAAACTCGACAACATCTACAGGGTGTTTCAGAAAAGTGTGCATTAATTTTAACCACGTATTTTATGTACCATTTTAGGGGGGGTCAACTCTATAACAAAATGGGCGCATGTGCTTCATAAGGGAGATACACATCTCTAAAGGTTCTTTAAAATTACAACAAAGAACTGGGTAACATTTCAATGTAGTTTATCGGAAACAAAATTGATAAGAAAACAAATAAAAACCACGAGCACTGCATACATTTCGCAATTTTATTTTATTAAAGCATACCTACCAAATGAAAAATCATCAATTTCAAATTTGAGGCACTTGTCTTGTTTTTAGAGAAAAGTTATTCCGACCTTATCCGTGTAAAATAACATGGTTATTCATTTGGCGAAAATAAAATTCAAATTCGATTAACCACCAAAAAAGTATGGCCTATTTTCTTTCAGTTAACCCCCCCGTGGCCGTCCCTGAAAGTGCAATGACCTCAATTTTCACATCAAAATAACGACGTCATCTTGTATTGGGAGTCAATTTTTTTCCGCGTTTCAATAACTCTAACAGGTAAGGCGTAATTCAAAATCTATGATTTTTTTAAAGAACCTTTAGAGATGTGTATCTCCCTTATGAAGCACTTACGCCCATTTCGTTATAGAGTTGACCCCCCCTAAAATGGTACATAAAATACGTGGTTAAAATTAATGCACACTTTTCTGAAACACCCTGTATAAATTTATTGGCAGTGCTTGAAAATGTTTTCATGGGAAAATTCATTAGGTAATACGTGTGCAATGCTTAAGATTAAATGTTGAAGTAGGCACCTAGTTACTGAAATATCGCTTCGAAATTTCGAACCTTGTACAATATACATAGACGTATTTGAACTTTGTGAACCTACATAAAATATGTTATACCTATACAAATAGCATGTATGTTTACAGATTTTTCCCTTTTCACAAATATCTTGTTATCGCAAAATGGATGGAACCAGATAAAAATGATAGGAGTAAGCCATCGGAAAATTAAATTCGTCAGAAATATAATTTGTTACAGGCTGAAGTCGAACTCACGGCCTGCATGGTCTAGAGTCTAGACATAGAAAAGCTATAATTTTAGCTATTCAAGTTCTCTCTGAATAAGACCATAGGGAATTCATTGAAAACATTAGGCATAGGAGCAATATATTCTTATTCAAGGTATTTAAGATGCTTCTTGCATCCTCGGTTCCCTTCCAGAAGGACGGTCCCTGGGACAAGTTTTTTATATTTAATAAAAATAAATAAAAAAGGAAGTATTGTGTCCATAAGTAAAAAAAAATTAAGTTATTCATGTACAAAATGAACACCTATGGGAAGTGCATTTTAGGAATAAGTACTCTGGTAGTCAAGTGGTTACCGCGCTAGTCTGGAAATTCAGGTAGCGTAGGGATCCGTTGGTTCGAATCCTACCCAATGCATGAATTTTTCCTCATTAATTTGAGTTTGTGAAAACATAGTAATAAGACTCTGAGGGTAAGGTGGTAGAGCATGCTTTGAGCATTAACCTCGCCTGGTGGTTACCTTCCACTAAAGAGTATTATTATGATTAGCCACACTGTTGAAAACAGAACGACTGCTCATGGCTCATGGGAAGTTGTGTTTGTGTATTGACATTTACCTAGTGATTGGTTCGCTAGAAAAACAATTACTGATCTATTGTTCGTAAAATTTTGGAACAGAAGGGGTTTACAAAGTGACGTAGGTACTTGTTAGATTACTGTGAAAAATAGATGTACTAAAAATACATACTACCCGGTGTAGTATGTATTTTTAGGAACGCAACAAAATATTTTGCTGTACAGGATACTTCGTGGTTTATGGTGCAATGGTTTAAGACTTAAACTTCCTGGTGAACAGAGTGTTTGCGGGTTCACAACTCATGATACTCATGAATTTTTAAATAAATAATAGATAAAACAGCATAATTTGTATAAAAAATATACTGGATTCAAAGTTTCTTGTATGTAAAACGTAAAGGAATCTGCAAGATTTAGGTAAATATTTTAAATGGCATTCTTACCTGTACTTATTATTAATGAAAACCCCAAACACTAAATTAGTTTTAAAGTCCCTCACTTTAGGTACACTTCAGAAAAGAAGGAATTTGAAGTTGCACTCGCCTCAAGACGTGACGCACATGAAAGTTAAGCAGTTACGTATCGGGAATTCCCTGATAGATCTCAGGCCCAACGCGACGTGTGAAATGGAAGGTTTACAAAGAGAAATAAAAAAGTCAGTTACAACTTACAAGACTTATCCGCGGGGTAACTTAAAAAAAAAAAACAAACAAACAAAAAAACAAACTGAAGCAACGCAGCCACCCTGTCAGGAAGATTCCCCAATTAGCACAGAATTCAATGCTATTCAGAGTCCTAATTTACAACCTTGTCTGCTCAGGCTTAGGGTGATAGACTGGGTTCGAGCTAGCCCACTTTTGGCCTGTGATTGAGAATTATTGTCTTTAATCAGGCCAATTTTATTCACCGTGCAATTTTATTCAATTAACGTCAAAAATTAAATCCTGACTCCTGAGATAAATACTTACAGTGTTACACTTGTTTGGATGTAATTGTTAGTGGGTATTGCGTCATAACAGGAGCAGAATATAGCACACTCGAGTAAATTAGAGGGATAGATCTAATTAACTTGACCTGATTATTGTTTCAGTACTAGAGTAGTCACCGCATTCTCGAGTAGCTTTGAAAGTAGGTGACACCTTTTCGATACCAGAGGGCAGATATTTTGTATTTTAAACTTTGGAAGTCTGGGTAGAGTCATAACATAGGAGGAAAAATAGAGGAATGATATATTTACACCTTATTTATACTGCCCAGTTAGGACTAATATACGAGTTCCACTATTACTGCAGTAAGGCCAAGATTTATTATTATGTGGTCAAAATCCTAAATGGGACTGGGGAGGATGACTTGTAATGTTCCAGCTGAGTTTTGAATCCGCGACCTCTGGAATACCAGACCGACGCCGACGCCTTGACCACCGAGCTACCAGGACTGACTGGGTATTTGTGTGTCTGGCTGGGGGAAATTAAACAGGGAGAAAACCAGTGTCTAGCTAGAGGACTATAAACAGAGAACAGACAAGCGAACCCTTACAAGCTAGGAGGCCAGCTTGCAGTTTTCCGAGGGTTTATTGACTTATAAAGAAAAAGTTCAGTCCTTACGATGGTTGATTGCACACAGAAATATGTGGTTTAGGACAAGCCAACTTTGAAATAAAGTTGCCTGGAGAATCATTCCCCCCTCCAGCTGGCTACAACAACAAACAACAACAGGGTATTTGTATGGATAGGGAGAAGTAGCGGCATTACGAGCAGGCCATGAATTTAACAAAACCTGGGTAGGAAATATTGCAAGTTTATCATAACTACGGTAATTCCAGAACACCCTATAGAAGCTGTAGAGTAGGTTATAAAATTAACTGTACTACTGTATACAGTTCACCAGTCAGATAAGGTTATGTAATCCTTATCACAGTTGTTGAACTTTTTGAGCTCCGAAAAAAAAGGTCAGACTTTCTAGAAGTCTGTAGTGAAAATTTCTAGAGATGTTTAGAAGTTTTTCTTTGGGTTCTAGAAAACTAGTTCACTCATATCATGTGGCCTTGGATGATAAATTTACTAAAAAATATAATGCCTCTCTATTTTTACATGTTTGTAAAGTCTTTTTTAATCCCTCAATACGTCCTAGGAAGTAGTCACCTTGGCAGAGTGAGTTATCGCACTAGGCATTGCACGCGTGGTGACCTCGGTTCGATTCCCAGCAGGCAGGAATTTTTCTGCTCTGTTCTTGGATGTTCGGGGTCCACTCATACCTCGTGAGGAAAAATTAGTAGTTACTTGTATGAGTAACGACCAGTGGTGGCATTACCAGAGTAAAAAGAAATTAATGTAATAGAATAATTCGAAATGTGAAGGAGGCTCTTAGTAATGCTGCGCTACTCACAAAAATTGTGAAGAGGCCTTGTGCTTCACTACAAATAAAATAATACATACAATACGTCCTAAGACACTCATTCACTATTCACATGCTCCTCCGCTGAAGATTTAGACAGAAAAAATAGATAAATAACTGGCAGGGCCTAGGTAAGATCTTTTTCATTAAGGTATGCGGAACCATATATTAATTTATGTTTCGGGGTCTGACAATTTTTTTACGACAGTGACTGCCGTGATGGCAAGAAATGTAAATGGTTAATCATTTTCTGAGAAGGGTAAAGTTACACAATAGGCAATAAAAATCAACATTCTTTAAACCATCAATGAGATATAAATATGTATAATATTCTTAGATACGAGTACTAAAAATTATTTTTTTTGTTGCTTGAAACCAACTCGTTTTGTCGATAAAAAAAAAATAGCACGTGAAACTGGCTACACAAATATACTTAAACTTGTAGTCAATATTACAGACTTGTTTATTCATTGAGATTTTTTTTTCTCGTGTCAACGGATTCATGGAACCCGGAAATATGTAACAAGAGCGTGACTGTATAATCAGTAAATCAGTCTAGTCGACCTTCACGAAATTGAGAGGATCACTGATTAAGTTATCTAGGTACGCACCATAATATATGTAGTCCATTGGGCCTACGTCAATCCCTTACGCATTGAGAAGTACCTACTTGGACATTTGGACAACCCAGGTTCTATGAACTTATTGTACCTTGGACAGGGTGCCAGAATCAACAGGTGAATTTGAGGTTAATTATCGATAATGTTTTGAAAAATTAAATTCTTTTTTACGAAGGATTATTATGTTTCGCCTCACGCACTATTTTTTTTGTGACATGCGTAAGTAATAGAAATTGTTATCACACTTATCACCATATTAGTGAATAACACGTGGTTGTATTGATCAAGTAGGTAATTGTTAGGTGAGCTAACTACCTCTTTTCAAGGTGGATAAAGATTCAGTGTTGAATGTGGAAATATTAAATTTAAGATGTAAAAAGCAATAGGGTGGTGGACTCATAACCGAGGGTTGGAGGTTCGAGTCCCAAGTTCAGCAAAGATTTAGTGAAGTGAGTTTAAGTAATACATGATATTACAAATATTTTAACTTAAGTTAAATTTATTTCTTTGTAGAGATTTTTTTTGGAGGAGTGGGAGATTACTACGAATAAATACTTTTCAACATGATTATCTTTTTCTGATAATAAATGAAAGATTATTTTTTCCAATCTTTCTTTCCTCTTCATTTACATTTTCTTTTTCTCTTCCATTCCCTTCTCAGTCTGGCTGGGGGACTAAAAACAGGGAGTAGACCAGTAGTCTAGCTGGGGAAATTTAAACAGGGAGTAGACCAGCAGTCTGGCTGGTGGACTATAAACAGGGAGTAGACCAGCGTTGGCTAGGTTCTGGGGGCCCTTGTCAATTATTAGTCTTCTTGTAAAGACAAAAGACAGTGGTAGAAGTACTCAGTCATTCCTCCACTGTCTGGCTAACATCATTCACAATGATGCCACCCTATGATGATGATTCCCTTCTCAACCTAATACCTTACTTTTTTTATCCACTGTTCCAAATTATCTTTCACCACAACTCACACCAGCATTATACTGAAAGGGTTGATTACATTTTTATTTGATGTTTGTTGAAGAAAACATTGTGGAAAAAAAAAATGATATTACCTTTGGCACTAATTGTACCACCCTGGGGTGGTCCAGAGTTAGGAGGACGGATACTGCCAACACAGCAATTTTTTTAATATGATCTCTCTTCAGGTAAATAAACTGATACTGAACTCCCAGGGAGTTAGAGTAAAAGGACTTGAATTTTAGTCAAAATAACATTAATATTGTTCCACCATGTCTTCATGTATTAATTAGGAAAAATTGATAATAATTTAATGGGTGGAAATGAATGTTGGGGGTCACTGATGTGATGTAAATTTACTTGGTTTTACTTGCAAAGGGAAACTCAATTTTCATAGTGGAAAACTTTTTTTCTAAAAAAGAAAACCATAATTTTGGGAGGTATCTAAATTTGTTGGGTTCATGAGTAGGCTGTAAGATAGGAACTTCAGTTAAGAAATTTCCAGCTAGATTAGGAATTAGTGGGTAAACATTAAAATCTGTAACCCAAAAGATGTTGGCTATTCACACTTTAACAAAGGCTGGGTGAGGTTAATTTAGTTAGCAGGATTAAGAATTTCCAGCAACTAGAGTAAAATCCTTGTATTGAACATGACCTTCAATAATGTTTTCTTCTTTATTGCTATCCGATATGTTACCAAGTACTTTATGGATAGCTGATGTTTAACTATATGTTATTTAATTATTAACAGTAATGGTATTGGAACTTGAAACCCTGATAGGTCAAAATTTCCATTAGCTCAAAAGAACTCTTTAGCCCTTGTCCAACTTTGCTCCTTATTTGAAATCCCAATAATTAGAAACTCTTGATGACTTGAAATAAAGATTCTGTCTCTTGAATTTTGAGTTGATGGAATTCTACTGTACATAAATAAATGATCTGTGAATTGCTTCACACACAACACTTGGATTTTTCCTTTGATGGTTAGATGGTAGAAAATGCTTTGATCATTAACCTAAAATGGAAGTTACCTTCCACTTAAGAGTACCTATTAATTAATGAAAAAATCTCTATAAAGTAGGTGTTTAAAAAACATTAATGTACATAAAAATATGTGGTGTAAATAACCCAAAAATAACATTTTCAAATTTGATTTCTGATATTATTATTTTAAGATTCATGGTTTCAATAGGGAATTTTTTTTTTCTCACCAAAAATCAAAGTGGAAAAGGTTAATTTTGTGTTATAGGTAATATTTAGGGAGCAGTCACCTCTGAGAAATTTATTTATTGACATCTGTTTCAGTTTACAAAAAAATTAACAATCAAGGTTCTGAGGAGCCAAAAATGTGAACATAAAGCTACCTAGAAAATGGACCTTTTGAGGGATTATTTTTTGAATTTATTAAATTTAAAGCACCTGAATCATTCTTCTGAACACATTAGAAGGTGAAATACCTATACTTCATCTTGCCCGAAAATTGCAGTATTAAGGTTTCCATATAAATTAAACATTTAGCTTATACCTAAGTAAATAAAAAAAGTGAAGAGATCCCGAGTGGTTTATGAATCATTATACCTAGTTCTGTTATGAATAATTTATTGTTTTTCCCCTGGTTTTCAATGCAAATGGATGACAAATCATTTATTTTCTACCCTTACTTGTCAATCACATAACTTGTCAGTTGAAAACCAATAGACAAAATATAAAATTACACAATCATGCAACATTATCTGAACCTTATTAAGCCTGGGTAAAATAAGAATTGATCTGACTTGTCCTTGCAAAGGTAATTTGAAGTCAATATTTAGATTGTGACAGATTTAGATTTATCCTAGGTAACTACTCAAAATGCAGAAAAAAACACTTTTAATTAAAAACACTCAATAACTTACCTTAATGAACATCTACAGATAAATCACACTAGTGTAGTGCTATACTGGAAATGTAAAAATTCCAATCAGCAAAAAATCAAATTTTCAATAGAAGGTGTTATAGATAATTATATAAGATGCAGAGTATCTTTGAAATGACCTTACAATTTCAATATAGGAATAACACACACCAGAATACTCACACAGTGTTTTGATATTTTTTTTTTGCTAGCAAAAATTCCACTTTTTGGCACTATCCAATAATTGGGGAGTTTTTATTAGAGTACTAGTTTATGTAGGATCATTCCACCCAGAGCTCGAGACAAAAAAAAAACAGCGCTGTGGGTCAAGTGATGAGAAAACCCCTGTCTATAAATGTAGGATATATTTTCTGCAAGTAACAGTAGTGGGATGATCCTTATCAGTGCGAATGATAACTGATAAGAGATGACCTTCGCAAGCACACTTGATCCGCGTGATTTTCGGATTTTATTGATTTCGATTTGAAAAAAAAAATTGCAGTATTTTATGCCACCGTCTTTTCCGATGGATTTGTGTGATTTCTCCGTGAAGGATTGAGTTCTATAATGGTTCATTTTTTGGACCAATGGATCACTACAACGAAGGGGGGAATTAACTACGCTTATACCACAGATTTCTTCATATAGCTTAGGGCCAAAAATTATCTTAGGGATTAGGGTTTATCCATTTTCTATTGTAGGATTGGCGAGTCTATATGTATAGTGTATAATTATGTTTGTAGGTATCAGGTACATCTTTTTTTCAGATGTGAAACTTGAAACCCTTTTTGAGCCCCTAAGCAAATGGACAAATGCGGTTGTATCAAAACACGGGGTTCCCATGGATACTACCATATATTATAAACAGGGTGTAAGTGCACTATAGTATCCACCCCCGTAGGTATTTCTGTTTCATTTTAATTTGGGTTTAACCTCGCTTTCAACTACATGGGCACATTACAACGGGGGTGGTACCCTCCATTCACAGGAAACTCACAAACCAGCTACCCACATTAACCTCACCCAGCCTTTGTTGGGCCGGAATGTCAGCATCTCGAAGTCTTCACCTCTTTGGACGTTGCTTAACTTTGGTGACGTTGCTTAACTTTATAACAGAATAGCTCTCCACGCACGCGAACGGGATTGCAGAGGCTACCCGACTCCACATACCACAGGTAGCACAATGCAGCACACGTCTTCCAGCCCACAACGTAGGGTGCTCGAAATGCCAGCAAAAATGGAATGTTGTGTTTTGTGAATTTTTGTGGCTGACTATGAGCTATGAACAGTTCAGTGAATTGAGCACTGGAGTTTACTGGAAAGGATAGGAAAGTTTCCTGAGGGATCATAATCATCAGTATTATCAGAAAACACTGATTAATTAATATTACCGCATTTTACTGTCTCCCGCCAAGGTAGTCACAGATCCATTAGTCCATACACAGATTTCGATATGATTTAGAAAAGAGAGTGCTTCCAAAGCCGAACACGGTTGCTTTTATTTTTTTGGATGTCAGCCGAACAGTTCCATTATTCGCGGAATTTTGCTCATGCTTATGTAATACTTATTTTGACACTTGTTCTCAACTGTTGGGTAGCGATGCGGTATAAGCATGTCGCTTCTGACGCGCGTGATGAGGGTATGTCTTCAAATCATGCTCTCGTCAATTTTTTTTATTTAATTTTTTAAACTGATGTAACATTTTTTTTTTAAATGATTTTTTCTTTTATTATTATTATAATTTTTAAACTAAAATAATAATTATTTTTATGAGACTTAATGGGCAAAGGTAGGGTTAGGTAAAGTTAACGAGGTGAAATTGCACGATAGATCACTGACTTCAGTTTGTTGGGTAGGATGGTTGGGTGAGGGGCTTAGGTTAGGTTGAAATTAGTGCAGGTGGTTAGGCCGGGTCGCGCAGCGACCCGGTCTAACCCTGCACTAATTTCAACCTAACCTAAGCCCCTCACCCAAGCTATCCTAGCTGGCTAACGAAACACAACATTTAGACTGAAAAATTAATAGTAATTCCGCGAATAATGGAACTGTTCGGCTGACATCCAAAAAAATAAAAGCAACCGTGTTCGGCTTTGGAAGCGCTCCCTTTAGAAAATCCCATAGTGGAAAGGCGGTGTGAAGGTACCTATCGAAGCTGGATCCAGCTTCGTTTTTTTGCTTGAAATTTCTTGAAATTTTTGAAATTTTGCCGTGTCTGTTTTTGTGAATTAGGTAGTACTTTTTTAGCAGTTGGGAATTATTTGATGTAGAAATTGTGGGATTTTCATGGGATTTCCAGCTATCATTTTTCGAAGCTGGCATCTTTAAAAGCAACTTTTAATTCCAACAGTTTGTATAGTAAAAGCAACTTTTTAATCGAAGCTTAAACCTGGGCTTACGTACAAGCGTTCTGTGTTCTGTGAGTTTTCACAATATCGGCAATTGATTGATAGGTGATACTAACGAGGATTCTAATTCTTCTGTCAGTTTTGAACTTCAAATGAATCTAAATTACATGAATAATCCGAGTATCGAATAGTGTAGACCGAAGAAACCGAAGAGAAATTGCCTACTTACTTTAAATACTTGCCACTATGATACCAATTTTATAAACATTTTGTCGTGATTCCTGGAACAGTACCGTTCATTGTAAGTAAGAAAAAAGAAATGCCTCTTCGACTTGTGACTTATTATAGCTTCTAGTAAGATCACATATTTATTCATCATACCTATTTATCACCCTAGTTGGCCTAGTTGAATCTAATGCTGAAACTATAAATCATATTTTAACATCATCTTAAAATAACTAAGAGGTCCATAATAGAACAGCATACAGCTCTACTCCATGGTGTACAATCATTAATCCATTTCTCAGATCCATCTGAGATGCACTCAAAACATTTTTATGTTTAACTATGTATTAAAATGAAAATTTCTTTACCTTCCAAAAAATTTAGGCAGCATTGAATGCACTAATTCTTGTTGGGTTGCCAAAGTTAAGCACTGTTGAGTAAGGTGAAGACTTATTGTGAACATTTCAGCCCATCATACAGTTGGGTGAGGTTTTTGTGGGAACCAGGTTTGTAAGGTTCCTGTAACCTATAAGGTTGATACCAAGATAAAGTCTTATGGTTTACACAATAATTGATGTTAAGGTTCCAACATAAAAAGTATAAACCTACAAATTAAACTTTTGTGAAAAAAATTGCTGAAAAAAGAAATTAGTTGAGTGGTTAAGATGGTGTCCTGTGATTCCAAAGTTTGTGTGTTCAAAACACACCCATGACATGCTATCCCCCCCCATTTGGGATACCATGTCATGGATTCTATATGTTTACTTGACAAATAACAATAGGATGTCCTTTCTAGGGAGTGGGGAAGTGACTCATAATTTTGATTATCTGTGAGTCAGTGACAAATTTTAAAATTACTTTCCTCTGAAAGTTTTTTGCATAGGCTCTTGAAAGTTGAAATTGTCAATGTAACTATTTTTAATGATATTAGGACAGTCCTTGTTCCAAATTTCATAATTCTATGATCAATTGAACTAAAGATATGAGGATGTGAAAAACTCGGTGAATCAGTTTATGTGGAGATACACTGGTATGCTTGCTGGAACTTGGCCTGGCACACTGCCGTGCGCTCAGGTCTATTTCATATCATTGAAAAATGCCAAGTGCTTTGAATTATAAATTGCTAATAAAGCAAGTTTTCTCCATTATATTTTTTTATTATAGTATTCTGTTTATCCACATAATTTCAGAAATTAATCCCAAATGATGGATTATTTCATAATGTAGCTTGCTGCAATAATGGATCTTGTTATTCCTAGTTGGGCAGTGTAAATATGGTTTTTTTTATGGAGGGAAAAATTTGCATGTTCCAACACAGGCATAGTTTGGCAGTTTAGGAGCCTGTAAAAGGGTTTTTTACCCTCTAAAAAACCCCCTAGAGATTCTCTAGTTTGATTTTTTGGCCCGGAACGGATTTCTTATTACTTCGAGGCCCCTTATGAGCTAGATGCTCTAATTACTTCTTTTTTAGTTTACTCTTTTTATTATTATTATTATTATTTTTTTTTTTTTTTTCACATATATTATGCATAACACATGACAACTACACATATCACTTGAGAAACAAATCTGACATACAAGGAAATCTTTTGAATATTGAAAAATATATTTTAGGTAATAAAAAAAAATACTTCAGGACCAATGGTTTAGTTTCAAATACCATATTCCATTTGTTTTAAATATATCAGGGGTGGCCACCTTGGTAGAACTTTATTACATCTCAAAAGTTGCCAGTGCTAAATTGATGGTGTAAAGCAATCCCTGATATAGCTGATTTTGTTGAGTCTTTTCTGTTTTTCAAAGTATTACGAAGGACTGTGAGATAATTAGAAAAGTTGTAAGACATGAATAGAATTATTTTTTATTTATTCTGTCTGTTTAGGACTAGAGTCTCATTATTCCACCAGTAGGCCCAAGATGCATTATATTTTAGTATGTTGTCAAAATCCCAAATGGGAGGATAACTTGTCATGTGGGTTTCAAACCCACAACTTCTGGATTACCAGACTAATGGCTTGACTAATGAGCTACACAGACTGAAGAAGCACCAGACTTCTACTTACTTCTTCAAAGAAAAAATAAACTCAGATCTATAGGTAAATTGCTTGAAAAATAAGTACATGGATATCATAGGATTTTGATTTCATGAGGAGACTTGGATATTTCGTATTGTTGTTGTTCGAAAAGGATATATTCCTATGATTGTAGCACTATTAAAATCTTGTGCTAGTTATTAATTGAATATAAATTATTATTATATCCTGATAGCAAAGAGTATGATAGTTTTGTAATAAAGGCAGTGCTGTTATAAAATTACAAATAAATTTCATTCTAAAACAGTCTGCACAAAAAGAGCTAAAATTTCGAAAATTTGAATTAATGCGGTTCATTTACTAAATAAATATAAACAAAACTTCAGCAACTTTAGCTCCTATTTCTATACTATCTTCATTCATTAATGAATTCTACAATAGTGGGAGAAAACTCAAAAGTAGAGAAAAAATAACATGGAAAGGAGAAATTTCACATTTCGTAGGGAAAAATCCCCGAAAAAGAGGGAAAAAACAAAATATACTACCCAAACTAAAAACATTAAAAAAAACTCCGAATCGATGGCTATCTTCTACCGTGCTAGGTAGCTTCACACGGGTTAGTGGAAAATCTGCTCCTATTTCATTTACGTCTTGTAAACGGTCCTTACTCATTGCATTTGTAATCAGCTGTTCCTATTCTAATGTCCCTGAAGCTACCAACGTTGCTGAAAAATATTTCTGAAATTCTACAGGGTACGCAAAAATCTTGTACCTCGCGTTGCTGAAGTTAGCAACGAAAAGGGATTTATGCCACAATTAAGAGAATTTTTACTACGATTTTTTTTCTCTCTCAATGTTGTAATCCCACTTCTGCGTTATATTCCTATAGTAGCATCATGTCCAGCTCGTAGTTATATATTTTTCCAATTTTTCGAGAGCCTCGATGCTATATTTTTATTTTTGATTATGATGTCGCATGGTCTTTGAGACAAGAAAACCTAAAATTCATATATATAACTTGGTCGGCCGGTGGTCATCTAAACCATTTTTCGGCCTAAAGTATACCATATATTCCTATACTAGCCTCATGTCAAGCTCGTAGTTATATATTTTTCCAATTTTTCGAGAGCCTCGATGCTATATTTTTATTTCTGATTATAATGTCACATGGTCTTAGAGACATGAAAACGTAAAATTTATAGATATAACTTGGTCGGCCGGTGGTCATCGGGGTAATTTTTCGACCCAAGGTATACCATATATTCCTAAACTAGCCTCATGTCCAGCTCGTAGTTATATATTTTTCCAATTTTTCGAGAGCCTCGATGCTATATTTTTATTTCTGATTAGGATGTCGCATGGTCTTTGAGACAAGAAAACCTAAAATTCATAGATATAACTTGGTCGGCCGGTGGTCATCTAAACCATTTTTCGGCCTAAAGTATACCATATATTCCTATACTAGCCTCATGTCCAGCTCGTAGTTATATATTTTTCCAATTTTTAGAGAGCATTGATGCTATATTTTTATTTCTGATTATGATGTCACGTGGTCTTAGAGACACGAAAACGTAAAATTCATAGATATAACTTGGTCGGCCGGTGGTCATCGGGGTAATTTTTCGACCCAAGGTATACCATATATTCCTATACTAGCCTCATGTCCAGCTCGTAGTTATATATTTTTCCAATTTTTCGAGAGCCTCGATGCTATATTTTTATTTCTGATTATTATGTCGCATAGTCTTTGAGACAAGAAAACGTAAAATTTATAGATATAACTTGGTCGGCCGGTGCTCATCGGGGCAATTTTTCGGCCTAAAGTATACCATATATTCCTATACTAGCCTCATGTCCAGCTCGTAGTTATATATTTTTCCAATTTTTCGAGAGCCTCAATGCTATATTTTTATTTTTGATTATGATGTCGCATGGTCTTTGAGACAATAAAATCTAAAATTCATAGATATAACTTGGTCGGCCGGTGGTCATCTAAACCATTTTTCGGCCTAAAGTATACCATATATTCCTATACTAGCCTCATGTCAAGTTCGTAGTTATATATTTTTCCAATTTTTCGAAAGCCTCGATGCTATATTTTTATTTCTGATTATAATGTCACATGGTCTTAGAGACATGAAAACGTAAAATTTATAGATATAACTTGGTCGGCCGGTGGTCATCAAGGTAATTTTTTGACCCAAGGTATACCATATATTCCTATACTAGCCTCATGTCCAGCTCGTAGTTATATATTTTTCCAATTTTTCGAGAGCCTCGATGCTATATTTTTATTTCTGATTATTATGTCGCATAGTCTTTGAGACAAGAAAACGTAAAATTTATAGATATAACTTGGTCGGCCGGTGCTCATCGGGGCAATTTTTCGGCCTAAAGTATACCATATATTCCTATACTAGCCTCATGTCCAGCTCGTAGTTATATATTTTTCCAATTTTTCGAGAGCCTCGATGCTATATTTTTATTTTTGATTATGATGTCGCATGGTCTTTGAGATAATAAAATCTAAAATTCATAGATATAACTTGGTCGGCCGGTGGTCATCTAAACCATTTTTCGGCCTAAAGTATACCATATATTCCTATACTAGCCTCATGTCAAGCTCGTAGTTATATATTTTTCCAATTTTTCGAAAGCCTCGATGCTATATTTTTATTTCTGATTGGGATGTCGCATAGTCTTTGAGACAAGAAAACGTAAAATTTATAGATATAACTTGGTCGGCCAGTGGTCATCGGGGCAATTTTTCGGCCTAAGGTATACCATATATTCCTATAATAGCCTCATGTCCAGCTCGAAGTTATATATTTTTCCAATTTTTCGAGAGCCTCGATGCTATATTTATATTTCTGATTATAATGTCACATGGTCTTAGAGACACGAAAACGTAAAAATTATAGATATAACTTGGTCGGCCGGTGTTCATCGGGGCAATTTTTCGGCCTAAGGTATACCATATATTCCTATAATAGCCTCATGTCCAGCTCGTAGTTATATATTTTTCCAATTTTTCGAGAGCCTCGATGCTATATTTTTATTTCTGATTATAATGTCACATGGTCTTAGAAACAAGAAAACGTAAAATTAAAAGAAATTTCTTGGTCGGCCGCTGGTCATCTAGGCAATTTTTTGGCTTAAAGTATACCATATATTTAAACTTTTTCTGCGCGTATGGCTGTACCAACCGATATAATAAGAATTCTGAAATACACTTCCACAAGTAAGTAGTCTCAACATTCTAGTATATTTTTTATTCCTCCACAAGTAAGTAGTCTCAACATTCTAGTATATTTTTTATTCCCAAGGAAACACAATAAATTGAACTTAATTTGCCTTTCAATGTAATATAATCATAGTTTGGGGTATCAAATAGTCATAAAACTATTTATAAGCATAATAATATCCAGAAGCTATCTTGTTAGAGGATTTTAAGCACCCTCTGGAGTGGTATGAAACTCTTTTTCCATTGTGAAGGTCTCAGTTAGTATAATAATAGAGTAAATCCTTCGTAAAAATATCGTGGACTGATAACGATAGCTGATAGTGATAAAAATAAAACGTGAAAATCAGTTTCAATTGCTATTATTTAAATTTTCCCGCGAAATAAATATCCGAAAAGAGGCTTAAACATTTGGCAATATTTCGACAGTGAAAATATTAAACGAAAAAAAAAAAGAATAGGTACTGTAAAAGGCGTAGAAAAGACCACATAACCGAATTTGTTTCGAGAAGTTTTCATAAAATTGTATGATTTGATCAGTAATCAAAGAAGAAAATCGCTGAAATTACATTGCAAGCTTAGGGAATTGTGTTTTTTTTGCCCTTACAGGTTTACGGCAACGCTGTAAACACAACTGAAGCCCGGCTTCAGATTTATTTACACAGGGAACATAGGGAGTTGTTTATCTATTTTTTAAATCTATGGAAAAAACATCCCAGGGCAGTGTATTTATGCCTCGAATTGAGCGCCATTTCTGTTAAAATTCAGCCAAATTTTAATTTTTCATCATGATTCAGAACTATATTTTGGGCTATATTTTTTACTATTGATACGAAAAATTGCAATTTGAAGATGTATCGAAATAAAGGAAAGGGAAAAATAGACTTAAAAAAAAAAATTGAACTCATGATTAAATAGGGGAGACCGCTGATGTTCGGGACAGTGACATGTTAGGGACATGCTTGTTTCCTCTGGTTTGATGAGCACAGTAGGCCTGTGCGTCGAATTACACCATCACAATTCAACACCGCTTTATTTCCGGTTGAGATTCGAAGGATAGGGGTTCGGCTTTTTCAGGTAAGACATTTTTTATGTTTTCGATGGTGCAAAGTTTTTTTTTTGCATCCAAGTTTTTTATTTTTGTATTTTCTACTTTTATTCGCATGTGTTTAGAAACTTATAAAATGAGTTTAATATATTCTTGTGGTGCTTTAGCGTATAGTGATTCATTTTAAAAGATATTTATTCAATACAAAAATTGTTTTATGACGTGATGGGTAGTGAATCTATGTTAGGGACACTATGTTAGGGACAGCAAGGAAAGTGTCCCTAACATCTCCAATCGAAATTGAGCAGATGTTCTTGTCAAGTTTTTAATCACTCGATGGTTTTTATCCAAAAACTTTAATATTGTGTGTCTTTTCATCGTTTCAGATAGACATCATCAAAATGCCTAATCGCCGGTATAAGATGAAGACACAGAGGGTCTCAGTTTCTGTGGATGCATATTTGCATATATTATGTGTGTGATATCTGTTGTTAAACAGATCATATCTTGTTAAATTTTTGTTTATTTTTTAAGAAAAATCAGAGATATTATTTTACCAATTGATCTCTTATTATTTTGTTTTAAATTACAACTTTTTTTGGAAAAAATAATTTTTGCCTTATCATTTATATTTCCTATCTAGAATAACAGGTCCCTAACATCGTGGACGGTGTCCCTAACAACACAGCTCCTACGATGTTAGGGACAAAAAAGTTAATGAGGGAAAATGGAAAAATCTCTTTTTCACTTATAGTTAAATTATATTATGTGTTGCCTAAACGTGAAAAACTAAATTTTAGATCTATGGTATTTACTTTCAACAAGAAATCTTTGAAGGAAAAAATTATAAAAATCCTAAGAAAAAATCGTCCCTAACATCAGCGGTCTCCCCTATCTCTTTCTCTCTCTCTCTCTCTGGTTTTTCAATATTTTTCGATGCAACCAACTGCATTTGAAGGAAAATATGCTTGACTATCCTTGCACGGAGTCAAAATTTACTACTGGCTATCGTTTTTTTAAAAACGTGCATCGAATCAAGTGACCTCTAGACCTGTGAAGAACAGGGATTTGGCCATACCTATTTAACGAAGCAAAATGCCTCACTGCAACTACCAACTGCCTATCATTTCTTTAAAAACGTGCATAGATCCAAGTGGTCTATAGACTTGTGTGAAAAACAGGGATTTGAACTTATTATAGAACTACAGTTCTATAGTAAGAAGTAAACTGGAATACGCCTCAGCTATCTGGAATCCCCAAAATATTAAAAACATAAAACTAATAGAAAACGTACAATCCAAATTTGTTAGGTACCTATTTAGAAAATTTCATGGGTTCTACCCAACCTTCCCTAACAATATCTCTGCTTCACTCATTTGCGAGCAGCTCCAACTTCATTTCCTAAAAAACCGACGAGATATAAATGCCCTTGTATACGACCTGTGTAATGGGTTAGTGCACTGTCCAAAAGCTAGAGAAGGCATAGCCTATAATGTCCCACAAATACATCTAAGATCAACAAGCAGAGAAAAAATCTTTTCCACCTAAATCCTTCAGATAAAACTGTTTACTCTCACTCAACGGTCCCACGCATTCTTAGCCTATACAACACATTTGCACAAGAACTAGATATAGGGATAAATAGACTGGCATATATTAATTAATTGATCATTAATGTTATTGATTTTTATAATTTTTATATTATTTTTTTAAACATAGATATATATTTATATTTTTCCCCCTTTGTAAATTTTCATGTAATTGCATCATAAATGATGCGTTTGAAAATATTTAAGAAGAAAAAAATAATCTTTAACGAAGCCAAATTCCCCACTGTCACTTTATTTTATATGATAGTCCACGGTGGGCTATCATATAAAATTTTATATGATGGTCCACGTTTAAGGGAATTTACCATCATATAAAATTTTATATGATGGTCCACGTTTAAGGGAATTTACCAAATTTCAAGTATCTCGCTCTTACCGTTTGATTGATACATAGTTTTTTAGTACATGAACTATTCTTACCCAGATCTACAGTGCTTAACATTACTAGTTGCATTTGACCAGAACCATAACCATCATGAATATCAAGTAACTAAGATGTGTGCATGAGACTAGCATAAGAATATCTTAATATATAAATGTCAAAGTCACTGACTGACCACTGACTGATCATCGCTCTACAGCCCAAACAGTAATACCTAGGAAGCTGAAATTTGGTAGGTAGCTTGGTCTTATAGTCTAGATGTGCAATAAGACGGGATTTTTCGAAATTCCCACTACAACACCTGCCACTGGCGAAAAAGGATTTTTTGCTTTCACGGCCATGCCTCAGCCCGCAAAGCGGGCGACAGCCCGCTTGTATGGTATAATTTAGGCCGAAAAATTGCCCTGGAGACCGCCTGCCGACCAAGTTATTTCTTCGAATTTTAGGTTTTCTTGTCTCAAAGACCATGCGACATCATAATCAGAAATAAAAATATAGCATCGAAGCTCTCGAAAAATTGGAAAAATATATAACTACGAGCTGGACATGAGGCTAGTATAGGAATATATGGTATACTTTAGGCCGAAAAATTTACGTTTTCATGTCTCAAAGACCATGTGACATTATAATCAGAAATAAAAATATAGCATCGAGGCTCTCGAAAAATTGGAAAAATATATAACTTCGAGCTGGACATGAGGCTATTATAGGAATATATGGTATACCTTAGGCCGAAAAATTGCCTAGATGACCACCGGCCGACCAAGTTATATCTATCAATTTTACGTTTTCTTGTCCCTAAGACCATGTGACATTATAATCAGAAATAAAAATATAGCATTGAGGCTCTCGAAAAATTGGAAAAATATATAACTACGAGCTGGACATGAGGCTAGCTAAGGAATATATGGTATACCTTAGGCCGAAAAATTGCCTAGATGACCACCGGCCGACCAAGTTATATCTATGAATTTTAGGTTTTCTTGTCTCTTAGACTATTCGACATCATAATCAGAAATAAAAATGTAGCATCAAGGCTCTCAAAAAATTGGAAAAATATATAACTACGAGCTGGACATGAGGCTAGCATAGGAATATGTGGTATACTTTAGGCCGAAAAATTGCCTAGATGACCACCGGCCGACCAAGATATATCTATGAATTTTAAGTTTTCTTGTCTCTTAGACTATGCGACATCATAATCAGAAATAAAAATATAGCATCGAGGCTCTCGAAAAATTGGAAAAATATATAACTACGAGCTGGACATGAGGCTAGTATTGGAATATATGGTATACTTTAGGCCGAAAAATTGTCCCGATGACCACCGGCCGACCAAGTTATATCTATCAATTTTACGTTTTCTTGTCCCTAAGACCATGCGACATCATAATCAGAAATAAAAATATAGCATTGAGGCTGTCGAAAAATTGGAAAAATATATAACTACGAGGTGGACATGAGGCTAGTATAGGAATATATGGTATACATTGGGTCGAAAAATTACCCCGATGACCACCGGCCGACCAAGTTATATCTATGAATTTTACGTTTTCATGTTTCAAAGACCATGTGACATTATAATCAGAAATAAAAATATAGCATCGAGGCTCTCGAAAAATTGGAAAAAATATATAACTTCGAGCTGGACATGAGGCTATTATAGGAATATATGGTATACCTTAGGCCGAAAAATTGCCTAGATGACCACCGGCCCTATAAATTTTAGGTTTTCTTGTCTCTTAGACTATTCGACATCATAATCAGAAATAAAAATGTAGCATCAAGGCTCTCAAAAAATTGGAAAAATATATAACTACGAGCTGGACATGAGGCTAGCATAGGAATATATGGTATACCTTAGGCCGAAAAATTGCCTAGATGACCACCGGCCGACCAAGTTATATCTATGAATTTTAGGTTTTCTTGTCTCTTAGACTATGCGACATCATAATCAGAAATAAAAATATAGCATCGAGGCTCTCGAAAAATTGGAAAAATATATAACTACGAGCTGGACATGATGCTAGTATAGGAATATATGGTATACTTTAGGCCGAAAAATTGCCCCGATGACCACCGGCCGACCAAGTTATATCTATCATTTTTAGGTTTTCTTGTCTCTTAGACTATGCGACATCATAATCAGAAATAAAAATATAGCATCGAGGCTCTTGAAAAATTGGAAAAATATATAACTACGAGCTGGACATGAGGCTAGTATAGGAATATATGGTATACTTTAGGCCGAAAAATTGCCCCGATGACCACCGGCCGACCAAGTTATATCTATCATTTTTACGTTTTCTTGTCCCTAAGACCATGCGACATCATAATCAGAAATAAAAATATAGCATCGAGGCTCTCGAAAAATTGGAAAAATATATAACTACGAGCTGGACATATGAGGCTAGTATAGGAATTTATATTATGGTATAGTTTAGGCCAAAAAATTGCCTAGATGACCACCGGCCGACCAAGTTATTTCTACGACATTTACTTAAAATAGTTTAATGGCAATATGATTTTAATAAAAATTAAATAAAAAAATCGAATACCAAAAACAAAACTTTGTATCATCAGGATCAATTGCAGTAGATGATAATATTATACTAATCACCTAATGCGTTAGCGTCTAGGTCAAGAGCTCGATATAAATGACGGGCGAAATAAGAAATATTTAAGAGGAAGAAAAAATGGCAGTAAATAGTTCATGGGATGGGAAAAAGGGATTTTTTAATGAGTATTAAAAATAAAATAATCATGGGATTTTTTCCTAACGAATGTTTATGTTCTTTTGTTGAACCCTGTTGAAAATTCAAATTCGTTGCTACAAATCGTTGTTTATTTCTATAGAGTCCTATTCTAATCAAAAAATTATAAACACTGCAAAAAGGCCAAAAAGTGCGAAACCAAAAAAAAGTCTTGACTCTGATATAAAACTAAAATAAGAGGTAGAATCCAGATAAGATTCCTGAAATTTAGAGTAATTACTTCCAACCTTTTTTTAATATTTTAATCCCAAATTTTTATTAATATAAAAAATAATGATAGAAATCAATTTTCAACAATTGTAGGTCTAGTTCTCAGCTGAATCAGAACCCAGCTTAAAATGCACTTTGTCAAGTACTTGGGGCCATAATGAAAGTACAATCCCAGAGTCATAGATGACTGCTACAAACTGGAAAAAGTTAGGTAAGTAACCCCAAACCAAAGAAATATGAGCAGTCATTGTGAGAGCTCTTTACCTGTGTTTCATAGATTTGTGAGATGAATGATTGTTCTAGCATAATGTGGGCCAGTTTAATAACTAGATATTTAGGGCAAAATTAATAGAGAAAATCGAGAACTTAAGTAATTAGTTATCATTGGTTGTCCCCATCTAAGATAGTATGCAAATTGAAACTTAGGGTGGAATTATTAGATATTGTTGTGATACCTCTGTATAAGTATAAGAAGTGCTTTATTTAGACTGTCAGCACAAGACAGGTAGTCCCCATTATGCCAACAGTTTAACAAAGCACCTCTTTATGGCTTTGCCCCCCAGGGGTATTACAAAATTCCCTTCTTAATTTAATACAATGGGCAAGACTGTTTCACACTTGACCTGGCTGGAACTTGGCTTTTCATGTTGATAACCTAGGAACTTCACCTTTCTTAATTTTTTTCTAAAGATATTTAATTTCCATGTGGTTGGTTTTAATTTTTCATAACTACCTAGCATTTCATACACGAATGTACCATGATCAATCAAATAATGAGTTTTTAGAATCCTAAACTTCTTAAACGTTTTATGAAGAATCAGCAAGTGGACATATTACTCTGCCAATAATATTAATACCCAACTAGGACTAGTGAATCCAATTATTCCAGCAGTAAGCCCAAGATGTAATTTTATGTGGTCAAAAATACAAATGGGAGGATAACTTGTCATATCTTGACTGTGTCTCAAACCAGCAACCTCTGGATTACCGAACCTATGCCTTGACCACTGACTTACAGTAACTGACTTGTCCTGGTTGCCCATTCATATAGTAGGGATCCCACTGCTTATTTCTCTTTGCCTTTTCCCAAACCTACTTGGGGTTGACATTGTTCAACTTCATGGTGAGGTTGTTTGGCTGTGGCACATTTTTTTGGCTGAATGGCCTTCCTAATACCAACTATTCTATTTAATTTAACATCCTGCTGTGGATGGAGGTTTTACCCCCCAAAAGTTGGGAATTGTACCAGCTACATGATCCCACTGTGTGCATCATTTCATCATGTTACGTTGCATAACACTTCATGCTCCACTCTTCCATTAGGATCAAATGAGTTCAAACCTTGTGCATTAAAGGGTTAAAATTTAAGATTAAATGTTGCACTCAATGGGATCATGGGCTAATATTATACTCTGTTTGCTCTCTACTTGTTAAGCATAAGAAAAAAATGTCCCTTACAGTGGTTTCCTGCTTAATTTTTTAAAGCAGGAAACCTTTATAATCAGGATATTCTGAATTTCAAGTATAAGTCAATTTTTTTTTTCACAACAGGATCTTATCTCCAAATTCCCTGTTGTAGCTGCCTTCAACCCAACCCCTCCCTGATCTCTGAGAGCACTGGACTGTTAGACATCACAATGGCTAGGGAACCTATTCTTTTAAATGTTTATGACATGGTGAGTATAAATATTTATTACAGAGTTGTTACTTTTGTTTTTTTTTTTATCAGTGGAACATGGATATACAATAAATATAAAATCCTGTAAAATATACAATAAATAAAGAGGTGCTATATTAAACTGTTAGCATAATGGGACTTCCTGTCTCAAGCCGGCAGTCTAAATAAAGCACTACTATACTATGGATGTAGTAGAACTCAAGGAACTGGAAAATTCTTCTCGTATATCCATTTTTCTCTTATAAATAAATAGTTTTTTTTCTTTTCACTATAATATTATCAAAACCAACCTCAGCAACTTGATCATTTCAAAGCACTAGTTTGTAACCTAGAGTTTGGTGCTTCACAGTTAATTTTTATCAAATTTGGTTTGAAAAATAGTGACATCAGTTTTTTGATCAACACATTTCTATTATTCATTATATTTGTCATTTTAATGATTGTCTAATCAATTTTATTTATACTGAATGTATTATGACTATTGTCTTTACAGCTCTGGACTAATGATTACACTTCCACATTAGGATTGGGTGTGTTTCACTCAGGCATAGAAGTTTATGGTGTTGGTAAGTATTGGTTAATACAATTTAAAGGACCATCAAATTAACTTCTATTATTTCATTAAGAAATCTGTAGGTGCAGTAATAGTAGTGCAAAACATAATAATAATAATAAAACCAATAATAAAATTGCAATTCTTGAGAATTTCTGCTCTTGGTGAGCATTGAGTGTACCCATGTTTACTAAAAAAATTTTTTCTTTATTATTCAAAAAATTCATTGTAGGTAGTTGGCTCATATTTAATTTCACATAATAGGTACTAGGTAGGTTGGGTAAAAATGCCGTTCTAAACAACTCAAATCAGGATGTTACAACCAAAATCAACTGGTAAGAATAGATCACATTAGGTTGCATTGTTAATTTTATGGAGTTTCCATTGAATCCCTACAAATAGTCAGATCATAAGAGGTGGTAGTCAGTATACTATTTTTTGTTTATTTCACACTTTTGGGGTCATAAAAGGGTAAAATTCGTTATTATTATTTTTTTTAATGAAATTATCTTGTGTCTACATTTTATTTCATAGGTACCCTATATGTTATTCACCATACAGTAATCTTACAATAGTTTTTGAAGTTTGGACAGTCATGATGTGTTAGTCATTTAAAATTTTCATTCCTGGTCCATCTACATTCTACATAGATAGAATTCTAATTATTTTGTGGTCCTATGTTTTCTTTATATTTAAAAGAGAGGATTTATGTATCCTGTATAAACCCAATAGAAAACTTGCAGAAGTTTTTAAATTTAACTTGTTTTAAAACTTCCAAATTGAGGAAACTTCTTGATCTTACGTATGTTGTTTCTCCTTTTCAGAGTATGCTTATGGTGGGCATCAATATCCCTTTTCGGGTATATTTAGAATAAGTCCCAGAGATGCTAAAGAGTTAGGAGATCAATTTGCCTTCAGGTAAAAAAAAAAAACTACTTGTTTTTATTTTTCTTTACCATTTTTTCAATATGTACCTAAATCTTTTGTCTTATCCCGCTTGAGCAGGGTCGACGTTGTTCAACCTCATGGTTGAGGTTGGTTGGTTATGGCACATTTTTTATGGTTGGATGCTCTTCCTAACGCCAACGATTCTATTTTTGATTTAAAGTCCTGGATTAGGACGGGGGTTTTACCCTCCATTTGCTGGGAATCGCACCAGCTACTCACATAAACCTTACCCAGCCTGGGTAGGGCCGGAAATGCCAGCCTCATATGTACGGAGGGAACAGAATTTTCTGTGTAAAAAATCTGCTCCGACTGAGAATCAAACTCAGGATCTCTTAACTACGGGCAGTAGTCACAACCGTTACGCCACGGAGGCTGGCTAAATAATTTTAGTTCATTAAATAAGTATATTTTGAGTAGGGTACTTACGAGTTACAAGTCAACTGAAACACACCAAACCTGTGTGGATTTTACAAAAAAAAAAAAACAAAAAAAAGAGAAAAGAGGGAAAAGGACATGATGTGTTTATTCAATTTCTAATCACTAATTACATTTGTTTTGTTTTTTTTTTGCAGGGAAAGTATACAAATAGGTTCTACAGATTTCACGGAATCTGACGTGAAGAGAATTATTACAGAGCTTGGCAAAGAATATCGAGGAGACCGCTATCATTTGATGAACAAAAACTGCAACCACTTTTCTAATGAATTGACCAAGGTAAATAGCAATTAAATCTTCTGGGTACTCAGTAGAACCCCAATTTTATTAACTAATGGGGACCAATAGGGTAGTTCATAAATTGGGGTTCCATTTGAAAGTTCATAAAATCTGAGTTACATAATTATAATGCAATTTAACACAGGATATATTTTTGACTTTTTTCTTGCATTGTTATTCTATTGTTCTTTCCTTTTTTTAGGATAAGGAAAGTAAAAATTCCTGGATTTAAAACTCTAATAATAGTTTTGTTGAATATTTTTTAATTCTTTTCAATTATTAGTTTTGATAAAAAAAAATCTTCAACAAATCATTTGGTGTGAAGAAACAAAGCCTACACATACATATGTCTAGTTATCTCCTTAACTTCATTTAGTGGTTTTTCTCTGTTTCAAGATTCTGTGTGGGCAAGAGATCCCTGGATGGGTGAACCGGCTGGCCTACTTCAGTTCCTGCGTTCCCTTCCTGCAACGTTGCCTGCCCCGGGAGTGGCTCACACCTGATGCGCTCGCACAGTCCATCAACTACTCAATGAGTAGTGACTCGTCCAATAAATAAAATCATTCCTTTGATCTGACAATGCTGCCTTGTATTCATACTACCATAGGCTGAGGCATATGTAATTATGAACTGAGTTCGGGTTCTTACTTAGAATAACTATAGAAATCATACTTGAGAATTTTTTAAGGGACATTATTACTTCCGAGAAATTTCTAATATTTGAAATCGGAAGTATTGTGTTTGTTTGTTTGTTTTTTTTTTTCATTCATACGACAGTGAAGAAATTTATTGATTCACAATTTTAAACAAAAATTAGTATTCTCCTGGCCAGTGACGTATTTGTAAGTTGTGCCTAAGTGCGCGGACACAACAGAAGCCCATACAATTTTTTTCAACAAAATATGTTACAACAAATTATGATATAGATCCTATACTTAATATTGGGGATCTATGTATTGGGTTTTTGATCCAAGAATCCACGCGCTGACTTTTATAGTGTGATTGAAAAAATGGTTTATGTTACTTCTGAAACTGAGCGACGCGTACAGTGAGAACATAAATCGTTTTTTGCGTCTCCTGTAAAATTTGATTTTGTAACACAGATCGTTTTTCGTAACACGCATTCAATATGCATATAAAAATAAATAAAATACAAAGTATAACAAGTCTGATCAATAACGGTAATAATGTCATTCATGAACTTAATTGACAATTAGTCATTTGAGTGTGTACAAATTTGATGTAACAGTGAGTAGTAGATATCAATTCATCATCAAGTATGAAATCTAATGATTTCTTCAAGTATGACTCAAGAGAATATTTTCTTCATAAATTGCCTGACCGACCTGGGTTGGGCCATCAATAGCATCAAAAAAGTTCAATTTCTTTTTAGTTAATATGATCAATTGATCATTTACAACAGCAATACCTCAAAGAATAGCCAGTCTCGAAGTTTTTCGACCTCTACAATACAATACAGATTTATTTAACTCTCACGCCTTTTCTTCTTTCACTTTGCCTTTCCCAAAGCTACTTGGGGTTGGCATTGTTCAACCTCTTCCTCATGGTTGAGGTTGGTTGGTTCTGGCACTCCTAGTTCTACTTTTTATGTCTTTCTTAACGCCAACCCTCTGAAATGTCAGAAAAGCATCATATAGTGCTGGAAGTACTTTTTATGTTGGTACAATAGGACTGTTTGTCCAAGCAAACACTACTTTGTATGGGTTAGTGATGCACTCATACAGTAGTGAAAATGACTAATTAATCCTGTCTTTGAATTTTTTCATAATCTATCAAATCTGGAAGCAAGAATATAAAAGAAGTAGTTGTTACATGTACAATAATAAAAAAAAATAAAAAAAATAAAATAATAATAATAATAACTAAAACTAATATCTAGGTACTTGTATTTCCTAGGTAAATACAAAATCTGATTTTTGGTTATATCCATCTTGTTTTTGACATTTCAATTTATTTCAAAACAAATAATAAATAATATCTGTGCAGTATTATTTTTCATATAGCAGACACAATAAAATTGTCATAATCTTAGTTGTTTGTGGTACCTATTTATGATGTTGTACTGTAGGTATTTATTCTTTTCACATTCGACAGCCATTTTTTATTTAACTGAATTTCGAGGTTTTTCTGTCCAAATACCCAACAAGTCCGTACTGAAATTCAATCTACAATGTACAGATTTGCTGTAGAGATCTGTCCTAACGAATTCTCTGGAATAATTCCCCACTTTTGTTTGAGGCCCTCTGCAGTCTGCGCTCTCAGCAGCATCAACGATAACAGCTTTTGATATTTAGATGCAGCTAATGCTGTGTATTGTTATTTGCGCAGTATTCTTGCTACACACACTGTAGCGAGTTGGACATAGAAGCTATAAAAGATTGAACTGGCAAAAGCCACTGAGAATATTTGGCTGCCTACTGGGGATAGCATATTCTCTTAGTGGTAAAACAATTTCCCCTTTTCTCATTTTTATGGTATCCTTACACGTTTCCTGGAACACCTGTTTTTCTATTAATCTTCATAAAATACGGTGGTCTACTTATTTTAATTTACTCTTAGAGTTATAATGAAATTATTACTTTTGTCTTTGTAAATTTTATTTTTTTATTCCATTTACTTGATCATAAGTAGAACTGAACATTCTCGTCATAAATGAGAAAAAATTCTAAAATAATGAAAGCAACGTGTTTTGACAATTTTTTTTTGGCCTAAGAAATATATTTTTACTGTGAAAAATTCCAATATTTCTCTGACAAGGAAACATGTTCTTGTTGTTTTCTCTCTAGCTCATTCAATACTTTAATGATGTCATGCAATTATTGTTTCAAATGAGTAATAAAAGGGTAACAGTGTCATATTTTCAATTCAGTAAAAACAAACATAGTTCAACAGTGAGTCACTTTCTCTAAAGAAAACTCCTCTTTTATTTGCATTTAATTGTATACTCTATTTTTACTGTTAGTAACATTTCAATTTTGTTTGATATATAATATAGAGTTACTTTTGTTGGTTTCACTTGTTGTATTTTAGTCACCTTAAATTTTATATTGTCTTGTTCAAATCTGGGTGATCTCGGAAGGACAGCATGTAATGAGAAGTGCTATACATTTTGAAAGCCTACAATTTCGAGAAAATTTCAACTTGGTGCTTTCTAGAAGGGTACAGATAATCTATTAACCCTGATTTTTTGTCCAGGTGAATCAGACGAGGTGAGATATGTCATGGTAGATCAGTCAAGATCTCCAATAAATGTTTGTTGGGCAAGGTGGTCTGGTGACAGTGGTAGGTTAGGTTTACCAGGGGAAACTGGGCTGCCATCATGACACTAACTTTAAATAGAGAAAAAATCAACCGAGTTCATAAGATTAAATTGAAAATAATAATATTTAAATAATTATTTACATATTTTATGTACAAGAAAAACATGACAAGCGGTATTGACTGTAAAGTTGATGTGATTTTTATTTACAATAATTTCAGTCAAATATTTATGTTCGTAGCCTTTTTACAATATTGTACATACTTGATAATTTACAAAAAATTACATTTTTACTTTCTTTTCTTGTTTTGATAAATCTATATGTTGGGCCTCAATTATATGTTACTCCTAGGTCAGGAGCCTATTCACTATGTCCATTTAAGCTATAATAAAATTCCAAAAGTATTTGAAAGAGACTTAAAAATATGTGCATAACTGCCACTCAATTTAACCCTCCACTCAATTTAACCCTATGTATTTCCTTGTGAATTATAAATGAATGGTTGCTGTTTGAAATGTACGAATTTAAAAGACATTGTTATTTACAATGTCTTTTGAAGACATGGGACAAATTTGTTATTTACCCATTAAAAAAAAAATCATTTATGTATGTACATTGTACATGTACTGTACATACATCCAAAGTTATAGTTGATGTCAAGTTTTAGTCACAAGGAAATATATAGAGTTGAATGGAAAAACTCGTTGACATGCAATATTTTTGAGCAGCAGTTTATATTGTAATTCCAAGTATGAAATGGTTGAGTCAGAAACTTATTTGGTATTGTTTGATTTATCTTATAAAACATGGAAGAAATTAAAGTATGTAGTTAAATTTTTCCTCTCCTTCGCATTTCTTCAACTTATAGAAAAATGTTTTATCAACTTCTGAATGTCTTCTAAGAAAATCAAGTCCACAGAATTATTTGTAAGTGTCTTTGTTTTACTTTTATTGTTTTTTCTTATATTGATGTAAGTGTTGGTGGTTTATTCAGTAAGTTATTTATAATATAATCATCAAGTTTTCATTGTTTATCTAAAAGTGTGGTACTGCAATTAATTTATAAGAAAAATGAATTGTCTTGTAAGAATAACCATAAGATACTTGTGTTTTGCTCAGGAAAGCTACAATAAAATTTCCTCTCCAATTATTTCTTTCAAAATTTCAACACAACTGAAGTCAACGTAATATTTTTTGTATATAAATTTTATTTATTGTATTTTAAATTTCTTTCATTACAAATTCTCTATTATATTTATTGAATTATAAATATATTATACCGACATATTCAAATGTATTTTTAAAAACCTGTGTTTTTTATTTGAATTTCTAAAAGATTTTGTATGATTAATTGATCACTACCTACTGATATTCTGAGTTCAATATTCTTTTATTAGTGTAAGATGCCGTCTGTGGTGTGTGGAATATAATTTTACAGTTTCTTCTGAACCAACTTCCATCTCATTAATAACAAAACTATCTGGAGTAGGGATGAATACCCGCAGCTGCCTTGATGTTTGTTTTGATACCACTTGGAGTCTTGCCCATCATGCCCACTGGAAAATAATAGAGAGTAACAAATTATAAGTACCTAGATGTTATCTTCAATGGGTGTTTTTACTAAAAAGGGTTTGCTGGGATGATGTCTATTACTTTGGTATTCTGACCAAAATGAAAAGAAAGATAATATAATTGGTACAAAAAACATAAGATAGCTGAAATTTCTTGCTAGCAATTAAAAAAATAGAATAATGCAAAAACACATACATTTTTATGTAAGGGTGAAGCTTTTATCAGGGGTTTTCATTTTTTTTACTCAAGCAAGCACAGCCCCAGTCAACTTTGAAATCTTAAAATAATGGAACTACACATGTGATATATTTAAAAAAAAAACCAACAACCTACTCAAATTAACCTCACCCAGACTGAGTGGGGCCAAAAATAACCAAAACAACATAGATTGTCATGGATGTCCTCACCACACTAGACATTGCTTTACTTCAGTGATCAGATGAGAACTGGTGTATTTAACACGCTATCTCTGCTGGCTCAATGTCTCTTCACTCTTACAAATTTCTCCTTTTTTAATCAGATTACAATAGAAATAATCAGACTTAGACTTTACAAGAAAATGAGCATTTAACTCACAGGGTTGTCCACCAGGCCCCAGGGGCATTGATCCAGGGGGTCCCACAGGCCTGCCTGGTCCTCCGGGGGGAACCATCATGCCAGGGCCTACAGGGGCTCCTCCCTGGGACATCATCATCTTGAGCCCCTTGCCCATTCCTACAGCTGCGACTAGCGAGTGAGTGTCTGAGAGGGAGGAAGTCTGCCCAGTGCCACCCCTGGCCCCTGCTTCTGACTCCCACTCCTCGCGTGCCTTGCTCACAATGTCTAGCACATGCGTGATCACCTTGTTGAAAGTGGCTGCTTGTTTCTGAAAAAAAAGGGAAGTAAGCTTATTGTATTATGATTGATATTTCAACTGTACTGCCCAGGTTTATAGAAGATTGCAAATCATTTGAATATTATTCTCTTCTCCTGCCATGGTACCTCTCCTGTTAGCCTCCCAGTTTTAACATCTACTCTCATGCTTTTAGTTTTCTGGGTTGCCTTTGAAAGTACTTTTGACAACTGAGGTAATATTCATGGAGAATGACTTAAGAACATCTAAGTTTTTATTCACATCACATCTCAAGATCTCAATATTCTCAATTATTTAAACTTGGATTCCCAACCCTTTTATAAAAATTCCATTTTCTGCCCACCCCCCTCTAAATCTATTTTACCCTCACCTGTGTAGCATCATAAGAGAGACTGGCAGCTTTATGTTCTAGCTGCAGCAACTTGTGTTCCACTTCAGGCTCTGGTTTAGTACGGAGATAATCCGGTACTAGATCATGAGTGAAAGCCGGGACCCGACCTTCTGTTAAGCGCAGCAGCTCTTCTTCTCTCTCAGGATTCAGAAGTAGAGGCAGTACAGTCAAGTTTCGAATTGGGGGTGTTTTGTCATGAGAGAGAACTTTAGATATTGCTGAAAACTGAAGAGGCATGTTTTTAAAACTAAGGACTTTTAGGTACTTCTTGTCTGACTGGGCGATGTTGAACAGGGAGAAGACCAGTGTCTTGCTAGAGGACTATCAACAGAGAACAGGCTAGCCAACCCTAACAAGCAAGGCTAGCTTGCAGTTCCCCAAGGGTTTAATGGCTTATAAAGAAAAAGCCCTGGAGTTGGTAGGTGGCCATTAAAAGAAATGTTTAGTTGGTATAATTTCTCTTTATTGTGTAGTCCACAACAAGAGGAGTTGAACCTACTTTCAACAAAAGTTTCTTGAGGTAGGTAGATTGAGTAGCTTCATGTAAAAGTTTTGTTAGTATAAATCCTCAATAAAGAGACACACATTAATATACAAAAGAGAGTTTATTGCATCTTAAAACCAACAACTTGGATGCAATGGTACAAGCCTATAATTATAATTAAAAAATATTTGTTGATATGTCACTCACTTGACCTGAGAGTAGGGCAAAGTTATCTAAAAATGTTGGCCATTGAAGGGAATCTCTTTCATGGTCTATTTTATAAAGCATCCCCACAAGTTGAGATTTGATTTCATTCAACTTGAGAAGAATTGACTCAATAGATGTCTCCAACTGTTTCTCTTCCCTCTGCATTGTGGACTTGGTCTTTACTCACAAAGCTCTGAAACAAACAAATTGGGAAACTATGTCATTATTTCACTAGCTATTAATTTGAATGGGCACACCTGTATTGTACAAGGAAAATTGAAATTTACAGCATAGATTTTTTCTCCTTAGGTATGTAGATACAACTTGATAATATAACAGTTACCAATGTAATGGGTTCTGTATTTCTCTTTCTTCTGTATTTCTGTATTATTTTAATATCATTTGGAAAATCCAAGCATAGTCAAGAATTCAAAAAGCAGAATAAAGTATCATATTTTTTTAATCTGACACAAATTCTCAATATCATGTTTCTAATTTTTTGCCAAAATTTAACACGTATGAGACGGGTCCTATTTTTTATAGTTTGTATGTTAACCCGACTCAATTTTGGGAGGTATTTGGGTTTAACGTTGCTTTGAACTACATGGTCATATCATGATGCGATGGGTTGCTTATTACAATACTTGGTACATATTGGTTACATTACCAAAGTGTGGTGGACATGGCATAAGCCAAAACACTTTCCAGTGTATTTTCGGTCTGACTAATTTAGTATAAGAGTTATGTTATGATTAAAGAAAAAAGAGTTCTGTCTGCACACCATTCATAGGGTAAAAACCTTGCTACTCGTGTGAATCTCACCCTGCCTGAGGCAAGTCGGAATGCTTACAGAAACATACTTACCTACAAGATTTCTGCTGTTGTTATCAGTACTCAGCACTGTCGCACTGTCAGCGGGTCTCTATTCTAGATCTCTTCTCATTCTTCTCAAGACTCTAAAGTAGAGTTGCCGCGATTAATCGAACTAATCGATTAATCGATTATTAATAATCGATTATTTGATAATCGATTAACGATTAGTGACTAGTCAGATAATCGATTAATCGATTATTTTCATGTCGATTAATCGATTATTTTGGACTATCTACTATCTAGTTAATATAGTACTTATAGTTATCTAGATCTAGCAAGCACCTTGGGATTGGGGGAAAAAAAAGTAAAAATTGGGGGATTTTTTTTAATTTTTTCTGGCAACACTGGTTATAAAAGGCGGAAATCACGGCATTTTTTAAATAACCTAACATTAAAATTTTAAAAACTAAAAGTGTCATTCTCAATTCTGTCATTGTCAAAATTGTCATATTTGTCATTTTGATCATTTTCCTTCTAACATACCTAATCAAAGAACAAAAGAACAATAAATCTAATAAATTTAAGTGTCAAGTGAACTATATATCAGACATAATTTTGAAATATTGCTCGTCAACACATACGCGTTAAGCTAACATAAATAAATCACAAAGTGATAAGACACAAGTTACAAAATACAAGTTCATATTTCATAACTCATGAGAGTCATAAAATAAAGTTGAATAATGTCTCAACCAAAGTCCAAAAGCCCTGTGTGGCAGTTCTTTATATTAACGGAATCAAACAATGTCAAACATAAACTATGTTTTTTTTTAAATTGATAAAATATATGCCGTCGTGACAAACTATATAAAAAGAAAAAAAATATTAATAAAATCTAGTTAGGTGAAAAAATTGGTATTTTTTTTTTTTTTTTTTTTTTTTAGAGTGGGCACTATAGATCCAGTAGAGGTCAAAATTGGCTCAATTAGTATCTAATTAAAGGAAAAGATATGAGAAGTGATAATATGAAATAAAAATAATATGTCGTCGCGACAAAAAAAAAAGTAAAAATTAGTCAAAGTCAATTTTTGGTTAATTTCAGATAATCGTCAAATAATCGATTAATCGATTATTTGAGTGTCGATTAATCGATTACCAACGAGTCCGATTAATCGATAATCGATTATCGAGATTTGAACTAATCGCGGCAACTCTACTCTAAAGAGCAGAGGTAAGGTAAATTTAAATTTTATTGTTGTTTATTATTTGAATTGATAATGCAATACATGGTTGCCAGATTGCCAAATCAACCAAAGAGGATCCACAGATTTCTGTGTTTTTCAAAATACAGATTTTCTTGCTTTTTGTCTATGCTTTTTGTAGTTCGAGCTTCGCGGGGTTGTAGTTTGTGCTCTTCTCTCGCTGAGAACATACTTACTCTCACCCAGTCTGAGTTGGGCAGTTAGGCTGAACATTTTTATAATTTCCCTTTTAGTGGTGCGCGGGAATCAGATTTTTGATGTTAAAATGTTATTTTAATGCTCACAGGATTTTTTGTCTAATGTGTGGTACCCATTTCCCAATTCATCAAGAGTCCTCGGACGATCCTTATGAACCTCGGTTTTCAGAATACAATTTATACAGGGTGTCCCACCAAACTTGGACACCTCAAATTACTCGGCCACTGAAAGAGTTTTTGAAAAATAAAAAATCCTAGGGTACATGGTCTAATTATGCGGTTTCAGTCATGAATTTTTTTTTATACAGGGTGGTTCAAAAGTCAGAAATTGAGGTGTCAACTTTCGATTTTTAAATGGATCGACCTGAATTTTATTTGATAAATTTACTTTTAAATGGTTCTTGAGTACTTTTTTAAACAAAAATTTTACATACAGGGTGGTTTTTTTTCGACCAATTTTTTTTCTTAATCTCGAATAACTCAAGTATGTTTAATTTTTTCGATAACAAGAATAGAAAGTGTTTGTGTGATGAAAATACACACTTTCAATTGGCATCAAAAAATTTTATACAGGGTGGTTCACAAGTGAAATAATGACTTGATTTTTTTATAACTAAGTTTTTTTAATTTTTTATTTGGGATTAATAATTCTAACCTAATTTTACAAATTTTTTGTTAGTCATATCGAAAAACAAAACTAAAGTGTTGTACAGGGTGAGACATAATTTTTTTGTGACACCCTGTATATGGGCAGTCAAAGAGACGTAAAATTAAATATAAATACTAAATGTGCAAGAAAAACTTTGATTTTTAATGATATTAAAAAGTTGTGGTGTTTTAACTGATATTGTTGCATGGACCACCCTGTAGATATTCTCTTAAACTATCATGTGGGTACTCGAGGTTGTATAAAATTCAAAAAAGACTTCGAATCGTGGGGAAAAACAAGTAAAAAACACGAATTATGAAGCCATTTTCAATTTGGTGTACAAACTGAATGATTTTAAAACTAGAAATAAAAAGTAGGTAGGTGTAGACACAAAATTGAAAATGGCTTTTTGAATCCATTTTTTTCTTTCAGATTTGGACTCCTCGTTGAATTTTAGACAATTTCGACTACCCATATGATGTTTTAAGAAAATATCTACAGGGTGGTCCATGTGACAATATTAGTTAAAACACCATAACTTTTTTATATCATTAAAAATCAAAGTTTTTCTTGCACATTTAGTATTTATATTTAATTTTGCGTCTCTTTGACTGCCCATATACAGGGTGTCACAAAAAAATTACGTCTCAACCTGTACAACACTTTAGTTTTGTTTTTCGATATGACTAACAAAAAATGTGTAAAATTAGGTTAGAATTATTAATCCCAAATAAAAAATTAAAAAAACTTAGTTTTAAAAAAAATCAAGTCATTATTTCACTTGTGAACCACCCTGTATAAAAAATTTTGATGCCAATTGATAGTGTGTATTTTCATCACACAAACACTTTCTATTCTTGTTATCGAAAAAATTAAACAAACTTGAGTTATTCGAGATTTAGAAAAAAAATTGGTCGAAAAAAAACCACCCTGTATGTAAAATTTTTGTTTAAAAGAGTACTCAGGAACCATTTAGAAGTAAATTTATCAAATAAAATTCAGGTCGATCCATTTAAAAATCAAAAGTTGACACCTCAATTTCTGACTTTTGAACCACCCTGTATAAAAAAAATTCATGACTGAAACCGCATAGTTAGACCATGTACCCTAGGATTTTTTATTTTTCAAAAACTCTTTCAGGGGCCGAGTAATTTGAGGTGTCCAAGTTTGGTGGGACACCCTGTATATCCACAAGAATTAATCACAAGACACTAAATCTGTGGACCGTGCTTTTTATGAAACGTAAATAAATTTCCATCGTTTGTTCTTCAGGAGTTCACTATTTGACTTGAAGTGGTTTTTTCCGTCTAGACGCCCGAAAAGTTGCCCTTATCTGTTTGGGTACTTGGGTAGTCACCGTAGATGCGTGGATAACGCACTCGATCATAACACAGGTGACCCAGATTCGAATACCAGTGTGGTCGGAAAATTTCAAATACTTACCTACACCTCGTGATGAAAAATGAGAAGACTACTTTGATGTGGACTGTGATTGCTGCCAACGAATTCAAAAGCAGAATAAAATTTACTTAAAACAGTCTCTACCAAATTTAAGTAAATAAACTAGTAGGTTTTCTATAGGTAATTAGATGTACCTAAGTATATTTATGTTTACCAGCCTAACTCGGAAGAAAGCGTAGTCGTCTGTGAATATTTGAGTCGCGCGTTCGATTCCCACCTAGCCCAAATATTTATTCCCAGTGCCGCTCTCTAGGCTGTATTGCGCGATACTTCAACCACAACAATGCTTGGTGCAGCATCATGAAAATGAACTGATTCACGTTTTTGGTTAAAAAACCCATCGAATGGGGCCATGTTGAATGAAAGGTAAAGGTACCTTTTGATGTCTACATAAGTTACTCATAACCATTTTTGTTAGTATCTGAGCCTGAGTGAGGTCTACAGATTACAGCACAATACTGCGCCAAGTACTCCCACTATTATATTTTAATATAACTCTACATAAACACATAGTAAATACATTGACAGATAGATAATATTATGTAGATACGCACAGAGGAAGCACTAAAGTGCGCGTGCTAGTTGCATCGCGATCATGATATTCAGGCAAATAGTTGTTTCTCCATTTTTGGAGCTCCGACGAGATCGCCTAGCTTTATACGAACTACGATTATAATCATACTAATACATAATTCAATCTCAACATGTTTGCTATGCTAATAATTGCGTAGCGATTTATAAAACTACGATTTTAATTCTAGCATGACATGTTTAACTATTATTCTAATAATTCACTATTGGCGTAACTTTACGTCCCCCCCCATTTTTTTTTCTCTTCTTTCATATATTAATTTTCTTCTCTTTTTCTGAACGCCTTCGAACGTCCCTCGCGACTTGGCTCTCAGTGCGACAATGCTGCGCCCCGTCTTCTCTCACATCGAGTAGAGATATCGCGCGGCATGTGTGATATTATGGCGAACGATCTGTTCAACGGCTGGGTGAATCGAGTGCGCGAACTTTGGAACCCGAACTTGTACCGACATGCGGGGAACACCCGAGGGATCCACCGCATCGGGAGCCTGCCGAAACCGCCCAGTGTGAGGGCACGCCAGGAGGATGATAGGACCGGTGAGTGATGAGTGACATAAGGGTTGGGTGGAAGAGATTGCCACAGGCAATAACCCCGCCCTTTAGGTAGGACATTAGTGTTATTTCTTTTTACTTATTTATTTTGTCATTTCTTTGTTTTTCCTTAATTTAATACTATTTAACACTGTACTCTGTTCTCCTAATAAAGCATACTATAATAATAATAATAAGGGTGCATACATCAATAATTATTACACTAATGAATTGAGTTTATATAATCAACAATAGCTCAATTTGTAGTCAATGGTCGACTTGCAATGGTAGGTATTTCTCTTGCCATTGCGAAATAGCCATTCATTATGTCTGGATAAACATAAAAACCGCACTAATTAGCTGATTAGCGAATTATCGCCCTTTTTAATGTGACTGATATACCTACACACCCTAAACTTTTTTTTTATTTTTAGGAAACGTATCCTCCTTGTTAATTAATACCTAAACATATTTTCCTCTTTTCTTTTTTGACATTGGTACGGCTTGCAAGGCTAACCATAACCATATACAGCCGGCTAACATCTCATAAGTTAGACTGCAGTTTTAGGAAAATTTTACCCAAGAAAAAACAATACTCTTCAATACACCCGCAACAAATTGTATCAAATGTTTAAATAATACTGAATGAACACTGACTTTTATTCTTAGGGTTAGCCTATTTGAGTTTTTATAAGGTTGTTCCAACGATCATTTTCGGGCCTGATAGGTACTCACTATATGGAAGAGAAAAGGCTTCTTAAGGAGCTAAGGAATGTTTCAATTTAAAACAAAATACACTTACTGTTGCGAAACACTAATAAGCAGCCATAAGTACGTGCTGTCAATTTTTTAATTATCAATGAAAAATCATTTATTGGTACGACCCAACTTAAGACCACCTGAATCTTTTTGCGAGCGCCTTACCTCAAATAATGACAATGTCATATTTTATGTAGGTATGAATACCCACCTACACTACCAGTCATTATTTTAGTGTTCTTGCTTCAATGACACAGTGGTCCAATTCGCTCAATTGTTTAGGAGTAGGTTCAAATTTATAATAAAAAAAATATAGAAAAAAAACTGCATTAGTTGTGAGTCAAATTGAGAAAATGAGCAGTACATAGAAAACGTAAGGTCTATTAAGTATTTATCTCCTCTCTTTTACAGCCCAATAAAATAATGATAGGACCAGCAGTAGGCACTTGGACTAGGTACTAGGTATTGCGCTCACCTAACATACTCCTATATTATTAATAATTTCTATTCAATATAAAACTAGCTGTTTATACGCCCTTAGCAACAGAATTATTAAGGGCGGAATTAATAGACGTTTTTGTAATACCTCTGTGGCGCTAAGTCACGGATTGCGTACTGTGTAAGATAGGGAAAATCGACACTTACCAACGACTTAAGTTATTGATGTTGTCTATTAATTCCGCCCCAAATGTCATAATTATGAAGTAAGGCAGCCTCCGTGGCGTGACGGTTGTGACTACTGCCCGTTGTCCAGAGATCCCGAGTTCGATCTCCGGTTCGGGCAGACTTTTCGAAAGAAATTCTGTTCCCTTCAAACAGGTGAGGCTGACATTTCCGGCCCTACCCAGGCTGGGTGAGGTTGATGTGGGTAGCTGGTACGATTCCCAGCGAATGGAGGGTAAAACCCCCGTCCTGACTATCTATCTCAATCAGAACGTTAAAACCAAATAGAATCAACTGGTCACAATAGATCTAATTAGGTTGCAGTGTTAAATGTAAGGGTTTCACCGAAAACCCTGCAACACGGTCAGATAATAGTAAAAAAAAAAAAATAAACAAAGGCATGGTCGTACGGGTTACACTGCCATGCCTTTTTATACTTCTTATAATTTTCTGATGTAGCGTAATTTATGTGCTTTATATGATGGGGGGTCAATTTTCATCAATTTTTTTTCTATCTGAAACAGTTTTGGAGTTGGCTAAGCCATGACCGGAATGGTGGATACGGCCACGTCTTTCGATTTTTTATAACTTATTTTCTCTGGTAGAGAGATGTGGTTTGAGAGAGACAGTATCTTCATTCTAACAAGATATTACTACGTTTCACATTACCCATCTACCTAATGTTTCACGTCAACATCAGATGATTTTGTGTGTAGGTACCTACCTACCTACCAATAACTATGCAATGTGCTATTTCTTAACAATCAGAAAAAATATTTAGTTTGTAGGTACCTATACTTAACTAGTTACCTGTACGTATTTAAAAATTCTCTAAAATGTAGATTCTCAATATATAGAAATTCAAAAAAAAAAAAAAAAAAAAAAAAAAAAAATATTTATGTAAAGAAAGGACGGTAACACTTTAGAGTCCTGGCCCAGAGATTTTTACTACGTTCAATTTGGACATAAGATGTCTGCTTATGGCTATCCCCAAGGAAATGGCTATGAAAAACGGCCAGAATAGTGGAAGTAGCAAGTAGCTTACCTCTGTTACTTGTAGAAACCGAATATTTTCTATTTACTAGAAGGGAAACAGAAGCAAGCGGATTTTTTTTATTTATTTTTTTTATCTAGGACCTATGAGTTATGGTTTATGTATCGTTCAACTACATTGATATCAGTTAATAGTTAGGTGGATTTTCTCAACTTAGACCACGACTTGCCGATACAGAATTTTTTGCGGAATGAGATTGTCGAAAAAAAACTACCATATAAAATTTAAAATCGGATGACTTTGTGGAAATAAAGTAATTTTTATAAAAATATAAAATTAGAGTTACAGTACCATCAAAATTGGGCATTGCAATTTTTTTTTGTATTTTTTTAATAATATTAGAGTTAACGTCGCTTCAATTGGCATGTTATATCACGACGGGGGTGTTACCCTCCATTCGCAGGAAACTCATAAACCTGATACCCACATTAACCTCGCCCAGCCTGGGTTGGGCTGGAATGCCAGCATCACGACATCTTCACCTCGCTAGATGTTGCTTAACTTTGGTGATCCTACGAGAACCGGTGCATTCAAACGCGCCATGGACGCTGGCTTTTTATTTTATTATTATTATGCATAGTGTTAAGAGATAAATTTTAGATAGGCTACAAACGATGATCTTAGTTTAAAAAATCTCAGTATTTTCAATCAATACATTATTGGTTCATCAGGTGAAGGTCTTGGTCTATCTCCTCATGGTGAGTGTGGTTGTGTCGTAGGAGTTTTCCTCAGTGAAACCTCTCTAGGAAATAGATACAATGACCATCTGGCGTTGATTCATGCTATTATCGGTATTGAGCTAGAGACAGTTTTACCTATTAGAATTGAGCTAATGACATGGCTTGTCAAATACGAGGCGCTGAAGTCATTGAGTAAATTATGCGTGGGGTTTCTTTCAAACCATAATATCACAATAACTAATTGCTAAATAAAGAAACTGAGATATATTAGGTATGAAGGTATTAGCAAAAAGTAATCATCATATCATAGGGTGGCGTCATCGAGAACGATGGTAGCCAGACAGTGGAGGAATCACTCAGCTCTTCTACCAGTGTCTTTACAAGGAGGCTAATAATTGACAAGGGCCCCCAAAAAGTAATATAAAGATTATAAAGATTGCCTCAGAAAATTCCTCAAAACACTTTTCTTCTTTTCTTTTCATTTGGCATTTTTTAGGATTCCTATGTAGATACCTATATAAAAATACAGTTTTTCAAATTCATATTTATCAAAGACGTTCCCACTCTGACCCTTTACTGTCAACATAAATCTGAATGATCAATATATTTATCACTTTAAAAGTCGAATAGGTAATTCTTTGACCCCGTCGGTAGTTGAACTCAAGACCTACCGCATACAAAGCCACCGTGCCACACGCGAGCATGCATCAGAAGAAATTGACCATGAAAGTGAAATAATTCACCACACAATGGAAAAATATAAAAAAATTTCAAATTGGAGCAAAAATATATTTTTTTTATATACAAAAACGAACACAATTAGTTTAGGATATGAATAATGTTGAAATAATATTGCATGGGAATGGGTGACTGTGTAAATCTGTCAACGATATTTTTATACACTTCTTATGGCCACAAAAATAATATAAGGGGCTGTTGCATGTAGCAGAGATCATGAACAAATTTAATAAAACACATCTTCTTAGGGCCAGACCCCTTAAGTCTGAGTTTCAACCAAACAAAGCGCACAGTTTATTTACTTAGACTTTATTAATAGGACATATTATATACAACACAAATAATTACAAATTAAAATACAATATAATACAAGAAAAAATAAATAAATATATACATAATATATGTCCTAACTAAAGGGCAGGGTTATTGCCTTTGGCAATCTCTTCCACCCAACAGTTAGCCCGACTTGAGGGACAGTCTGGAATATTTTAAAGTTAATCCTGTTTAATGATTCGGCCCTTAATTGACTTTTCCCCTAATCCTTATGCCCTAATGAGTGTCGGGTTCCTTTTGATCATCCAACGTTCATTTGCCGGAAAATTCTTTTGACATCAACATAGGATACTTTTCAGACAGCGCAGATTGTAAACACCAATATTCTCGTTATGTCACTGAAGTAACATTTTTTTTTTTTAATTTGGGTTTAACGTTACAGCCCAAAGTGGTGTATGGTACGGAAAAATATTGGTCATTTCATTGCCGTCCGAATTTTTCGTAACCATCCCCCCGATGCCATCATTATGTGCCGTCAATATTATTTCAATATTGAGTAGGCGAAACAAAGTAGTGTTTATTTTGAATCCAAAAAGAGTCGCATGTATCGTAAAAGTACGTGATAATTATTTCCGCTAATATCGTAAAAATTAAAATAACTCTGGAAATTATTTCTCTTGCATATTGTTACTGTACTATAAATATGTATATATTATGTGATAAAATGATAGTGAATGTTCACTTTGGTCGTAGAAGTGTGAGATTTGAAATAACATTATTTTAGTAAGGTTTAAAATTAAGAGAAAACTAATAGAAGAGTATGGAAGAGACCGAATGCAATAAAGGTATGTTATCTTTTTATCGTAATTATTTACTTCAATTTTTATACAAAGTAGATTCATTCTCGTAGTTTCATACAAGAAAAAAAGTGTTTGAGCCGCCATATCTCAGCTCGGAAGCAAGGACACCCCGGAACTATCAGGCCATGGCTCCAGCAGTTGTCGTCTCCAAGTTGATTTTTGCTAAAACTTAAATCAGAATTCAAAGGGATTATACAATAATGATGCAAAATTACAAATAAAATTAAATCTCAAGAAACAGGTTAGATTATGCCTAGGTCTTCCTGCCACCACGTGTGGGCGGTAGGTAATTTTGTATCATTTTATAATTCCTTTGAAATTTGAATAAAGTTTTACCAAAAAAGCCGCTGACAAATACACTCTGAAGTTATGCCCTTTTACATAGTTTCAGGGACATTTCTCCTTTCATTCGAGCTCAGTGATGCCGATGCCTCAAACACTATCACGAATATTTTTTTTGATATCTAAAAGTTCATTTTATTTATAGATAACATCACAGATTATAAATTTCGTTTAAAATCACGAATAATTAGTCAGAAGGAAGTCCATTCTGAAAAAGTATTTTTCGATAAAAAAAGTAATGTACATAATGCCACTACTCAAAGAAATTCTGTGCCAAGGTTCCTCCAATGATGTAGATGTGCCACCAAACTCAGAAAGCATCTTTTCTCCCCAACGGGTGCTTACCAGTCAAAACACGATACAGGACACTGTACAGTTTATTTTAGAGAATAGCTATTTTTTTACATGTCTTTCTTACATGCAACAAATTGCAACAAGTTTTCAGCTAGTTAGAAATAATCATATTGCCTGGCGGTCATTGAAAAATAATAATAATTATATGTAGGCAACAACCTGTAACAGGCACAATAAAAGAACATTAACTGAATCACCCAATAGCACGTGCAGGTGTTCAATGTTCATACATTACATTCCTCAGTGGCCAAATGGTGAGACAAGGAATGATAGATGGCAAAAGAATGCACATTCAAACAGAAAGTTCTATTGTACTGTAAGCTACTGGTCGGAATATTATACTACAAGTTATAGATGAAACTGTTATGCTATGAGGGTTTCGATTACTTCTAACTACCTGAAACTAACTATCAGTCTATGATAGATTATTCTGTTTCCTCAGAAAACTTTTCGTTTTTACAGGAAATAATTTTCTTTTATTTTAATTATTAAAGAGTCATACAGTTGAATTGAATTGTTTCATTTATTATCTGGGTAAAATGTTAATCAATTTCGTGATAACACAACTTACTACTCAAACTCGCTTTACTAAATCCGCCGCCTTATCGATCAAGCTACTGAGGTCGGTTAACGAATAGTAATATGCAGAATAGAAATGAAATTACATGTTTATGAGATTTTTAAAACCTTTCAACCATGACGATTTGAAGACTTGAGGCCGGATAGAGATAGATTGAGATCAGATTGAAGAAATCCCTTTAAAAAAATTCTAGCCCTGTCCAATTCCTATGGAGGGCTGGTGGTCGCGGCATCGTTTGTCATTTCTACGTTGTTGGGTTGCTAGGTATGAAGTAATATTATGCAAATTTCTACTATTCCAGCTTGTACATTTCCACGATTAAAATACAAACACCTACGGTTGAATCGTGTTCTTACTACCTCAGCGATGATTTACTTTATCTTCAAAATGGGCAGTAGAGATGAACATTTGCTATTATGGTTATTAATCACACATTATTATTTACAAGGCTAAGATCTAACCCAAACTGGCGCCACAATTTACCAGGGTCATCAGAAGATTTAACCAATGTGGGACTTCTGTGGCTCATTCCTTCTTATTGGCTTTCCCCCGCTCAGGAGTCAGTCTTTCGGCATCTCTGACAATAATATCGTGATCATAGACATGCCACGGTGCCAACACATCATGTGTTCTCATGGGTTGTTTCAATTTGGTAACTCTGTCAGTTATTTCGCCTACCTCATCTGTTTTTATGAATGAGTCTACTATCTCATAGATCACAATGTTCTATCATACATCAACAATATTAAAATGTGTGCTGTGTGGGCTGGCGCAACTTTAAAAAACAAAATATTTACTATGCATCAATTCCAAAACCATCAATTAGGTATGTACCGAGAAATAACAGAACTAATAATAGTTTAGGTGAATTAAAATCTTGACACTGTTGATGAAATTTGTTTGAAATATTTCTTTGTTGAATGACTTGGTTGCTTTATCTTTTTGATGAATAATAACTAGATTAACTGAAGATCAGAGTTTTTAGCATATAAATCATGTAGATAAGTATACGCAACTATACATATAAGTACAGGGAAATAATAAGAATGTAAATAAAATTTGTAAAATTTAATACAATAATAATAATAATAATAATAATAATAATGAATTTTATTATTTATCTACAATGTTTCAATTTTTATAAATTTCCCTCTAAGTACTATGTGTACTTTTAGGGAATTGGTCTACTTGTTTTTTTTTTTTTTTTTTCTATATCTCTAACATATTCTTCAATTTAATTTAACTTGTTTTATATTTCATTGTTGTTCTTCAGATAAAACATTTGTATTTCTTTCTCCATTATTTTCTTATTTTCTATGTTTCTTAACTTCTCTGGTATATTGTTTAATAATGTTGGTATTTGATGTTGTAAAGAGGTTTCTCCATATCTAATTTTGGTATTTGGAATTTTAAATAATCTGTTTCTTGTGTCATGGTTTGTTTCTTGTATAATTCTGTGTTCGTTTTTATAGTAATGATTTGTTGTTAATATGTATTTGTGTAAATTTTTAACATTCATTATTTTGTACTTCTCCATTAAAATTGACCTTTGATTTTTTGAAGTTTTTGGGTATAGTGTTGTTTTTACAATTTTCTTTTGTACAGATTCTATAGGTTTTAAATGAATATCTGTTGTATATCCATATGTTTCTATCCCGTATCTTATTATGGATTCGCATAATGCTTTATATATCATTGTTTTTATATGAATTGGTATTATTTTCTTGATGAAGTGCATTTTTCGTAGTATATTGTTTAATTTGTTTTTCAAATACTCAGTGTGGTTGTTCCATTTTAAATTTTCATTGAACTGAATTCCTAGATATTTCATATTTTTTTCATTATTAACTTTTGTGCATTTGCAACTGTTGCTTATATTTTTATCAATGCAATTATTCTCATGTAGTTGAATATTCATGTTGGTGCTTTCTCTGAATCTTGTTATCATTGGATTTTGAAATAGTATTGCCACCGTTTTTTCTTTGTTTAAAAATATATCCTTTTTATGTAGCCAAATCAAAACTTTATTTACGTCTTCTTGAATGATTTTATAAACTTCACTCTTTTGATCATGTATAAAATACAGCAGAGTATCATCTGCGTACTGCAGTATGTTGGATTTTATACCAATGTTGTGTATATCGTTTACATATAGGTTGAAAAATGTCGGAGATAATATGGATCCTTGTATTAAGCCGCAGTTTATCAATATTTCGTCACTCAACTCTTTTCCAATTTTTACATATTGTCTTCGGTCATTAAAATAGTTCTTAAAAAATATTTTTGTGTTTTCTGTCAAACCTATTCTATTTAAAACTTCCATTATATTTTCATGATTTATGGTGTCATACGCTTTTTTCAAATCCAAAGATAGTGTTAAACAATACTTATTATTATTTAATGCCATATTTAGGTTTTCTG
>CM044956.1:14591608-14606906 GCA_024516035.1 Bactericera cockerelli | reverse complement strand
TAGAACATCACTTCTGTTTGTCACTTTTTTTTTTTCCTTCGGACCTAAAATGTATAGGAAAATTAGGTTAGCTTTATTAAGACGTGTCAAATTTCTAGTATACAAATCTTTGAGCATGTACAATAGTACATGGGTATGTAGCTATACTATATGTATAGGGCCGAGTTGTAAAACAGGATTACATTTAATCTTTTTTTTTGGTTAATTGAAAACCTGACTTTATGGACGGTCTTATCTTTGTTCTAGTCCTATTTTAGAATCCGGCCGCATGTAAGTGCGCGAACGCAAAGGAGCCCTATACCCTAGACGCTGCGCGCTGGTACCACGTAAAATAAGCTAACCATGTTATTAAATGTAAGCGGCCTAAACGGAGTCTTGAAAATCGTTTAACGTATATCTATCCGTAGGAACTAGGGTCTAGGTCCAAGGGTTCTCGTTTTGATCTCCTACTAAAAGGTTTAAAAAATAGCAAAAAATAAAAGTAGCCCAACACATGCTTTGCATTATGGGTAACTTAAACTTGCCATATTTTATTTTTTAGTTCATTAAAGTTATATCTTTATAATTAAATTTATTGATGAAGATGAAAAGTATTTGTTTAATATAGAAAAATCTTTCAAAAGTAAAAAAAAAAAAAAAAATAAATAAATAATAAATAACAGAAACCTCAAATTATTATGATCATATCTATGTTTGCTATGTTAGCCCATAGATAATGTATGTACCATTTAAATAAATGAGAAAATATATCATAATCCTTTTCTTTTTTCCACAGAGGTGGACGGGCAATCGGAAATCCTGCGCATAAAGAACGTAGACCTCTGCCTAGAGGACAATGGGCGGGACCACTCGACGCAGGAGTACGAACTAATGAGGCGCAGTAAGGGCGCCCGCCTTGTGGTGCGCAGAGGTCAAGCCTTCCGCATCAAACTGTCGCTGAGTAGGCGCTACTACAGGGACAGGGACGCCATCTCCTTTGTCTTCATGGTGAAGGGTGAGTGTTATTTTAATGCGGAACCGTTGGCATTAGCACCGCCCTAGATCAAGTTTTGTTTTATTAATGCTAAGGAGCTGCGGAACTGCAGCACCCCCAGACGAAAAAAGTAAGAGATACAATGAAATTCATCTCAGTACACAACGTCTAAATGCCACAAAGACACTATAGCCACCATCCGTGTGTCGTAGGGATCCCTTGGTTCAAATCCCACCCAGTGCATGAATTTTTGCTAATTAATTTGAATTTGTGACCATATAATAAAAAGACTCTGAGGGTTAAGTGGTAGAAAATGTTTTAAGCATTAACCTTACCCGGGGGTTATCTTCCACTAAAGAGTGTTATTATTATTTTTATCAGTCAGTATAAACAGAAAAGTGAAAAATTGTACTAGATTGTACCAGCGATAATAGCTTTAGAACATTCTCAGACAGTGATTTCTCTATAATATAATAATAATATGATACCGCCTCGTTTATACCGCCCAATTAGGACTAATAAATACCACTATTCCAGCTTTAAGCCCAAGATATTTATTATGGGGTCAAAATCCCAAATGGGAGGATAACTTGTTTCGGAGGATAGCTATGTTTCGAATCCGCGACCTCTGGATTACCAGACATTACATCTTGACCACTGAGCTACCGGGACTGACTTATACTAAAATGTAGTACATAATAATTTACATATGTACATATTATATCTCATGCATTTCTCAATTTACCTCACTCAACTTTCCTCAAAACCCCCAGGTGTGGAAAAGCCAAGCTACGGCCACGGAACTCTAGTAGTTGTGCCTCTGTTGCCGGAAAACACCGAGAGCCAAGATATCTGGGGAGCTAGTCTAGTCGATGCTTATGACAATGTGGTCATTGCCGAGGTGAGTATAAAATAGTTTTGGTTTTAGAAAATGATCGGATTTTCCAAGAAACTCTAACAAACGTAATAGAATTTAAAAAAAATATTGGTTTGTCATGCACAATGCATAATCACATCATATTGTACGGCGTACATACATTTTCATTGGTTCATTATAGCTCAATCTGGGCTTTATAATTATTTTGTACAGATAATATTAATATTACTATCGAAGTAATGTATTGTATCATCCCGAAGTAATGTATCACACGTTTCCGGGATCTCCTACGTCTTCGAGGGTAGGTTTTTAGTGGGTAAAAATCCCACACCCCAGAGAGTAAGGTGGCTGGGTGTCTTTAGAAGATTTTCCTAGCCTCAATAAAAAATAATAATATTAATATTACGTTAACATCAGGAATAAAGGTTGATTTCAGCTTAATCAAAGTGTTAAACAGGTATTATTAGTAATTGGGCTCTCAAGAAGTAGATAGTGTCTGGCAATCAAATGGTGGGTATGTGGTATGTGTCAGTCAATATCAGTATTTAGCTACTCTAAATACTTACACTTACCTAAGTCATTTTTAGAATTCAACAATAAGTTGATTTTTAAAATCCCATCTTCAGATACCTACGTCATTTTTTGAACTCTACATACTTTACAATAAGTTGATTTTTAAAATCCTATTTTCAGATTTTGACGGATCCCGAATGCATTGTGGGAGAGTGGAACTTCGAGATCGATACCAAACTCATGCATGACGGAGCCCTGAGCTACTCTCATCCGGACCCCTTCATTATTCTCTTCAACCCTTGGTGTCCAGGTTTGTGTGAACTTATAAACATTTTTAACCAAGCTGTAGTGTGTAGTATTGAATAAGCTCAAGACAATACCAAAAAAAAAAAAAAAAAAAAAAAAAAAAAAATACCATTTGATACAAAATAGGTATAAGTTTTATAATAAAGTTTGCTGTACTCATTCGCAAAATAATGTAACCTGTAAGTAAAAAAAGTATCTACAGCCTACATACGCAAATGAATGTACTTGTAAGTGTAAGAATTGTCTTCGAGTAAATTTTTTTGAGGGTTGAAAAAAAAGTGTCCAAAATTATGATCGCTTTTTTTACTTTCGAATAATATTGGTGTACCCTATTTGAATCGTCCTCAGTAGCTTGATCGATAAGGCAGCGAATTTGTAACCTGGAGGTCCGTGGTTTAAGTCCCAAGTTCAGCAATTAATGAAGCGAGTTTGAGTAGTTTAGTTGTGACATCACGAAAGCGATTAACACAAATATAATAACTGATAACTATTTGAATGAGATTATACCCTATTTGAATATATGTATAGATATGTACCCTTTTTTCATAGGTCATAGGGTGGCGTCATCGTGAACGATGGTACCCAGACAGTGGAGGAAGGACTGAGCACTTTTACCACTGTCTTTACAAGGAGGCTATTTTTTTTTTAAAGATGAGTGTTTCACAGCCTTTTTTATTTCGTAGCCATGAAACAGGAGCTACTGTAGACGCTTGTGGTCTGTGTTGTAGCCTGCCCATCCCGTAGTATGCCTCCCCTCCGATGGGCGAGAAGTGACACAATACTTCCCATTTAGGTGCTGGGTCAACACGATTGCACCGCAAGGTATCCCTTACAAACAATTGTAACGAAATTAAGAATACAAATTTTTGGTTGCACGGGGATCGAACCCAGGACCTTCCGCATGGCAAGCACCCTATTTTCATAGGTCATAGTGTGGCGTCATCGTGAACGATGGTAGCCAGACAGTGGAGGAATGACTCAGTACTTCTACCACTGTCTTTACAAGGAGGCTAACAATTGACAAGGGCCCAGAACCAAGCCAATGCTGGTCTACCCCCTGTTTATAGTGCCCCAGCCAGACTGCTGGTCTACTCCCTGTTTATAGTACCCACAGAGATTATATAACATAGAGGGAACCTTACCTATCTCGAATTGAACAAATTTATGCGTCCAACTTTGAAACAGCTGATGGTCCCTCTTTCAACAAATCCCGGCCTCTGATTGGCTCAATTTATTTGAATTTCTTGTTTACCCCCAGTCAGACTTACCCTATTTGAATGAGATTTTTTTTATACAACTCCGAACTCTCGGCTTTCCAGACGACGACGTGTTCCTAGAGACCGAGGAGGAGCGGCGGGAGTACGTGCTGGCGGACACGGGCCTCCTGTTCCGCGGCAGCTACAACCGCATGCGGCCCGCGGTGTGGAAGTTCGCCCAGTACGAGAGGGACGTGCTGGAGTGCGCCCTCTATCTGGCGCACAGGGTGGGCGAGGTGGGGCGGCATGGGACGCACGATGCTGTGCAGGTGGCGCGTGCACTGTCCGCTGCGGTGAGTTACTTTATTTATTTACAGTTTATAGTAGTCACCGTGGCAGAGCGAGTTAGCGCGCTAGGCATTGCACACATGGTGACCTGGGTTCGATTCCCAGCGGGGGAGGATTTTTTCTGCTCTGTACTTGGATGTTCGGGGTCCACTCATACCTCGTGAGGAAAAATGAGTAGCTGCTTTAATGTGAAGCAGCGACCAGTGGCAGAATCTTAGGCAAAAAAATAATACAAGATATTGTAAATTAAAGTGGTAAAGTCCTATGATTCTGCGCTACCCACTAAAATTGTGACATAATAACACAAAAAAAGCACTATTATTATTTATTTACACTTTATTTTTTTTATACAAAACAATCAACACAGTAAAATATTAACAGAGAATAAAAAAAAACAATATCTACAAAATAAAATTTAGATTTTTTTAAAATATAAATGTACAGTTGTCTTGTAATCCGGGGCGAAGTTAATGCCTTAGGCATTCTCTGCCACTTAACTCCGCCTTTTTTGTTTGTTTCTTTTTTGTTTGTTAAAAAAGTATATGGGTATAACTTCATACAACGGAAAGATACCTGCAACTGAAAAAATCCAATAATGAATTCAGAAGAAATGGATTGTCCATTATTTTAATCCTTTGCTATTTTTCCTTTTAACTCGTTGGATAGATTCGATATTGTATTAAGGAACTAAATTTTCATAGATTTACGCTACACTTTACATCCAAAAAATAAATAAAGAAAACCTACTCGAAATTGTAAGATAATATTTCTAAGGTATACCATGTGAATTTTTATTACTTCTATGTAAAAAGTTATGATTTATATTGTAATCTTACGATTATACTACACAGACTGAGTACCTGTTTTAAAGGCCTGGTTAAAAGATACGATTTACCATACCCAAATGACTTTTATCTATGAGGTAAATGTAAACTCGAACCTATTTAAGCAGATATGAGTCATAATTATGAGTGAAAAGATTTTTCTGACAAAAATATTCATAATTAATTAAGTAATGGAAAGTAATCTTAAATTATGTATGTATGTATTGTATGGTTTTATTTGTGGTGAAGCTAAAGGCCTCTTCACAATTTTTGTGGGTAGCGCAGCATTACTAAGAGCCTCCTTTACTTTTTCGAATTATTCTATTACATTAATTATTTCTTTTTACTCTGGTAATGCCGCCACTGGTCGTTACTCATACAAGTAACTACTCATTTTTCCTCTCGAGGTATGAGTGGACTCCGAAAGGTAATCTTATATTATTTAATATTACTTTCAATCTCGAAAATGCTGAAAATTTCAGGTGAATTCTCCCGATGACTACGGCGCTGTGTTCGGGAACTGGTCCACGGATTTCAGTGGCGGCACTGCCCCCACCAAGTGGGTGGGCAGTATGAAGATCCTGCAGCAGTTTTACCAGAAGAAGAAGCCTGTCAAGTATGGGCAGTGCTGGGTCTTCTCGGGGGTTCTCACCACAGGTTCGTCTTCCTCTAAATAACTATTCTGTCCCGGTAGCTCAGTGGTAAAGGCGGCACTCTGTGAATCCAAAGATTCCAGAGGTGGTGGGTTCGAAACCCAGCCGGGACATGACAAGTTATCCTCCCATTTGGGATTTTTACCACATAATAATATGTCTTGGGCTTACTGCTGGAATAATGGGACTTTAACAGTATTAATCGGGCAGTATAAATAAGGTCATATTATTATTATTATACTTTCGTGTTGGAGAAAAAAAAAAAAAATGTATACAGAATAATAGTTATGACCTCCATCTCTCCCTTTAGGCCGCCATCTGTAAAGCAGTTGTACAAGTGAGCACGCGTGAGATGACACACTTGTGCAACTGATACAATATTGTTTGTTAAATCATCACTTTGAGTGAGACCCAGGGCGGAATTAATAGACGTTTTTGTAATACCTCTGTGACGCTAAGTCACGGATTGCGTACTGTGTAAGATAGGGAAAACCAACACTTAGCAATGACTTGTGATATAGTAGCTTGATCGATAAGGCGGTAGACTTGTAACCTGGAGGTCGGTGGTTCAAGTCCCGGTTTCAGCAAAGATTTAGTAAAGCGAGTTGGAGAAGATGTGACATCGCGAAAGTGATAAACACATGTATGATAACTAACTAACTAACTAACTTGTGATATAGAATTTGTCTATTAATTTCACCCCTAGTTGCTTGGCACCGGTTTTCCCCATCTAAAACAGTACGCAATCCGAGACAGTGACGCTAACCACAGAGGTAATACAAAAACGTCTATTAATTTTGTCTGCATTATGTCATCATCATAATCATATTTGATAGTAGTCACCGTGGCAGAGTGAGTTAGCGCGCTAGGCATTGCACACACGGTGACCTGGGTTCAATACCCAGCGGGGCAGGAATTTTTCTGCTCTGTACTTGGATGTTCGGGGTCCACTTATACCTCGTGATAAAAAATGAGTAGTTACTTGTATGAGTAACGACCAGTGGCGGCATTACCAGAGTAAAAAGAAATTAATGTCATAGAATAATTCGAAATGTGAAGAGGCCTTGTGCTTCACCACAAATAAAATTAATAATTCATGCATATTTGATATTTGTGTCAATCACTTTCGTGATATCACAACTACTCAAACTTGCTCCACCAAATCCTCGCTGAAACCGGGACTTGTACCACCGACCTACGCCGCCTTAAGGCCGAGGCTACGATAGGAGCGTCAAGCGGTGAGCGGTAAGCAGCGAATTTTATGTTTACATTTAAAACAATGGAAATGCTTAGTAGGTTTCATCTTAGTAGCGGCAAGCGTCGAGCGATTTTTTTTATCGTAGCTAAGCATTTCCATTGTTTTAAATGTAAACATAAAATTCTCATTTTGCCGCTCGCCGCTTACCGCTCACCGCTTGACGCTCCTATCGTAGCCTCAACCTTATCAATCAATCTACTGAGGTCGGTTCTACCTTATGTTTCAGTGTGCAGGGCTCTGGGAATTCCATGTCGTAATGTGACCTGCTACGCGGCTGCGCACGACACTCAGAGCAGCTTGACCGTGGACTATTTTGTAGACGAGGATGGAAGAGTCATGGAGGAACTCAACAGTGACTCCATCTGGTGAGTCATTATTATTGGGGATCGAGTGGAGTGAAGGGTATCATCTTGTCTTCTGACAATCTCTCTTGCCCCTTGCATGAGGGGAAAACTATGGATAATTGAATATAACAGTAATGTGTATTTCAAAAAAGTAGTGATAAAAATGACTTAACGGTCAAAAAGTGAAAAATAAAGACTTCGGTCAAAGAAAAAGGAGTCATTATCATTATTATTTCAAAGATGAGTGTTTCACAGCTTTTTTTATTTCGTAGCCGTGAAACAGGAGCTACTATAAACGCTTGTGGTCTGTGTTGTAGCCTGCCCATCCGTAGTATGCCTCCCCTCTAATGGACGAGGAGTGACAAAATACTTTCCAATTAGGTGCTGGGTCAACACGAGCGCACCGGAAGGTATCCCTTACAAACAATTATAACCAAATTAAGTATACAAATTTTTGTCGGCACGGGAATCGAACCCGGGACCTTCCGCATGGCAAGCGAGTGCTTAACCACTGAGCTAACCACTATATTATGCTTTATTAGGGAAAGACAAAGTACAATATTGACAGTACAATACAATGAAATTATAAAAAAAGAAATAAATTAATTGAACAAAGAAACAAGAACAAAAAAGATAATAAAGATAATTTCGTACTTAAAAGACGGGTTATTGCCTGGCAATCTCTTCCACCCAACCTTAGTCTAATGAGTCTTGAGTCTAATGGCCGGTTCCATCAATACTGAATCTCCAATTGGAAACGCTATAGATCCAAAAATATCCGTCAAATTAGAACTACTAGTGTGACGGGGTACTATTTGAATACAAAATTGAGACAAACCACGAAACCTCGGTTTTGTTACATCTTAGTATCTTAACCACTTTACCAAAAATACACGTACTATTCATATTTTATGCATCGTACAATGAAAAGGTAGGTAGGTAAATCACTGAACTTTAGCTACCCGAAAAATAAATTAAAAAATTCCAAAACATAAAATTATTGTATTGCACATTGCGTAATGAAAACGTATTGTACGGCGCGCATAGAAAAGTATCGTCTGTTATTAAACTAAAATTTCTTTTCATAGAACTTAACAAATTGTTCTTTTACACGACTTCAACGTGGACCTTCTAATGGAAGGGTTGAGATATGCTTGCCAGATCCTGCTCACGTATTTTTTAATAAACATAAGCAATGAGCATTGAGCAAGGATCTGGCCGCATCTTGACCGGCCATAAATGGATGGCTCAGAGCTAAAGGCGACCAACTCCTGAAAACCCAATTTTGAGTAAATCAGCTCTAAAGTTTTGGGTCGTTTAATAATTCTACACTTATGTTAATTGCATGGTATCTGCGAGTTTACAGCATTTATAGTGTTTGAAAGTCTACTAGATGACCAAAACAACTTTAGGGATTAAAAAAGAACACGAAATTTGAGTTTAAAAAACTAGGAATGGAGTTGGTTTGTTTGTGCTCTTATTTTTAATGAAAATAATGGAGTTGATTTGTTTGTGTCCTTATTTTTAATGAATAAAAGTGATATAATTTTCTTGTACTTTTTTAAGGTCTTTTATTAATGAAAGAGGGTTTATAATATAAATGAAAGTTAAATACCTAATTGGCGTACATTACAAGTTAGTACTTTGTATCCATTATACTTGAAATAAACAAATTACAAAAAATAGCTAATTTTTATTTGGTTATGATAGGAATTCTAGTCATCATAGATAGTTTCGTCACTTCCTAGGATCATGTCATCATCATCTAAATTAGGAGGTACAACATTTGATTCAGTAGAGGATCTAGTGCTAATTAATAATAATGCTTTTTCTTTGTGTTATTATGTCACAATTTTAGTGGGTAGCGCAGAATCATAGGACTTTACCACTTTAATTTACAATATCTTGTATTATTTTTTTGCCTAAGATTCTGCCACTGGTCGCTGCTTCACATTAAAGCAGCTACTCATTTTTCCTCACGAGGTATGAGTGGACCCCGAACATCCAAGTACAGAGCAGAAAAAATCCTCCTCCGCTGGGAATCGAACCCAGGTCACCATGTGTGCAATGCCTAGCGCGCTAACTCGCTCTGCCACATTGACTACTATCTAGTGCTAATTGTTTGTGTAGTGGGTAAACTTTTGAAATATGGATGATGATCTGGTATTCCATCTGGTAATCTTAGAAAAGTTCATCATATATTTTTTCTTGGCATCAGTGATAACCCGTCTTTTTTGGTAAAGTTTACCCTGCTAAAGACTACTAAGATCTTTTAAATGACCAAACACACTGAAACACAACAGTGTTTGTTATCACTGCACGTGCAATAGCAGATTTTGGAGTTGGTTTGTTGTTGCTCCGAAAATATTTGAAAAAATTTCAGTGCACAAACACTTGTGCTTCTCTCTATCGAAAAGTATTTGAGCTAGGGTTTTGGTCGTCAGTTCCACTGAAAGGTAATTCATTACTCAATCTAGTCCTATGAGAAACGCAATTTTTTCGAAAAATGGAGTTGGTCGCCTTTCGCTCTGAGCCATCCAAATAATTTTGACCTTAATCTGCAGGAACTTCCACATGTGGAATGAAGTGTGGATGACGCGGCGGGACCTGGGTACCACAGACTACAACGGATGGCAGGTGATCGACTCCACACCGCAAGAGCTGAGCGGTCGCAAGTACCAGTGTGGACCCACCTCCGTGATTGCGGTCAAGAGGGGCGATGTGAAGATAGCCTACGATGGGGGGTTTGTCTTCTCGGAGGTAAATGCGGATAAAGTGTTCTGGAGGTATAACGGCCCCACGCAGCCGCTCAAGCTGCTGAGGAAAGACATTAATGGGTGAGTGGGATCTTTCTATGACTTTAGTAAGTAGGTAGTACATGTAGGTACATATACATATTATGTAGGTACAGTCTGACCAGTTTAAAAAGATACTCGATTTGGTTTGGGTTTTCATTGCAATATCTTTTTTCCCTTGTTAGATTACCTATTATTATTTTTAATAATAGGTAATCTAACTCAGTATCTAATAGGTAATCTGACCCGGTAGCTCAGTGGTAAAGTTGTCACTCTGTGAATCCCGAGGTTCCAGAGGTCGGGGGTCGAAACCCAGCCGGAACATGACAAGTTATCCTCCCATTTGGGATTTTTACCACATAATAATACGTCTTGGGCATGCTGCTGGAATAATGGGACTTAATAGTTCTAATCGGGCAGTATAAATAAGGCGATATTATTATTATTAACACCCGTATTTATGAACAGCGAATTTTGTCTGAGCAATGTCTCAAGCAAGGTATTGGCCAATAATATTAAAGGAAATCATGCTTCAGACTATGTTCAGACGGCGTTTTCTGTTCATAAATACGGCTGTAAATGTTCCGTAAAGAAAAATAATTGGAGCACTTGGATTAGGGTGAGACTTGGCGGCTTGGCAACAAGTAGTTTGTAATTGACAAGACAGCATAAACTTATATTGAACTTTCTTCCCTTATCTCTAATTTGCAGCATAGGACTTGCTCTCAGCACCAAAGCTGTGGGGTCCTGGACAAGACAAGATATTACGGAAAATTACAAGTATGAAGAAAGTGAGTACCTTCTGTATCAGATACTAATCGTAAATCACCTAGGTAAGCAATAAGGGCTGAAACAGGATTAAATTTAATACTGCAGAGGTTGGTTGATTAAATTTAAGACTTGACGGAGAGTCTGGTTTATCAAATTAACTTAAATTATAAGGGCGGAATTAATAGACGTTTTTGTCTATTATATTATTATTAAATGTTTTTGTCTATTAATAGACGTTTTTGTCTATTAATAGACGGAAGTGATACCTCTGTGGCGCTAAGTCAAGGATTGCGCACTGTGTAAGATAAGGAAAACGAAAACTGACGGTTAGCAATGACTTGAGTTATAGAATTTGTCTATTCATTTCGCCCTAATTCTTTTTACTAGAAATAGCTTTTAACCAAACAATTTTGAGTTTTCTTATTTTACTTCCGAGAAATTTCTAATATTAGAAATCGGAAGCATTGTGTTCGTTTTTGTAAAAAAAAATATTTTTTTGCTCCGATTTCAAAAAATTTCATATTTCTGGACGTTTCATAACCTACTGAGTAAATTTGGTTTTGTGTCTGTGTCGGTCTGTCGGTCTGTTAAAACGATTCCTTGTAACGCGCAAATCTCAGAAACTACTCGACCGATTTTCATGAAATTTTGCACACATATAGGAGACATTCTGTAGAATGTAGATGGTCCCATTTTAAATTCATCGAATTCATACATAGCGGTTCTGGGTGAAAGAGACCATGCGCCTGACCACTAACTTTTTACTTAAACGCTTATATCTCGTGAACGGTACACCCGATTTCAATGAAATTTTGTAAGAATATGCATATTATTGTTCTACATAGGTTATTTATATTTATTTTTAAATTAAGTATAATTTGACTTTGATATTTAAGAAAATCCGAAATTTTTGACAAAAAAGTAAAAAAAAAATAAAGACCACGACTTGCCGATACAGAATTTTTTGTGGAATTTAGAATGTAGAAAAAATGATATTCTACCATATAAAATAAATTTGAAGAAAATCGGTTGAGCCGTTTTGGAGATACAAGTAATTTTCTATAAAATCTCAAAATTGGCACGTGTTTACAATGTGAAGCAATCACGAGGAAGTATTGTGTCCATAATTGGCAGTGTTTTTTTTCTGAAACGGTGAAAACGTGACTGCTTTCTCTCATCAGTCTTTTTCGCAAATTTCCTGTGATTCTAACCCAGCTTCCTCCTGACCAATATAATTAGATTCAGTTTCAAACTTCATGTCTTTCAAGTCAGTACAAGATAATTAAATTTTAATAAATAAAATAAAATCATTGTTTCCCTTACTTCCTCATTTCAGAATCGGAAGAGGAGAGATCTAGTATGTTGAAAGCGCTGAAGCAAAGTGCGAGCATCTTCAGTCGGTATTACCTGAACGAGGAATTCAATGATATCAAATTCGATTTCGAACTCCGTGATGATATTGTCATAGGATCTCCATTCAGGTCAGTTTTCAAAGTAGAAATCGTTGTTCCTGTGAGTGCACATTTTTGGTTATTTAACATCTGGTTATTTAATGTCATTCACTGTCTGGCTACCATCGTTCACGATGACGCCACCCTATGATGATGAAAAAGGTATTCCAGAAGAAAACCTGTAATATTTCTGTACTCGTTAATGTATGACTTCCGATGAATTTTTAATATTAGAACCGGAAGTATTGTGTTAGTTTTTTGTATTTTTTTTTTTTACATTATCTTGCTAAAAAGATAATGTCATAAAGAAAAGCCTATGTATGTGTTGGTTGGAAGTATGATTTTATAAACACTGGCGTTTCAATACTAGTCTGTTTACGATACAAAAAATAGACCACTTTACTAAATTAACATGAAAAAAGGTCATTTTAGGATAAGCCAGGCCCTGGAATGCGGGGTTTCGACCAATCACAGCGCATTAACCAGAATCACTATAGTCTAACTCGAAGGACAGTCTGGCTTATCTTACAGCCGTATTTATGAACAGAGAATGCCGTCTGAGCAATCTCTCAAGCGTGGTTTCCTTTAATACTATTGGCTAATACCTTGTTTGAGACATTGCTCGGACAAGGCTGTTAGTCCTGTTTTACTGTTAATAAACTCCCCTTTACGGGGCAAATTATTAATTTCATTGTGTTGTACTGTAAAAAAAATATACTCTGTTTTCATACCTGAACAGAATGTTTGATTATACTTGAGAGTTTTTATGAGTATTGTTTATTCTTAAAGAGTTTTATTCAAATGATTTTTTAAAGTTATTTAATTTGACATTTGTATTTATTTATTTTTGACACCATATTGCTGTGATTTGTTTTATTTTTATTTTATAGCATACATATTGTATTGACATTTTGTACATAGTACTTGCTCCGTTAATAAACTTCCGTTTACCGGGCAAATTATTATTAACTTATAATGCGGTCCTTAGGTACTTAGGTAATTTACAATATGATCTTCTTCCTCTTCAGTGTCGTGGTGAAGATGGATAACAAGAGTCGGGACCAGGACTACACAGTGACGGTTATCTTGCGGGTGGATGCGGTGACTTACACGGGTAAAGTGGGGGACTCTGTGAAGAAGACCAAAGAGGAAGTCGTGGTGAAGCGAGGAAAATGTGAGTTGAACCACCCTGTTTTTCACTCCATTGCTAGTGTTTTAGCTGTAGTAAAATACAGGAGTTCAACACTTGTTCATATTGCATCGAACAAAGTGTCATTTAGGCCCGCATTAATGTACGCCACTGTTACTGAAGTACCTGACTTCAGTTATGTGATTGGCTGTTACCATGGTATGATGATGGTTCTAGCTTGTCAACAAGCCTTCTTCCTTGATGTTGCCTGCCTTGAACAGAGCTCTGAGAACAGCTGTCTTTTATTTAGGGACTCGTCTCACAATCGCTCACACTGTACTGTGTAGACACATAATGATATGACTATGATTACGAAAAAGTTTTACTACCCTGATAAGGGCTACCGATCACTTGCGACAATTTACCTTAAAAAATCCGACATTTGCGACAACAGAAAAAGGTATTCACTGTAACGTTTGCGACAATATCAGACAGACAAAGGAACAGGTTAACTCCTTTGTTCATTTCGGAATTTCCAAATAAATACCGGGTCGACTAAAATATTGATGGCCTTTCCAAATAAAATGTTGATGGTTTGATAAAAAAAAAAGTGTACCTAATAAATGTTGTGTTTCGTTAGCCGGCTAGGATAGCTTGGGTGAGGGGCTTAGGTTGGGTGAGGCTTAGGTTTAGCTTGGGTGAGGGTTAGACCGGGTCGCTGTGCGACCCGGCCTAACCGCCTGCGCTAATTTCAACCTAACCTAAGCCCCTCACCCAACCATCCTACCCGACAAACTGAAGTCAGTGATCTACCGTGCAATCTCACCTTGTTAACTTTACCTAACCCTACCTAACTACAAAATTCCTCTAACAAAAAATTCACTTACGCATCAATTTCCAATAGACAATAATTTCATTTTCATTTATGAATAAAAATAAAAACAAGAATTCTTAATAAAAAATGAAATAAATCAAAGGTATAACATACACCTACCAGTACGAACTAAAATTTGATTCACACTGTATGAAACATTGAAATCTATACCTGCAATATATTGTCGCAAATGTATGGTTTGAAACCTTTTTTCATTGTCGCAAAGGGCAGCATCGAACACCACCGAAAACTCCACCGAAAGAGGGACGGGGTCAAAGTGTCTAATACGAACTCTCCTACTTTTTATTATACCTACTTCACCGATTTTGAATCAGGTAAAAAGAAGAAAACATGGATTTTATGATTCGGAGACACACAGTATATTTATTTTATTTGGGGAGACTCCTTGTCAGACAAACGGTTGTCAGACTAAATGTTGTGTTTCGTTAGCCGGCTAGGATAGCTTGGGTGAGGGGCTTAGGTTAGGTTGAAATTAGCGCAGGCGGTTTGGCCGGGTCGCGCAGCGACCCGGTCTAACCCTGCGCTAATTTCAACCTAACCTAAGCCCCTCACCCAACCATCCTACACGACAAACTGAAGTCAGTGATCTATCGTGCAATCTCACCTTGTTAACTTTACCTAACCCTACCTAACTACAAAATTCCTCTAACAAAAAATTCACTTACGCATCAATTTCCAATAGACAATAATTTCATTTTCGTTTATGAATAAAACCTTATACGGGGTGTAGAAAAATACAAATCGGTGGAGTTCGTATTGGAACCTTTTTTGAAATCGGTGGAGTGCGACATGCGAAAATGTTCATTTAGGTGGAGTTCGAGTATGCAAAGGTCAATTAGGTGGAGTTCGTAATCGCCCGTCGCAAATGATCGGTTGTAAACAAAAGATTTCCGCAAGTGTCGAATTCCGCTAATAAGGTCACAATAAAAAGCTTAGAATTCTAAAAATATTTACAAATATATCTA
>CM044956.1:14544373-14591508 GCA_024516035.1 Bactericera cockerelli | reverse complement strand
TCCTCCTAATAAAGCATACTATAATAATAATATCACACCGACCTCTATTTAGATCTAGTGTGACCTGGCTACTAATAATGTGTAATATGTATGATTTTATTTGTGGTTAAGCACAAGACCTCTTCATAATTGTGGGTAGCGCAGCATTACTAAGAGCCTCCTGTACTTTTCAAATTCTATTAGATTAATTTCTTTTTACTCTGGTAATGCCGCCACTGGTCGTTACTCATACAAGTAACTACTCATTTTTCCTCACGAGGTATGAGTGGACCCCGAACATCCAAGTACAGAGCAGAAAAATTCCTGCCCCGCTGGGAATCGAACCCAGGTCACCATGCGTGCAATGCCTAGCGCGCTAACTCACTCTGCCATGGTGACTACTGAGTACTAATAATGTATTCTAATATTTCAGATCGAGGCCGGGGACCCAGTGGTGGGACAAGCCCTGACAGTCTCAGCCTCGCTCACCAACCCCCTGCCCGTGCCTCTCAAGGGGGGACAGTTCCGCATTGAAGGTCCGGGCCTGGAGAAGCAACTCAAGATCAAACTAGCCGAGTAAGTAACTAGCAATAATCAACATAATTATGATTATTAACTTTTCATGTTGAAAAGTATCAACAGATCCAAGAAATATCTGTCATTGGTCTACTGGTTGGAGCGCGAGGAGCTATCACAAAGAATTTAGAAGACTTTCGAAAAACATTCAATCTCCCGAAATCTATGAGATTGAAGACATTGTTGTCACAGCTATTCGCGGTTCTTGTCGCATAATTCATAACCACCTGTACAAACCATACTGAAAACAACCATCGTCATTGTCTACTTTAAAACACAAGAGTACTGTGTCTTATTTCAAGTATCGATAGTGATGTCAGTTGTTTGTGAATAAATTTTACTACAGTTGTACCTATTTATCTACTTGTATGTGAAATTATGCAAGCTGTACAGCATAAAGGTCAAGAGGAGTAAAGATCAGTATTTACTTCTACTCTGGGAAAAAAATGGTGAGTTTCTTCATTGTTAAAATCTTAGTAGGTGGTCACAACGAAGACTTTAACCCTTTACCCTGGTCATGGACCAAGATATTGACGATTTTCGGGACTCCGTTGAGGCCGCTTACATTTAATAACATGGCTAGATTTTCTGCGTGGTACCGGGGCTACCCTAGGGTCTAGGGCTCTGTTGTGTTCGCACTTACTCCTTATCTAGACTGAGAATAAACTGTTCAAAAAATTACCTCATATATACCTCGTAAATAAAAAAATCAAAAAATTACCTCATAAATATGAGATAAATTTATGAGGATGTAAACTACCTACTTGTGTATCGCGGTAGCTCAGTGGTAAAGGCGGCACTGTGTGAAACCAGAGATTCCAGAGGTCGCGGGTTCGAAACTCAGCCGGGACAAGACAAGTTATCCTCCCATTTGGTATTTTTACCACATAATAATATGTCTTGGGCTTACTGCTGGAATAATGAGACTTGATAGTTCAAATCGGGCAGTATAAATAAGGCGATGTTATTATTATTTTTACTATGTGAATTGAACCACGCTTGTTCTTTTTTCCTAGATCCATCGCGCCTAAAGAAGAGGCCAAAGTGAAGTTCCAGCTCTACCCCAGGTTCGAAGGCAAGCACTCTGTGGTGGCCAAGTTCCTATCCAAGGAGTTGACAGATGTGGACGGACTACTCGAGTTCATGGTGATAGATGCGGCCACTCTCAGTAACACGATACCCACCTAGAGCAGCTTACACCGCGTTATCGGCAATCTAAAATAGACCCAACTTTTGTAAGAAAGCAAAAGCACGAGTACAGAAGAGGAAAAAAAAAAACAAAAAATCGGAGTAAAAAAATGTTTACAAAAAACCAACACAATACTTCCGATTTCTAATATTAGAAATTTATCGGAAGTAATAATTTGTTGTTGTTGGGATTTCCTCTGGGTTCTAGCTATCCGAAATGGCCGATTTTATGTGACAGGTGCATTACCCATGATATATGTGTTATGAGTTCTCCTTTACCTACTTATTCCTCCAAGTACGGACTGATGTCGATGGGTTGGACACTTGAAGATGGGGGCAACGTTGAAAAATGCACATACATACAAAAATTCTGGCTCAACACATAGAAAAAGCAAACTTGGCAACAGTGGTGTGTGAACTTATAGCTTGGGGTATCATGACTCTCATGAGACACTTTGGGGACACCCTTGAATATCATCATCATAGGGTGGCGTCATCGTGAACGATGGTAGCTAGACAGTGGAAGAATGACTCAGCACTTCTACCACTGTCTTTACAAGGAGGCTAATAATTGACAAGGGCCCCAGAATCAAACCAATGCTGATCTGTTCCCTGTTTATAATCCCGCAGCCAGACTGCTGGTCTAGTCCCTATTTATAGTCCCCCAGCCAGACTTGAATATATTTATAATTATGCATTAATAAATACGATAATAATTAGAAATGTGACTGACATTATTGGCATATTGGTTCAATATTATTAATCATCCAAGGGTTGTTTAAGTTTTAGAGTTATCAGTCTTTTATTTTGTGATTGACAAAATCCCCCAATTGCCTCGAGAATGTAATGTGTCTCCGATTCAATCCTGTCCGTTCACCTTTAAAACAACATCGATAGATTGTTATTACCGATCCCACAAAGAATACATAATTATACCTATGTAATCATAGAATTAGTCAAGTAGGACGAGTTAATAACATTTCAAAGTTTTTTATTACGCTTCAGTTATAAATATTAGTTATTAAAATATTTTTGTAATGTAAAAATTTAACAATAAATATAGATTTAGCACTTTTACGTCAATTCAAAATACCACAGACAAAAACTGAACCGTTACACATGTCCATTATTTTCTCCGAGTGTACGTACCTATACATAATAAAATACGCCGGTAAGGTGTTCTGAGTTATGCAAAGCGCCCATCATTTCGTACCTTTCAAACTTCCGGGCGCAACTTTTCTATTAGAAAAAGACTTCATGGGATTGATTGAAGTTAATAAAGTACAGAGTAGTACAGAGGTTATAATGAACTCTAAGGGCGGAATTAATAGACGTTTATGTAATACCTTTGGATAAGATTGCGTACTGTATGAGATAGGGAAAACCGACGCTTAGCAATGACTTGTGATATACAATGTGTTTATTAATTTTGCAGTAAATAATTAATTTTTTTAGATAAGTACCTCAAGTCGAGCCTTAAAGTGCTGTGGTTGGTTGAAACCCCGAGTTGAGGGAGGATCTGGTTTTATCTTAAAATTAATTCGGTTTTATGATGCGACCCTCAGAATCAATACCTAGACCCTTTATGAATAATATACGTACCTAGTACCTAATTACTGTTAATTTAAGATGGACTCGGGAGTTTTATTTCGCCCTCGGAGTTTATTGTTCATGAAGAAAAAAAAAAAAAAAAAAAAAAAAAAAAAAATATAGTCCGAAGCTGAATATAAGAGAACTCAAGGGACCAAAATTTTTCCTCTTATATCCAGGTTTCTCTTTTTAAAAAAAGGTTATTTTCCAGTATGGAGAGGTACATTTGACGTGGAAAGTGTTCTATTTCCTATATCGTGGTTTCTCTTACATACAGGTTGGAGTGTTTTTAGATTGCCCAGTTTCTTTTTTAGTTTGAGCAGCAGCTTCCAATCATACTAATGATTGCATAGCTTGACCATCTCGCACACTTTTTATCATAGCAAGGACTCGAACTGCAACCTCCTGGTCAAGAGTCCAACGCACCAACTATAACCCTGTGGATATTAGGATAAAATGTCAAGCACGGAAAAAATGAATCAGCACCCGTTACAGGTTCGAGTCAATCTCTGGCAAACTTGGCAATATTCTTGATTATGTTTTCTATCCATTGTGACACAATAAGATTAACTTTGGTATAATACCTATGACCTCTTAGTTGAAAACCACGTTAATCCACACAAAAAAGAAGAAAAGAGAACCTACTAACACAGTACAAGGGCCGAGTGGAAGAGATTGTCACAGACAATAACCCCGCCCTTTAGTTGGCACATTAGTATTATTTTCCTCTTTATTTATTTATTAATTTCTCAAACTATTTTATCTCTTTTTTTTTTAATTTAAACTCCTTAGAAGAATTCCTTAGGGAGAGCCACAAAAAATTGTAAAAAAAAACTAAAATAAATATACATTATTACATTATTACAAACTGTAAATATTGTACATTACTTTGTCGTCCTAATAAACATTAAAATCATAAAAAATAAATAATAATAACACACCGATCAATTTTTTTTGGTTCTACCCATACCGCAAATTTGTTTACCCTCTTCATCTCTCACACAACTTGAGCGACTGTCACACCTCCTTTCCCTCACATGCCTCCCGAAGACAAATTCGCCGATCATAGCCCAGGAAAGAACAACAGAGAAACACAATATGTTTGAAGCTAATGTCTTCGAGGCTCATAAATTAGGAGCCCAGAGATGATAAGATTGCAAGTTCTGTTCTTCAGAGGACTTGCAAGCTCGCAACAGCCACCCGGGGCTCTTCAGTTCTCTATTCTTTGTGAAAGTAAAAAAAAAAAGTTTTGGACGACTAGGACTTGTAAGATCCTTTCATGTAGTTGTTCCTTTGGGTGATATTAGGTAATAATGAATCGGCATAGTAATTTTACCGACATTTCAGTATATTTTATACCTATATTACCTATAAACCTTTGTTTTTTTTTTTTTTTTTTTTTTTTTTTTTTTTTTTTGTAGGAGGACAGAGTACAATGGTAACAGTATAAAATTAAGAAAAAACAAACAAATGGCAAAATAAATAAGTAAAAAAGAAAATAACAATAATGCCCTACCTAAAGGGCGGGGTTATTGCCTGTGGCAATCTCTTCCACCCATTCCTTACCCAAAAAACTTCCACCTTTGTTGTAAAATAAACACCTATAAAAACTGTTGAAAAAAAAAATCGGTATCTTTATAGTGCCACTGACCATTTCTTCGATGTATTTTCGATGGGGTGACTTTGCCCGATGTCCCCAGCAGTCGCAACGTCAAACGCGGCCGTGAGACTCGTAAGAGGATTCGTTCCTTCGAGGCTTTGAAGTGTTAATTTGCCTTATAACAGATTTTACTCTAGTAAAACAAGCTAGTTGAAAAATTTAAGTAGTTTGAAAAAAAAAACTTTTCTTAAAAAATGCTAAATTTTCAAATATTTTTTAGCCTACACTTCATATGTCTGAACTGAATTTGTGTTCGATAATTTCTGAAAAAAAATTAAAAATTTCCACTGTCCTGTTTTTTTTTCTCTCCCATCTCGAGACGATAATCTTATCAATAATAAGTTTTTTGACAAAAGGATAGAAAAGAAGATTTAAAAAAAAAAAAAAAAAAATGATATTTGGATGCTTCAGGACTGAATCGGACTATCAGGGGCCAGAGAGATAAATCTTGGATATATTTTTTATGTGTTGTGCGGCGAAGAAATCATTAAGATAATTGAGAAGGCCTGTAATTATGTTCGAGCCCGCTCTCCGCTCAATATACAGGGTGGTCTCCAGCATATGGGAAGATATACCGGAGTCTATAGTCCTTCTAATAAAATCGAAGTGTTCTGAGTATTAGGTATACATACGAACTAGGTTTAGCGTAAGTATACACGCTCGTTTTGCTTGATCTAACACAGAAATCTTTGTCAGACAATAAAAACCAGAAGGATCATGATCTCAAGGCGCAGGAAGGTGAATTGTTAGTTTCAATTTCTTTTTCTTAAAATTTCTTTGAAACTATCCGATTTTCAACATGATAAATGACAAGTTATCCATTTGGTTTGTTGATCACTTATGATAGGTAATGAGTCTCATTATTCCAGCAGTCATCTCACATCGGAGGATAACTTGTCATGTCCCGGCTGGGTTTCGAAATCGCGGCTTCTGGCTTACCAGACCGACGTCTTGACCACTGAGCTATCGGGAATTAAAAAAAAAAAAACAAGGGATAACTGACTGCTTGAATACAGTAATCGATCGATAAGGCGGCCGACTTGTGATTTGGAGGTCGGTGGTTCAAGTCCCGCAAGTAAAGCTTATTTTTGTTGTTGTTGTGATATTAGATACATTACCTATATAGACCAAGAAAAGGTCATGCGAGTTTGAGTAGTTATGATATCACGATTGTGATCAACACAAATATCAAATATCATAACTATTTAATGGTACACCTCATTATTATTTTTTAAAAGGTAAATGTGCCCCGGAACCGCTTTCGCATTACTTCAGGGCACTTTACCTTTACATCCATGCCATTCCGGAAACGGAAAATTTCGGTCAGAAATTTCCGCTCGGCCGGCATTCGAACCCGAAACCTCCGGGTCATTAAACAATGCTCTTAACCACTGAGCCACGGAGGTCGGCAAATCGTACACCTGTTGCACAGAAAGCCACTTGCATGAACGGGAGGCACCCTTTTCCGTCCCATTTACCTTTTTTTCACCTTATTCCGTCCCGTCGATTCCGTCCCGTCAATATTTTACCACCTGATTCCGTCCGGTCATCGTAAGGGTTCAATACCCGATTCCGTCCCATTTGTTCCGTCCTATATACATAAAAAAATACATAAATTATAAATTCAATATTTTTCATCAGTTTATTTTCAATCACGTAAAATAAACTGAGAACAATCGCGGGACGGAATGAGGTGTCGTCCGCATGAACGACCCTGTAGCGAAGCGCGGCTCCACACAGGGTCTTCAATCATTTCACCTCTCCCGGGCACCGAGAGCAGATCATTTTCAAATCAATTTCACACCCGGCTGTCGCCCTATGTACCTGTGACAGCACACGACGCTCCGTGTCAAACACTACTCGTGAGGAAAATTGAGATTAGGAATCCATCAGTGATGTATTTATGTGGAAAAGGACTGTAATATGTATGGACTTGTAGATGGATAGTATGCATGGAGTTGTAGATGGATAATATGTATGGAGTTGTAGATGGATAATATGTATGGAGTTGTAGATGGATAATATGTATGGAGTTGTAGATGGATAATATGTATGGAGTTGTAGATGGATAATATGTATGGAGTTGTAGATGGATAATATGTATGGAGTTGTAGATGGATAATATGTATGGAGTTGTAGATGGATAATATGTATGGAGTTGTAGATGGATAATATGTATGGAGTTGTAGATGGATAATATGTATGGAGTTGTAGATGGATAATATGTATGGAGTTGTAGATGGATAATATGTATGGAGTTGTAGATGGACTATCGACCGAACTCTGTCGCTCCATTGATCCTAGCCAAGAGGTCGCTGATGCGAGCCCCATCATGTGGAAAAAAATATTAAAGCGAGTTTAAGGGCAGAATTATAAAACAAGATTAGATTTAATCGAAGTGGATACTATCCCTCACTTCTGGCTATAGTGCGCTGTGATTGGTTGGAAACTGACTTAAGTGCGTGTCAGGCTTAGATTGACTTTAATCCTGTTGCATAATGTGACCTTAAGTGAATGTGACATCTCAATAGTAACTAACATTAATAAATGTATACTTAACTACTTACTGAATATGTTTTAAATTTGCATTCTATGCAAGTGTGCAAAAATTCCAACCTTAAGGTGGTGTATTAAGTGCATGAGTTCGACTAATTGTGCTGACGATTGTGATTAAAACAAATATGATACCTTTTAACAGTTTATAATTATGTGTAGGTACACCTGAGGGATTAGCTACCTCTAAAAGTTTCTCAAGTAACATCCGGCAGTTCTTTTTTAAAGACGCTCACAGTCCGTCCGTGTACATTAATTACCCGGGAATAATTAAAAGTTCAAATATCTACAAGGCTCAGGGACTATCGATTGGTTGAATTGGTCTAAGAACTTCATCTGGTCGTGTTTGAGCATTGTGTTCAGTGATTAAGAGGCGGAAGTGGTCCATTAATTATTGTTATTATCTTACCATTGTACCCACTCGTGGTCTCAAACGTTCAGGGTGAACAAGGTACGGTCCTTGCTCGCCGTTGCTTAACTCTGTTGTAAAAGTAAATGTATCATATTTGTATACCTATTAGTGTTAATCACAAATGTGAAGTTACAATTACTCGGACTCGTCCTACTAAATTGGTGCCAAACTTGGGACTCGAACCAGCGACCTCCAGGTTACGAGTCCGCCGCCTTTGTTGATCGAGCTACTGAGGTCGGGTAATTTTTTGTGTGTTGATAGAAAGAACGAACTACATAGAATCTTGAATACTGTTCGATGCGCTGATATCAACGATGATTATAATTATAATGATATATCATGGGTATACCCACAAAGACGCTGTAAGAAATGTCATGTCAAGAGATGATGTAGGTAATGATATAAGGTTAGGTAAAGTTTTTGAATTAAAATTTATAAAAAAATATATGAGATATCAGTTACAGGACTACCTAAAAAATTGCTAAAAAAATGCGGACTGATGTGTTAATGTGTTATCTTTAATCCTGTACTCAACGCAATAGGTCCTATAAGTTAAATTCATCAGAACTTTTGTAATCTCTTCAGCACTCAGAATTCAAAAAAAAAAAAAAAAAAAAAAAAATATTACACCTTATTACTAGTTTTCCAAAAAAATGGTAAGTACCTACTTACCTACATATATGCCAAATACTTTAGGGTAGGTACTCTCATCAAATTTTATTTATCTATGAGTAGATATGTATATGTGTGAAGAAAATACCAAAAGTCAACACACTTTTTTTATTTAGAGGAAGGACTACCTAAAAAAATTGCTTATGTGTATCTCTCATCTTATACTCAACGCAATAGGTCTTTAGGGTAGGTACTCTCATCAAATTTTATTTATCTATGAGTAGATATGTGTGAAGAAACTGAAGAAAATTCCAAAAGCTAACTAAGTCCATTATAAAGCAAAAGGCAGGTATATTTCTCAATTGGGTACACAACCGACTTCTTAATCTATATTTCAACACACACAGTATATTAATTTATAGGTAAAAAGTAATTAAAACTCCACAATGCTAGAGAGCGATGATCAAAATCTTTCATTCTTAGTCGATAATTTATTTTATTAAGTTTTAATTAGTTTTGCCCTGGCAAAAGATTTTTTCCTCCTTTTTTTCGTGGGTTCCTACTGATTGGTAGTCAGCGTAACCATATTGTGTACAAGGTACACGTAGTTTTATATGTATTGGTCTAGTTTGATGTAGATAGTTTAGGACGTAAAAAATGGTTGATATCATCAATCATAGAGTGGCGTCATCGTGAACGATGGTAGCCAGACAGTGTTTTATAATTTGACCCTCAATGTCTCTTTTAAAAAAATGTAGGTCATTCGGGAGGGATGTTTAAACTCCATTCGCTGAAAACTCACAAGAAAGCTACATTAACTTCACCTAGCCTGGATTGAGCAGGAAATATCCACCTTCACGAGGTTTCCAACTTGAATGGTCAAACATCCAAGACCTAACCTCATTGAACGTTGCTTAACTAAAGAGACAGATTATGAACTGGTGTATTCAATGTGCAATCGACACTGGCTGTGATTATGATGGTTGAATGTGTAAATAAACCATTATTTTGCCAACGTCAATGGGACATTGAATGAACCGGTTCTCGTAGGATCACCGAAGTTAAGCAACGTTCAGCGAGGTGAATACTACATTACTGCCCAATCCAGGCTAGGTGAGGTTAATGTGAATTTCCTTTGAATGGAGGGTAACACCCCCGTCGTGATTGAAAGCGACGTTAAACCCTTCCCCAAAAAATATATAATTTAAGATAACTAATAACTAAATTTCTTCCCTCAAATAACGGCATCTGGAATCAATGGAGCAGTATGGTTCTCAACTGGTATTTGTTATTGTTTCCTACAGCATAGTAAGCATGAAATTCATTTGATATCGGTGCACTTCAAAGCGGAACATTCTCCTCTGTAACAATTATAAAGAGTAAGGTACTCTGTACTTGAACACAATGCAAGACACAAGGATTTACGTAATGAGATAACTACATTACAAGTACTTATTCCGTACTTTTTGAAAGTTATAATAGTTTAGGGATACGATTCTCTTCAACCCATTGGGATTCTGGTGGTCAATTCACCTACGTAATTGTATGCCTACTTGCTCTCTTATATTAAGTACATAGGTAACTACTTAGATTACTAGTACTCTTACGTAGTTAGATAGTTAAAAAGAAGGAGAAGGAGAAGAAAATGAAAGATAAAACATTTTTCTTTTAATTTTAAAGTTCTAAGCAATTTTGTGTTAATTTGGGCTTAATAGCTATTTATATGCTTTGCCCTTATTAGATTTAATATTATTTTTATTAATATTATAGACTGCTATTTTTAAAAAAATTCTCTGATTTATAAATTAAGTAAAATTTGGATGATTAACGTTTATTGTTTTCGTAACTTGGACCTTTGAAGTACAAAATAATTATTCGAGTTCAAGGTGGTTACATTTGAGCCAGATAAAAGTACTTAGAAACAGTTCCTATATTATGTATCTATCTACTTATGTAAAGATGATTCAACGTGTTCTCCCCAAAAAATCACTTTGCTGCTTTGCATAGATTTTCTGGCCTTTACGCATAAGTAGTTTTGGTAAGTGTGGACGAATAGCATGCTGATGGGTTAATTAACAAAAGCGTGTTTTGAGATAAAAAAGCATTACCATTCCTGGACCTTTCAGTCCGCTAAATCAGCCTTAAAAAAGAATGGACAATCTTTTGAAACAGTGAAATTCATCATCTTGCTGCATTTTACTCTAATATAAGTAGTACTTATCAGGTACCTGCAATACCTACATTATGTCATAAGTCATAATCATATTTCTCCATGCGCGGATATAGGGGGGGGCACGGGGGGCACGTGCCCCCCCAGATTTTTTCGGTAAGCGGTGTTTCTCAAATTTTGTTATACCTAATCCCGTAAAGAAAAAAGATCTCAATGAGTTAGGGGGGCACGGGCCCCAAAATAATTCCCAATTCTAAGACTAATCCCGTTTAAAAACAGATCTCAATGAGTTAGGGGGGCACGGGCCCCAAAATAATTCCCAATTCTAAGACCAATAAGAAATAACTAAATTATAAAGTTGTCAAATCCACACAGATTGTCCGAGAAACCTGAAAATTTACCTATAGGTCTATTTGGATCAGGGAATATATCTCTAGGGTTCAGCTAGACGGGATAAAGACAAAAAATGGATGGGTGACACAAAAAAATCACACTTTTCGACCGAAATGACATTTTTTTTTCTCAAAATTTGTCGTGACGGCGCCACGGTGGCGGCGTATCAACTCAAAAAGAGAAAGTTTTAAGCAAGGGTTCAAGTTTTCATTTGAGATATCAATCACGAAATTCTGATGAGCCGTTCTTGAGCTACGTTGAGTAAGGACATAAAATGGATGGGTAAACAAAAAGTATTTACGTTTTTTGACCTGAATGACATTTTTTCTCGAAATATGTCGTGACGAACTATAAACTCAAAGCGAGAGTGTTTTTGCAAGGGTTCATTTGACATATTGATCGCGAAGTTCTGATGAGCCATTCTTGAGCTCCAGTAAGGACAAGAAATGGATGGGTGACACGAAAAATATTGACATTTGTGTGTGTGTGTGTGTGTTTGTGTGTGTGGGGGGGGGGGGGGGGTGATGGGCTTGCGAAGCGGCGGGTGCAACCCGCTAGTTAGGTATATTGTGCGATTGTGCCCCCCCAGTACAAGAGGGCTATATCCGCGCATGTATTTCTCTCTCTACGTTGCACTGCATTTTCTTTTCAACGTATCTTAATATAATAATAACACTCTTTAGTGGAAGGTTACCACCAGGCGAGGTTAGTGCTCAAAGCATTTTATACCACCTAACCCTCAGAGTCTCATTATTATGTGGTCACAAACTCATCACATTAATGAGGAAAAATTCATGCACTGGATGGGATTCGAACCAAAGGATTCCTATGCTACCTGGATTACGAGACTAGCGACGGCTGTCTAAGCCTCAATTATTATACACCAACTACTAACATTAACCTCAGCCAGCCACGAGGGTTCCAATACTTCTAATGTGTACTTATCACACACCAAGTCATAGGGCCGAATTATAAAACAGGATTAAAGTTAAGATAAGACAGTGGCGGGTTACAGTGAACTGTGAATGGTTGAAATTCCGACTTGAGGGAAGAAAACCTGTTATAAAATTCGACCCCTAACCTCACTGAACGTTGTTAATCTTCAACAATGCTCTTATGATAGTTTTATTGGTGTTTTCAACGTGGTGATTCGATGGACCATCGATAGAAAATTTAAATAGTTTTTGTAAATTCACTACAAAGAAATACATACGAGTAGGTACTATCAAAATTTAATTGTATCTTTTTTTTTTTTTTTTTTTTTTTTTTTTTTTTTTTTTTAAAGCAAGTTTGCCCATTCTTAACACTTAGACGACCGGCATGGTTTTTCGTGAATTCTCTTGTGGGACCGGCGATAATACGGCTCTCCGACATTGTGTACCACCGGTGGTACACCCGGTCGTCTAAGTGTTAAGAACATCGACTTTCTATGCCAGCGGAGATGGTGCGTTGATCAGTTCTCATCCGATCACTGAAGTTAAGCAACTTTCAGTGTGGTGTAAGTTTTGGACCGTTCTGATTTCAAATCCATCTAAGATCATCATGGCAATCCATGTCCTACCGACTTTTGTCAGCCCCTCCTCAGGCTGAGAATATTTGTATAATTTGGTAAAACCCCCATCATCGTGTTAATTATGACTTTTATAGTCACATCAGAAATAGATATATTTATCTTAAACCTACTTGTAAATCAAATAAATAGAAATAAATATATCTTAAAAAAACTTTTAAATCAAATAAATAAACAAACAATGATTTCTATTACGTGAAGGATGAAGTGAATTTCCTTGCAAATGACGTTTGACTAAGGAAAAGTACATCTATTTGCTTCATGTTCCTAGTTCCTACTACTTAACAATGAAAAATACCAAATTCTAAATATTAAAATCTATATTTATGTTCATTGAACCTACTATACCAGGGCTCAAATTGCATTTGAACAAATTGCAGTAACTACTAAATATTAAATGAAGGATATGTATGAATATTAAAATAAAATATAATAGAGTTATTGAAAAAAAAAAAAAATACTATATCAAGGGTGTGTGTCAATAACACTTTTAGAGAGCTGGGACAACTATGGTTGGGTGGACGAGCTCAAGCAATTTGAGAATCCTGTCATTAAAGCCTAAAAAAAAAAAAAAAAAAAAAAAAAATGAACCAGTCGACCTAAAGGACCAAACTGCCACAACCACTCGAATCGTCCGCAACGGGAAAGTACCTCTCTGGTCTCAAGCCTTGACTCCTCTAACGTACTTCTATTATTTTATTTTAGCTAATGATATAAAGAAATGAGCATGAACTCTCTCACTGATGGATATCGAAACAGAAATATTACAATCCTCTCGGAATGATATATATTTGAAGCTACAAAGCGAATATACCGACTTCTTAGCGAAGGTGGAGCGGAGATATTTATTGCACAGGGACACTCCCCGTTAGTAATTGGATGTTGAAAGTCATTAATGATCGACTCTATTGATCCTGCCAATACTCGGACTCTCGGGTCTGCAGATGATCTCACCACAGAGGTTTTGTAACTCTCGGTATCTGGAGTGTTGAGAGAGTAAGGCCGGGATATTACTGATTGCGACATTTTGTTTCACACCGTTTCATACTCCGTTCTTCCTTTAAAATAAGACTGAATCCCACTGACTGAAATATTTATTTTTCTTCTTCTGGAATTAAATACTCGCAACGCTTTGCTCAGTATTGTAATAGGTACATTGGCCAGATGACTGATGTTGAGCAACATTGAGCATGGATATTAGCTGGATGGGTGAACATTATATTTACAAACTGCTCTATTGTGATGTTCGCTCTGTGATGGGAGGTGTAGCAAAGCCTTTGCTACACTTCCCATTCAAAATTCGATTTATAATGTTGCGAAACGTTTTAAAACGAAATGATGCACTCACTGTCGTAGACCTTAAGAAGGACACAGCCACTACAGCCAGCCTCATAGGTTGACAGTACAGCGCTTTACTTCTGAAATACAAGGTCACAGGTTTGATTTCCAGTCAGGGTAGGTATATTGTGTAGAATCGAGTATAAATATTGGCAAGAAACTTTTATACTTTTTCATTGAAGATTCTTTAAAATACATTCTGGTTTTCCTACCTTTAATTACGTACGTCGGTACGTCATAATAACCATAATAATTTTCTTTTTTTATATTTTACTAGCCGTTTGCCCGTGCTTTGCAACGAGACTAAATTTCAAATTTACTAAGGCATGGCCGTATTGCTGGACAGCAATGCCTTTTTGAACTTTTTATAATTTTTCTGGACAAAGCGATAATGGTTTTGGGGGGGTCAATTCTGAGACATTTTTCGCTATCTCTTACCGTTTTGGCTAAACAACTCCGGACAAACAAACAAACAAACATAGGTAGGTAGGTAGGTAGTCCTTTTTTCTGTTTTATATATAGAGATAATAGAATAGATGACACTCGACGTAGAAGATGTGGCTAAATGATGCTTAAAAAATACGCCTATAGGAGAATCATACATCTAATTTTTTTTTTACTGTGCATGTGTTTCAAAATAAAACGATTTGAGTTTCGGAAATGAGAAACGAACAGATGTGTGTCAATGGAACCTACAAGGGGTGATCCCCATGTCAGTTCCAATCACGCAAGAATATTTCTACTGTCCACACTGTATACAAGGCAGGACATCAGGATTACAATACCTGTTCCTGTGAGGACAAGGCAGCCCAAGTCTTCAGTTCCTGTCTGTCTCATTAACCTTGTCATAATCCCATGGGTGCAAATCTGATGGATCTCCCTTTATCGAGCGATATGATGGGCGAGCATAATTTAAGTAATGGGCAATATCAGCTCAGCACGGAGTTCGCACTAGAGAACGATGCTGGGGATCGTAAAATTAAAAGATTAAGTGGTTTTATGCTAATTTGAAATGAGCCAAAGAGGTTACCATGTTTATCTGGAATTAGCATTTTTATCTTTTCGTAAGGAAATGGCCGGGGGCGTAGCACGTGTCATTTCTCTTTGGAACTCTTCATAATTTTGAGACTGCCAAATTACTCGAAAATTTATGATGTCATTTGAAATTTTGATTATGACCCAAAGACATCCGTATGGCATTGATGCGCATGCTCTTTCGTCAGATTCTGGAGTTTTGATGCCCAGGTTTCAATATGTTTCAATATGTATCTTAAGACATCCCATAAACATTAACTAGAATTAGTTTAGATTTAAGTATAATTGTGAACATACAATGTATATTATACACAATAAATATTGATTGATTGATTGATGTACAGGTATGATCTACTCTTTGGAAGCGAACAAGTTCACTACATTTCTGTAGATTTTGATATAATCATCGGAATCTACAGGAATGGAGTTATCAGTAATTACATGCCAAATGAAGTTCATTTGGCATGTGTTGACAATTATTATGACTAATGACAGTATCTCTGTAATTGCAATTCAAAGTTTTCTCTTGGTGACTTTGTCTTATATTTGAGGCATGGCCTCCTTTTATACATCGTTGTCTCATCAAAGACAAACCGTAGAATAATTGCAGGAAAACCCTACGGTGCAGTTGCTTACTTCATTATCTAAAGTGCTGGTAGAACACAATTGTTACTAAATAGATTCTGCAAGTTAGGAACTAGAGATTTACAGTTTACCCGTGACAAATCTTCGATTATTTTATAAAAGAATATATTGTTTAGGAGGTATAAGTATAAGAACGTAATAAATTAATTCCGTGTCCGTGAGATAGGTATTGATACCTATGTAAATCACGGTGGGTGAGAGGATAATATGGACGCCCAGATCCAATGTCTAGGCTCCTTTCATGTCCATTGATTCTATTTGGTTTTAACGTCCTGGTTTGAGGTAGACAGGGGGTTTTACCCTCCATTCGCTGGCAATCGTACCAGCTACCCACATTAACCTCACCCAGCCTGGGTAGGGCTGGAATTGCCAGCCTACATGTTCGGAGAGAACAGAATTTTCTGTGCGAAAAGTCTGCTCCAACCGCGAATCAAACTCAGGATCTCTGGACTACGGGCAGTAGTCACAACCATTACGCCACGGAGGCTGACAAGAACGTTATTTATAATACGTATAATTATGTATGATTTTAACATTTGAGAACAACTCTCAAGTGTTGCAATATTTCTGTTCATTTTCCTAGAAACACACAAAGTCTACCTTCTCAACAGCGGCAGCGCTCTGAATTGAGACATCCCCAGTGAGGCTCCATCTGCTCTCTGAAAGTCAAACAAGGGGCATTTCATCAGGTTCCTGCTCCCACGATCTCACCACGGCGAGATTATAATACTGAAACACTTCGAATCAAGAGAAACCACATTGTGTCATGGTTTGCTACCAAGTTACCGAGAACACCTCGAGCTGGCTAACCACTTTATGCTACCACGCATACACAATGGACGCAGGGTTCATTATGCGTTATACTCAGCATAAAAACTAATTAAACTTAAGCATTAGAAGAAGTTTAAGGTACCACCTAGCACGGAGGAATAAATAAAATAAGAATTAAGTGTTGGGTAGCCGAGAGAGCAATAAACATTTGCACTTTCAATGAGAGCGAATATTGCACAATGCTTTCGTGGGAAATGTAAATCTTATCAAAAAGGGTAGGTGCACTGGTAGTCAAGTGGTTAACGCGCTAGTATGGTAATACGGGTAGCGTAGGTATCCGTTGGTTCGAATCCCATCCACAGCATGAATTTTCCTCATTAATTTGTGGCCATAATAATAAGACTCTTTGATTTGAGGTTAATGCTTTGAGCATTTACCTCGCGGTTACCAATACTAATTTAATTCTATAATTTTATGTAGCATATATTTTTTCTAAATTGGTAAAATTGCTAATATTGTTCCTATAAGATCTTTTAGTTACCTACGTATGTAAATTCAACTGCAGAAAATATGTACATATTTTAAAATTAAAAGGACATTAATTGTTATTTTTTCCTAATTTTCTTTACTTTAATACCTTGCACACACAGATTCCACATACTAATTTTGCAGAAATAATTTTTCCAAGTGAATCAACGAGAGTCCACATACTTCACATGTTTATTTTTTTGGTGGATCTTGTGAAATTTGAAATATGAAACTTTTTGAGTGTTTCATAACCTTCTATATTTCGTAGCCATGAAACAGGAGCTACTGTAGATTGTGTAGATACTGTAGACTGTAGATGCTTGCGTTCTGTGACTCTGTGTTGTAGCCTGCCCATCCCGTGGTATGCCTCCCCTCTAATGGGCAAGAAGTGACACAATACTTCCCTGACATTGTGGGTCAGGATATAGTTACTGACCCACAATGACTAAAGCGTCCCTCTTTCAGCATTTGTTCAGGCGGTATTATTTTGTGGTCAAATTTAAGAGGAAAAAATATTACATTGGGGGAGATTTCAAACCAATGGATCTCCATGTTACCTGGATTATCAAACTAGCGCCTTAACTACTCGACCATCACCAATGAACGACCGAATAGATGCACAATAAGCGCGCGATTAGCTCAGCTTAAGCACTCGCTTGACATGCGGAAGATCCCGGGTTCGATCCCCCGTGCCGACAAAAATTTATACTCTTAATTTGATTACAATTGTTTGTAAGGAATACACCTTCCGGTGCGCTCGTGTTGACCCAGCACCTAATTGGGAAGTATTGTGTCACTTCTCGCCCATCAGAGGGGAGGCATACTACGGGATGGACAGGCTACAACACAGACCACAAGAGTCTACAGTAGCTCCTGTTTCATGGCTACGAAATAAAAACGGATGTGAAACACTAATTTTTTTTTTTTTAACTTCTTACATCGCTTCTTGTTCCTATGCAAATCCCGAGGGAACAGTTTAAACGCAATGACTAAAAATGTCATAATTGTGACAGAGACGTAACGAATTAGTTATCTGAGTTCAGTACACGACTTCTGATGACTTCCAAGTAGAATGCCACATTTCAGACTTCGCACCAAACGAACCCCAGGGCCTGGTTATAAGGATATGGTGATAAATAGGTGTCCTTTTTAGAAGTCTTGTGTACATTACCATCGACCGCCTTCAGAAACTTGATCGATAAGGCGGCGGACTTGTGATTTATTTATTTAATTTATGGGGTTTATCCATTTAAACAGTGTCCCTAACAAAAATAAAATTAAGATGAATATTAAATTTAAAGGATAGTGGACTTGCATTGTCCAGAAAAATGTCAAAAACTTTTGAACTAACTAATACTAAAGTCTAAGACCTAAGCCATACTAACCTAGATCTGGAACTCGGCGATTCATTTTCCAAGATAAAAAAAACGAACACAATACTTCCGATTTCTAATATTAGAAATTTATTGGAAGTAAAAAAACGAACACAATACTTCTGATTTTTAATATTGGAAATTCATCGGAAGTAATTTTGTAAAGCGTGTTTGAGTAATGGTGATATCTGCACGATTGTGATTAACACAAATATATTTGTATTATTGTGTGTGCATTGGTACAGGTAACATAAGTGAATCAAAGTACATGAAATTTTGTTGTATGTTATTACGAGAATACATATAAATGCTGAACTTGCATAATATTGAACTGAGGAGTCCTTGCCAATGCCAACCTAGGAGGCTTGTAGCTTGACCTTTTTATAAACAGCTTCTACATTAATGGCTAATGCAGAGAATAAATTAAACTCAAACAAATAATCATTAACATGCCAGCGTCGATGGCATGTTGAATACACCGGTTCCCTTCAGAACACCGAAGTTAAGCGACATCCAGCGAGGTTAAGACTTGGATGGGTGACCATTCAAATCCAATTCTCGTGACGCTGGCTTTTCCCGGCCCCACTCAGGCTGGGTGAGGTCAATGTGAGTAGCAGGTTTGTGAGTTTCCTGCGAATGGAGGGTAAAACCCCCGTCGTGATATGACCATGGCAGTTGAAAGCGACGTTAAACCCCACTTTAAAAAAAAAAAAAAAAAAAAAAATCATTATCATCAGGTATCCTCTTTTTCTACCTGCTTAGAACTTTTCAGTCACATGTGAGCAGTAAAAACTCGTTTATTTATTCTAAACTGTAGAAGAATCTGTAGGAATTATTGAGAAGAACCTCTCACCACTGATTCAGAACCTGATTGGCTGAATTTTACAACTACCGGTTTACATAAAACTGTTCAAGATATTGTATAATTTGTGTGCTTTGGAAGGAAACAATGAAGATACAGGATGATCTGAATAAGAGAAGCTGTGGTGTTTTTTAATGTAAAAAAATGATCCAACGCTGCACCTAGTACCTACCCATTTTTTGAATTAGCAACAAAACTGGAAAGCTGTTTTTTGCGTTTAAGGTCGCTTTCAACTGCATGTTTATATTTTATAAACAATTGTTCAATTCACGACAGGGGGTTTACCCTCCATTCGCTAGAAACTCACAAACCAGCTATTCAATTCAACCCCACCCACAACCTGAGTGGGGCCGAGAATAGCCATCATAACGAGGCGCGAGGGTTCGAATTTGAATGTTCATCGATCCAAGTTCTAGCTTCTCTGGATTTTGCTTAACTTCAGCGACTTAATGAGAACTGGAGTATTCAATGTGCCATTGACGCTGGCTGGCTAGCTCCTAGCTCTAGACCATTTTAAAATTGTGTATCAAAAGTGATCCTAAAGGCTGGGTGAGGTTAAATTTATGTGAGTATCCAGATAGTTGTGCTTGAAGCGTCGAATCTAAGAAATGGTTCGACCATTAGGAAAAGAAATTGATTGGAATTACGGGTGATCCACTTTCCAATCATTTTCTTTACAAAAAAATTGGTCTAGCCATTCAAAGAGGAAATGCTTCTTGCATCCTCGGTTCCCTACCGGGAGTACGGTCCCTGGGAAAAGTTTTCTACATATATTTAAAAAAATAAAACATGAATTATACTTCTTAAAAAAAAAGGTTTATAGTCTTGTAAGCAGATGGTATGAACATAAACAAACCAGTATTACAGTTGAAAGTAACATTTAAAACCAAATAAAAAGAGTATTGAGGTAAAATTACTCAGATCATCTTTTTCATTAGTCAAAATGTCAAAAAATCATCTTTTTCATCAGCATTACTGAAGTTTTCCATGAGCAATATCAGATCTTAGAAAAACTTCCTAATAAGTATGAGACACCCTATCTACTCAAGTATTGAGCTTCTATTAGTTGCAAATGGCTCTGGCAGAGATTTGCCTCACAATGGTCTGGTGTGTATTACTGATGGCCATGTGATGAGTTATGGCTCAGTAGATGAAAGCTAATATCGTGTCACATGTCACCGGTAGATGAACGCTACAAGCTCAGGATTGCAATATGAACGCTTCTCAACCAATAATTGCAACCAGACAGAAGTCATTACCAGTTGCCATTCTCCAGCTCACGACAATCGCGAGTATTGTTGGTTGAGATATTAGTCAGTGTGAATTCTGCAAATGCATCTAGCTCTTGAATATAAGTGAAGAATAGTGGATGTTATGTTTAAGACTTAAGTTGGTAAAAGTGTGTATTGTTGATTTTTTTTTTTTTCAGAAGAGGAAAATTTGCATCAAACACCAGCGTAGGTTAGTGAGCCGGCGAGAAACCTCTTTTTGGTTGTGTTTATTTTATATATGTTGCCCTGGCACACCGCCGTGTGGCATTACTTCAGGGTTGTATTGTTGATTGTTAAACATAAGTTTAGTTACAATAGATTGTGAATAACTAAGTACCTTTGTTTTGTGTAGGTAATACATAATTATAGTATGTTCTGGCAAGTTCAGTTACTCCCTAAAACTACTATACCCTCAAGGCTTGGTCCTCCTATATTCATTTTTCCCTAACCCTAAACTGCATCCGAAGGATGGCCCTTAAAGTATTTTCGTAACCCTAATACTATACATCCAAGACATTGCCCTGCACCAATAAAAAGATGTTATTTACAATGATGACTTATGTTTCAGTTGCAAATTTGAATTATTCACTTTTACTGTACAATTAAAAATAGGTCGACCCGGACTCAATTTGCTACACCTCAATTTCAGATTGCTCCTCAATTCTTGGGTTGGAACTCTTTGAGCTGGAATTTGGTCAGAAAAGGTCAAAGGGGCTCTGTTTGGCGCCAACAGATAATATGACCCTTGTATGGGTACTTGATAAAAATAATAATAAATATTAAGTTGAGTTAACGTTATCAAGGGGTATTTGAGTTAATCACAATATTTCTTATTACTCAACTCACCTTATTAATATGAATTAATAACACTCTTTAGTGAAAGGTATCCATCCACCAGGCGAGGTTAATGCTCAAATCATTTTCTACCACCTAACCCTCAGAGTCTTATTATTATGTGATCACAAACTCAAATTAATGAGGTAATTCGAACCAACGGATCCCTACGTTACCTGGATTACCAGACTAGATCGGTAACCACTAGACTGCCAGTGCATAGCCTTATTAATTTTTTGTGGAACTTGAGACTCGAACCACCGACCTCCAGGTTCCAAGTCCGTCACCTTATCGATTCAGCTACTGAGGTCGATAACTCCCTTCAAAACAATACCGAAAAACACTGCCAATTATGGACTCTATACTTCCTCGTGATTGTTTCACATTGTTAACACGTGCCAATTTGAGATTTTATACTAAATTACTTGTATCTCCAAAACGACTGCACCGATTTTCTTCAAATTTGTTTTATATGGTAGAAAATCGTTTTTTCTACATTCTAGATTCCACAAAAATTTCTGTATCGGCAAGTCGTGGTCCTTATTTTTTGACTTTTTTGTCCAAAATTTCGGATTTTCTTAAATATCAGAGTGTAATTATAATTAATTAAAAATATATATATAAAAAGCCTATGTAAAACAATTATATGCATACACACACAAAATTTCATTAAAATCGGGTGTACCGTTCACGAGATATAAGCGTTTAAGTAAAAATTTAGTGGTCAGGCGCATGGGCTCTTTCACCAAGAACCGCTAGAACGAATTCGATGAATTTAAAATGGGACCATCTACAGAATGTCTCCTAGATGTGTGCAAAATTTCATCAAAATCGGTCGAGTAGTTTCCGAGATTTGCGCGTTACAAGGAATCGTTTTAACAGACCGACAGACCGACAGACCGACAGAACGACAGACCGACAGACCGACAGACCGACAGACAGACACAAAACCAAATTTGCTCAGGAGGTTATGAAACGTGCAGAAATCTGAAAAAAATTGAAATCGGAGCAAAAATATATTTTATTTTACAAAAACGAACACAATACTTCCGATTTCTAATATTAGAAATTTCTCGGAAGTAATACATTAAACCATAACAAGTTAAAGTTACAGGTATCATACTTGTGTCAATCACAATCGTGATATCAAAATTACTCAAACTCGCTTTACTATTTACTGGTTTAACTTGGGACTTGAACCACCGACCTCCAGGTTATGATTCCATCGCCTAATCGATCGACTACTGAGGTCGATAACTCCGTCAAAACAATACCTAAATAAATAAAACTATAATAAAAATGAAAAATAAAATAATAGCATGTCTGGGGGTTCCTGTGACGAATCTCTGCCCATGACCAGAAGCAGGCTGGTGTGATTTGGTCTGGTCCCAGAGTTACCCTCACACAATATCGGCACAGTAGCCAGCGAGAACAAAAGAAATCCATTTCACAGGACTAAGGACGGGTTCTTGGAATCTATGTTGCAGTCCTGTCGTAAAGTGCACAACATTGAACAGGCTCGCACCTTGAGAGTCGACTATTGGATTGGAATAAATAAATGAAAGTATATGTGTATGAAAATTTAATAAAAAATGGATTTTTATTTAAAAGATACTGCTCGGCGCGGCGGAGAGAACTGATTGAGATTTGCTGATTCAATAAAATATTCAATGAAATATTACATACATCAAAATTAATACATAATATATATCAGAAGTATTACATACATCAAAATTAATACATATATCAGAAATATTACATACATCAAAATTAAACCGACCTCAGTAGCTTGATCCATAAGGCAGCGGACTTTTAACCTGGAGGTCGGTGGTTCAAGTCCCGGTTTCAACGAAGATATAGTAAAGCGAGTTTGAGTAGTTGTGATATCACTAAAGTGATTAACACAAATATCATAACATCAAAATTAATACATACTTCAGAAATATTACATACATCAAAATTAATACATATATCAGAACAACTGGTTCCAATATTCAGCTTATTTGCTGAGGTACTGATGTAGTTATATTGGAATAAATAAATGAAAGTATATGTGTATGAAAATTTAAGAAAACATGGATTTTTATGTAAAAAATAACATTCAAGATTCACTTTTGCCATATCTATAAAATATATTTTCCAATATTTTTCCAATATGACAAGGTCTAAATAAAGCACTATAACACTTACATAGTAGGTACAATGGTACATACAATACCTACTTGGAGGAAATAAAGGGCCAACTAAGCTCCCAGTCAGTGTACCGTATGACAGCTCAGCACACAGGTGTACTTCGAAACCCATTTAACGTAAATAGCATTTTTTTATCTCACTTCAATTATCTGGGATTTGCGGGCCACCTGAGTCCCCCACTCTCGACCCCCTGATATAACCCCTCGTTCAGGGGCGGGCTCAGGAATCTCAGGATAAAGTCTGAGACTTTTATAAGAATATCAATTAAAACAATCGAATTTGGGTACACAGACCGTTTTTAATCAGCACATACTTTTATAGGCAGGAATGTATCGTCGATCCCTTGAACTCCTGTTTTTTATTAGAGTTTTTTTTTTATCATTTTCCTATCGATGCTAGCATAGAATAATTTTATTTTCTGAATCCACTTGATCTTTTAAAATTATCATATTTGTGTTAGTCACTTTCGTGAAATCACAACTATTCAAACTCGCTTTACTAAATGTACGCTGAAACCGGGACTTGAACCACCGACCGCCGGGTTACAAGTCCGTCGCCTTATCGATAAAGCTACTGAGGTTGGTGGAGAATTATTAGAGTTCCTATTATTAGAGTTCCTATTGTTAGAGTTTCTATTTATTAGAGTTAGACTGTATTATTATTATTATTATTTATAGGTAATTAGGTAATATACTTTTATTTGTTCTGCCTAGTTGGGATTAGACCACAATCATTTTAGCTGTTGTTTTGGTGCCATTATTAATATTATTGTGAATTCAACACAGCCACAAATGAAAAGAAAAAAACACTGCCAATTATGGACACAATACTTCCTCGTGATTGCTTCACATTGTAAACACGTGCCAATTTTGAGATTTTATAGAAAATTACTTGTATCTCCAAAACGGCTCAACCGATTTTCTTAAAATTTGTTTTATATGGTAGAATATTGTTTTTTCTACATTCTAAACTCTACAAATATTTCTGTATCGGCAAGTCGTGGTCCTTATTTTTTTACTTTTTTGTCCAAAATTTCGGATTTTCTTTAATATCAGAGTCAAATTATAATTAATTTAAAAATAAATATAAATAGCCTATGTAAAACTATAATATGCATATTTTTACAAAATTTCATTGAAATCGGGTGTACCGTTCACGAGATATAAGCGTTTAACTAAAAAGTTAGTGGTCAGGCGCATGGCCTCTTTCACCCAGAACCGCTAGTACGAATTCGATGAATTTAAAATGGGACCATCTACAGAATGTCTCCTAGATGTGTGCAAAATTTCATCAAAATCCGTTGAGTAGTTTTCGAGATTTGCGCGTTACAAGGAATCGTTTTAAACAGACCGACAGACCGACAGACAGACACAAAACCAAATTTACTCAGTAGGTTATGAAACGTCCAGAAATATGAAAAAAATTGAAATCGGAGCAAAAAAATATTTTTTTTTACAAAAACGAACACAATACTTCCGATTTCTAATATTAGAAATTTCTCGGAAGTAAAATCATACATTACTTGGAATTCAAACCAAAGAATCCTACGATACCTAGATTCGGGATGTCCCCAGATCAGGAAAAAGTAATAGGTACCTTTGTACTTACATTTGAAAGAGGCACGTTCAATCTCTCATTCTTTATTAATTATAATAATTTACATAATTTGTTATCAACTAACCAAAATAATCATGCTTCTATTGACATGATCCTGGGGTTTTTGTTAATTACTTCCGAGGAATTTCTAATATTAGAAATCGGAAGTTTTTTTTAACCTTTTTTATGCTGAAAGAATTTTCGGTGTATCGCATGGTTGCTGATAATGCAATTTTTTAATAGTTTAAATTAGAGAAATTAAAAATATTTTTTTTTGTAGAACCCTCTGTCCCTGGCCTAACTTCGCCCCTCTTCGTACTACCTAGTCGCCTATGTTTCGTTTTTATTTCTCTTTTTTCTAAATAGCTCGTTGGGCTCCCATTTGTTTTCTAAATTAAAATAAGTATTTCTCCCTATCTGAAGCTAGTAGCTATGTATTATTTTATTTCCTAAATCCCTCATTTTGTTTTCAAACTCATTTTCTCTCTCTTTTCTGCGACTAGCGAGAAAATTCGCTGAATCTCTCGAATTTTCTCCTCTTCTTCAGGTATTTGTTTACTAAACGATTTTGTTCTCTCATTCACCGACTCACACCTGGGTTTTGTTTCAGAAAGAACTCTCACTCTCAAAATCCAGGAGTCTTCCTTTCAACCGACGAATTTCGTCGAAGTAATGCAGTCAGAGAGTGCTTTTTTTAACAAGAATTTTTTGAAAAAAGCACGCTGGCCACGAGTGAAAAACTTTTAGCGGACAGAGTACCGTGATTGAGTTGGACACACAAAAAAAAAAAAATAGGTAGGTAATATAATGATACACTTCATTACATCTCTGATTTACTAACCCTTTTAAGTCTAACTTAACCATAGATATACCTAATATTATGTTTATTCCATCCCTTGTTTTTATTTCATTGTCTTGTACTTCATTTCATTGTATCTGTGTAAATCAGGCTTGACCCGTTAAATATATAAAATTATTTAGTTATGATATTATGATAATATTATAATACCATACTTTAAAATGATACAGGATACACAATATCTAATAAGTTATTCGAATTGGACAGACACAATACCTTAAGATAAATACACTATGTACTACAAAAAAAAAAAAATCTCATAAGATAATACCCCTGTATACTTAGTTGTTCTGGTTGTAGGATTGGTCCTAAACTTAGATAGTCTGCTGGGTCCACACGAGCGCACCGGAAGATCCCTTACAAAAAACTGCCACCAAATTTTGAACACAAATTTTTTCGTCGGCTCTTGGATTCGAATTTCAACCCCGGGACCTTCCAAATGACACGTGAGTACCCTAATACCACTTCACCTTGGAGGTCGGCAGGGTTAACCTCTCTCTGTCTTTTATCCGGGTCCGCTCTTACCCGGGTCCCGCCAGAATCAGATAGGAGGGTCCGGCGCGAGATGCATTAAGTTAGCAGCCCACCACAGAACGGATTTTCATGAAACCTTTACCAAAGTTATGTACAGGGTGGCGCAGTGCGCATGACCACATTTGAAATTGTTACCATGCGATTAATAATTGAGTTAAGATATTGAAATAAAAAGTAATTTGTAGAAAAATTACAGTTTTGTACAGTTTTTTTGGTGGGCTGCTAACTTCATGCATCTTCCCGCGCGGTGTTAGGTTGTGAGATTGCCCGGTGGGGCCCAACACGACGCGAAGTGTGAAGACGATAATACCCGAGATAGAGGATAGAGGGGCGGCGAACATTTTGTAGCACCTCTCGGCCCGGCCAATTCATCAAGGCCCGAGCGGTGCCCTGTAATTAGAGGTGCCGCTCCTCTCAATAATTAGCCTTTCAGTTCTTTATTTTCTTGAGAATGGATTTTTTTTTTTCGCCTGGCAAAAAAATATGCTCGCAGTCTCTTCAGGACTTCTTTTTTTTTACTGTACGGTGTAATAATATCAAGCGAAACGGTCGTTCGCGGAGAACGCCTCCCCAAGTCCCCATAGCACTTCTTTTTCGAAAATATTCCTTCTTTTTTTTAAAACGAAGTGTATTTTTTGTAAATTTTACCGAGCAACTACAGCAAGTTGATGGCAGAGAATTGATCGCCTGTTGGGTAGATGACGAAAACGAACAAAAATAATTCAAACAAGCAATAAAATTATCTAGTTGTGTGTCTAAAAGTCATCAATAGTAATAAGTTTACATTAAATTTAATTCGCTTATGTAAAGAGACCATATATTACACTGTTTTTGTCCTCTTTTTGAAATATCATCTAAAGAGCACTTTTGTGTTCCAAATAGACATAAACCAAACGGGCATATAAACATAAAATTGGATAATTATTATGAGAATACCAATGGGACGAAGTAAAATCAGAGACACCAAATTATTGAGAAGAGAACACCAAACAGATTTTTTGAAGAACTGAATCCTGTCTCAAAGACACGGAAGAAGTTACTCCGTGCAAAACATATTAGTGATCAAATTGTTTTTCCACACACTCTCGGCATGCAAATCAACATGTATGGACCATTTTCGAACCTGTGAACCGAAATGCATAATGGCAAACCCATCAGGTAATTATATTATCTCCACAAGATGCACTTGAAAAGAAATGAGAAGGATTTGCACTGACCATAATTAGGTATGTGAGGTTTTTTAAAGTAGGTATTAAGATGAGAATACCGTAGGCATTTATTCTACACTTGATCAATTTTATTTTATTTCTCTAAATATCAGCTTACGTTAGTATATTTTTTAAATAAAAATTAAATGGCCATTTTTTTGTGCAACCTCTCAATATCTCGGTTATTCGAGATCGGTATTTTATCCTACGTTCCCTCTGAACTAAGATACCAGCATCCAGATTATCCTCACTCAGCCTGTGTTGGGCAGGGACAGCTACCATCATGAAGGGTTTGATAGTGAATGATGAACCATCCAATTCCTCTCCTCGCTGGATGGTGCTTAACGTGCCTTTGATGCGGCTTAACTTGCTCCAGTCTTTATTAATATTGTATTTTCGATTTCAGATATAATAATATTCAGATATCTTTATTCAGATATAATATTGTATAAAATCAGGAATTAACTTTATATTCAAAGTTTTATGCATGAATACATATTACATAGTTTGTACCCATTATAGGTAAACATAGTGTAAACCAGAGCGCCAAGCCTTTATTTTTCCAAAATACATGAAGAAAACTTATACCTACGAATATACATACATAACATAACATACTCTTTACTATACGTATACGTATTCGGAAATACAGAAGAATAACATATCTAAAATAATAAATAAAAATGACATCAAAATGTTTTTTTTTTCAAGGTGAGATTACTGAGGGAAAAAATGTAATTAAGTATTCCGGTGTGCCATCGTTCGTATATCTGCATGTATTTGTTTAGGTTTTAACTGATTGCCTCGAAATAGGCGCTCAGGGAAAAAGAAAATAATAATATTTCAAACAGATTAGCCTTTTTCCAATAAAATAATATTTTAAAAAAAAAAAAAAAAAAAAAAAAAATCAAGACAATTTAAAGGGTATTTCAAAAGTTGTACTGTCGGCAGTCTGATTCACCCGCTAAATATATTTTATCTACCTTCATCACAATATTTTCTACCAATGCTCGGTGGATTATTATTAGGAATCCTAAGATCAATTTTTTTACGCCAGTCACTGCTGTGAGCTGTCTCCCATTTGGCAAAGTTATCTCTGATGGAATATTTCCTACACTCAAGAGAAACATTTGGGTGTAAAGGGAGCATTCAATTAATCAGTCAGTGGGGGGGATGAGCTTTTTAGTGACGAATACGATAATGGCTTATCTTGAATCTAAGGGCCGAATTATAAAACAGGATTAAAGTTAAGATAAGCCAGACTGTCCGCCAACTCGGACTGTAGTTTGCTGTGTTCATTGAAAATTGACTTGAGAGAGTGTCTGACTTATAACTACATAATAATCCTTTCATGATTTGGCCCTTAGTCCTACTAATAGGTATTAATAAAATGTTTTTCTTTGACTCATTAAGCACATTGCATACTCTTGCGGGCGCTCATAAATCTTTCCATTGAGATTACTAAATTTATTATTATGCTATTTCTATTTCATTGCCTGCGTCCCTTTACATTTCCCTTCACCAACACAAAAGGTAAGAACCTAAATCAGTTTTCTTTCGACCACAAAAACTAACCTCGGATTACCAGCCTTGGAGCCGTGCCAGCGTAGATTTTCGACAGGAATTGGAAATCCAACATTTGAAATAAGTGGATGGAGATGTTAACCTCATCATGGATGCGGCTTTTTTTCGGTAGAACTTAATAACCGTTAATAAACAGAACTTAACCATTTTTCGCTAAACTTAAACCAGTTCATACATCTCTATCCTTTCAACCAACTAGATCAGAAGATTTTGTTCACGATGTGTTTCATAACTTTTGGAACACCTCCCTCTGTTACTTAATATTTTTTTCCTATCAATTCCACAGTTACATTACCTATGGATATACTGTGCCCTGTCATACATGAAAGCCAATATCAATATGGAGCTCTGGTAGGAGAAAGCTACGTACGGTTCCCTATTCATTACTTAGAGAAGTCAGTGGTGTAATTTCGACAGCGATTATTTGAAACTAAATCTCCAGCTTTTTGTCTGAAAAAGTGCACTGGTAGTCAATTGGTTAATGCGCTAGTCTGGTGATTCAGTTGGCACAGAGATCCGTTGGTTTGATTCCCACACAGTCCATGAATTTTTCCTCATTAATTGAGCTTGTGACCACATAATAATAAGACTCTGAGAGTTAGAAAGTTATCCTTGAAATAACCTTGAAGGACAACCTTGACAGATCTACAAAAATTGTCATTAAATGTACCTTTTGAGCTTTGAAAATGATCTCGGAATAGATTTTTTGTAAATTTAATAGGGACCGAGTAATCACGCTGGTTCGCTTAAAATGGACACCCTGTATACAACTTAAGTTGTTCGTATTTTAAACTATACGAATATCTTCCTAATTTTAAATTATTTCATCACAAAATACAACTCCGTATTTGAAATTAGTTTTACAATATACAACTCGGTCTCGAATAACTTCCGTTAGGTTGACCTGGGACTCGAACCAGCAAACTCCAGGTATGAGTCCGCCACCTCATCCACCAAGCCAAAGAGGACGGTACTTTTCTATAATAATTTACTATAATGTAGCCCATTTTCACTAGGAACTCTACGCTTCTGCTCTTGGCTTGCACCTCTCATATCTACGGGGAAATCAATGTATTTTTGTTACAGTATTTTATAATACATCTCAATCTCTACCGATACAACTCGTGGAAAAAATACCAAGGTTTTTCTCTGTTATTAGGGGTGGGAGAAGCGAATTAATATAACAAAAAAAATCTCTGAAATTGTTAATAAAAAAAATCCAATTTAAAATGTTGCGGAGAAGGATTTGAGCTGGAGATAGCAATTTGTACAGATAGATGGCAAATATTTGAAATGACTTATGTGTGTAGGTATTAGATACATAATGTATGTCATACTCTGCTGTAACTGTGTAATCTGAACATCTATGGGGAGATATTGAGCAATATTGGAAATGTACACGTACGTTATTGTACTGTGGATTTTTTCTAATAAATTTGCGATGTGAATTTTCTTGCTCGAGAAAGACGGATGACCAATGTCTTTCTCATTAATAGATCCTGACAAAAGTTTTTTGCTCAAACCAATAATAGTGTTCTTTACAATGTTGGATGGATAAATCCTGACTAAGCATTATCCATTTTATACTCTCGCTTCAGAGTCAAGAATCATGGTTTTGTTTTAATTTTTTTTTTTTTCATTAGTGTTCTTTGGTAAATTAGAAAAGCTCTCTTTAGAAAATTTCTATACATTGTTAAAGAAGCAGGTAGTATATTTTTAAGCAAGAAAATTACAATAATAGGTATATTGTAGAAACAACATAGTGAAACTATAATTGTATCTATTTACTGCTACAACAACTATATGTAGACTTACAGGTCCAACCAAACGAACATGTATAACTAACTTACTCTGATTTGGTATTATCAAAATCCAGAGAACAAAACTCACTCCAGTGGCTTTAGTAAATGACTATCAGATGACATTGTAGGTTTTGAGTTTTGTTAAAAAAAAATATATATATATATAAATAAGTTCTACTCCAAACTTTTGTTTGGAGATCTCGATTTTGTTTATGTTCTATTAAGAAGATTTCAGTAGTTAAAAAAGGGACTATTCCTCAATGTCATCCAATATGGTCGCCACTGGTCAACGTTTCAGGCAATTACCACTGAGATGACTCGGGCATCCGCACTCTCTTCAGCGTCCCCTGAGCTTGTTAGGACCGAATGAATGATTCATAAAATGAGGTACTTAATATTTTATCTCGAATGAATGGAGAAGACATAATAATGATCTTATTTCAAAATATCATCAGACTCCCGGTGAGATTTTGGAATTTAAAGGATACGAGATGTTTTCTTCTGAGAAATAGGACGGACTATTTGTTTTTTTTATTAATGCTTCTCGATATTTTATTCCCCCTTGAATTAAACCTGTGAAAAGTGTGGGCGAAATGAGGAATCCACTTGACGAGAGGAAGTGGAACACGGCTGGTGGTTGGGTTGATAATAAGCTTCGTTAGGACTAGGCACGGAGGTCTAGGATACAACGTGGAAGTGGACAATTTACATAATAAATTATGTACACATAATATAAGTCGTATAATATTTGGTTATTTCAAAATAAATACCATAGTACTTGTGTAAATAACAATTTTGGTGGCCATGACTATCTACCTAATAAAGATAAACATTAGACATATCTACTTACCTAGGACATATCTACTATTGAAGACAAGAAAACAGAATGGAAGAATTACCTTAGCACACTGTTCAACGATAACCGAACAGAAAACTGTCCTGAACAAGATGAAGAAAGCGGTCCAAGTATATTGGAAGAAGAAGTGAGATCTGCAATCAAACAACTGAAGAATAAAAAAGCAGCGGGACCAGATGACATACAAGGTGAATTCTTGAAATTGTTTGATGATAAAAGTATAAAAAGATTGACCAAAACATTCAATAAAATCTACAATTCTGGCAAAATTCCTAAAGAATGGCTAAAATCGGAGTTTATCACGTTACCTAAGAAAACAAGTGCCAAGACATGTGATGACTACAGGATGATAAGTTTAATGAGTCATGTATTGAAACTCTTTTTAAAAATAATACATAAACGAATTTACAAGATATGTGAAGATCAGATCGCGCCAAATCAATTCGGGTTCCTTAATGCCGTTGGAACGAGAGAGGCTCTCTTTACTGTTCAAGTCCTCTTTCAAAGATCAAGAGATGTAAATGGCAATATTTTTGCATGCCTTATAGATTATAGGAAGGCATTTGACCGTGTTCAACATGAAAAAATGATAAATATACTTACTGAAATAGGAATGGATGCCAGAGATCTCAACATCATATCAAGTTTGTACTGGAACCAGACGGCTGTATTGAAAGTAGACAATGAACAAACCGAAGAAGTGAACATTCTACGCGGCGTAAGACAGGGATGCATCCTATCACCAATCCTCTTCAATCTATATTCAGAACATATATTCAGAAAAGCACTAGACAACATCAGAGAAGGTATATCAGTCAATGGGAAAGTAATTAACAACATTCGATACGCAGATGATACAATCATCTTTGCCGATACAATTGATGGACTGCAACAAATTATGGACAGAGTAGTTGAAATAAGTGCTGAATATGGATTGGAAATGAACACCAGCAAGACCAAACTTCTAATAATCAGCAAAGAAGAAATCAATGGAGTCTACCTAACAGTAAACCAATGTAGGATTGAACGAGTATCCCAATACAATTACCTGGGCACCATCATCAATCAAAACTGGGATATCAGCCAAGAAATTCGATGTAGAATTGAAAAAGCGAGATCAGTATTCAATAAAATGAGCTCTGTCTTCAAAAATCACAATTTAACACTCAACACCAAACTCAGACTCCTCAGATGCTACGTATTTTCCGTCCTCCTGTATGGCGCAGAGACATGGACCTTGAGCAAGGAAACAACAAGAAAACTGGAATCATTTGAATTGTGGATGTACAGGAGAATGTTGAAAATATCATGGACACAGAAAATCACCAACAATGAAGTTCTGAGGAGAATGTTGAAGAAGCCAGAGATCATCAAAACAGTGAAAACCCGCAAGTTAGAATATTTAGGACACATCATGAGAAATGAAAAGAGATATTACCTGTTACAAGAAGTTCTACAAGGAAAAATAAATAGTAAGAGAGGACCTGGTCGTAGAAGATTGTCTTGGCTCGCCAATCTCAGAGATTGGTGCAAAATGTCATCTGAAGAACTGTTCCGGACATCCACCAACAAAGCCGACATTGTCAAGATGGTTGCCAACATTCGAAGCGAATAGGCACGAGAAGAAGAAGAACTTACCTAGGAACTAGGAAGATAAATAAAATCTTTTTTCTACTCTGAATTTTTTAAAAGTTATTTCTTTTTAGATTTTCACTCATGGACTCATAATCAACACAGCTCTGAAACAGGTGGCCAAAGTATGCTTCTGTACAGATTAGTGAATGTGACAAAACTACTATTCTTCTGTACAAATTAGTGGATGTGACAAAACTACTATTCTTCTGTACAAATTAGTGGATGTGACAAAACTACTATTCTTCTATAACAATTGGTGGATGTGACAAAACTACTATTCTACTTTACACATTAGTGAATGTCCAAAGTACGACCGATATTTATTAAGATAAGTTTGATTAAAAAAAAACTGTTACTTGTGATTAACATTATATAAAAATACAAATAATGGTATTAGTAGGTGTAGTCATCACTGAGTGGAGTAGCAGAGGGGCTTGCACTCACCGTGACCTGGGTTCGATAACCAGCAACGTAGACATTTTCTGCTCTGTATTTGGATTTGCATGAGTTCAATTATAACTCGTGAGGAAAAATGAGTGGCTATTAGTATGAATAGCGATCAGTGGCGGCATTATGAGAAGGTAAATGGATATTGGAAGATGTTGAAATTTGGAGATTCATAATGCTGGGCTACCAACTACTATTTTACTGTATCATAATCACAGGGTGCAGCCAGCTTCCGTGGCGTAACGGGTGTGACTACTACCCGTAGTTCAGAGATACTGACTTCGATCCCTGGTTGGAGCAGACTTTTCACACAGAAAATTCTGTTCCCTCCGTACATGTGAGGCTGGCATTTCTGGCCCTACCCAGGCTGGGTGAGGTAAATGTTAGGAAGGGCAACCAGCCGGAAAAAATTGTGCCAAAACCAACCAACCTCAACCATGAGGTTGAACAATGTCGACCCTGCTTGAGCGGGATAAGACAGAGTAAAAGAAGAAGAAGAATAACAGGGTGAAGCCACATACATACACGATATCTTTATAAGTGAGGAGGTTTGTAATTTATATACAGATATACCCAAACCTTTTGGTACCTATAACAATGTAGAGAGACATTGATTTTTTTAGTTATCTTGTTAAAGAGAACTTAAAAGCTTTTTTTCTCCATACTCTTGTTTCACTCGACTCAAGATTTTAAAATGGAGAAGGGATGAAAATTAAAAGCTCTGAGAGGATTATGTAATAAAGTCAATACGCGCAGAGATTGTGAAAAAAAAGTTTAAAATATTTTCTTTATATAAAAAATATTTATAAAAAATGTTTAATAAATAAATAAAAGTTGGGGAAAAATGAACAATGTCAGTGCAGAATGTCGAAAATTTGGAAAACGAAAAAAATATTTTTTTTCGAAGTACAGGGTGGCGCAGCTATGCCTCGTGAATTTGAAACAGTCGTCAAATCGTCAATGTTGAAGGTATCGGGTTGAAATAAATTTTAAAATGTTCAGTAACAAGGGCATTTTACTTAAGAAAAAAAAAATATTCAATTATGATCAATGATGTCCATTAAATGACTTCCTTCTTGGGCGATGCAATCTTGGAGTCAAGCCTAACACGTTCCACATTCTCCAGTGTTCTTGTTGTTCGAGGTTGAGTCTTGTTCCAAGTCGGTGCCCCCGTTTCACGAAATTTTCGTACCCACTCCAAAATCGAATCACGATAGAGAACAGCACCACGATGTGGGACGTTGAAATGGCGGCGGAAGGCGCGCGTGACTGCAACGATAGATTCGTTATTTCGCAAAAATTGCTCTACAGCGAAAACACGATGCTCCACGGACCAGGTCGGCATTGTTACTGAAACTCCCCATCCTACCCTTCAAGAGGGGTTCGTCGTCGACCCCGCCATCCCCTCCGTTCGGCCGTACTAGCCGTTTCAAAAACACGAGAACCTGCGGCACCACCCTGTATTTCGCTTTCGCTTAATTTATACTTACGGATGCTTCTTTCCAAAATATTTTGAAGTTTCACCATAAAACATATTCATATTAGAATAATATTAAAAGAAATAATGAAATAATATATTTACCTTTTACCTTCCTAACCTTATTGAGGACTTTAAATACAATTGCTTTAGTTTTAAAGTTTAAACATGGTCCTAGCCAGCGTCGATGGCATGTTGAATACACCGGTTCCCTTCAGAACACCGAAGTTAATCGAGATCCAGCGAGGTTAAGACTTGGATGGGTGACCATTCAAAATTCTAATTCTCGTGACGCTGGCTTTTCCCGGCCCCACTCAGGCTGGGTGAGGTCAATGTGAGTAGCAGGTTTGTGAGTTTCCTGCGAATGGAGGGTAAAACCCCCGTCGTGATATGACCATGGCAGTTGAAAGCGACGTTAAACCCCACTTAAAAAAAAAAAAAAAACATGGTCCATATGAAAACGTCTCGTTAGGCTTGTAGGTTGAGACGTCAGAGTATCTAAAAGTGAATTTCTACATTGCAGGATCCATTACTGCTGATAAAAGAAAACACTTATCTTGAGTAAATTTTCACATCCAGGCATAATAAGACCTCGTCACTTGAAACAAATTCTAAATTCAAGCAAACTCAGAAAAAATATTTTCAAGATATGAAAGAAAATAAATTCAAAATTGTCATGGCCATCCAGCACAACTTCTCACTTTCCTATTGGGACTGACATATTAAAATTCGATATTCCCCACTGGAGAACAACAAGCTGTGGCGTGGAGCGGTACATAAGCTGATCGAAGTCTATTCAAACACATAAATCCCCCTGGAACGTTGAAAAAATATTTTTCATTTTTTTAATATGCCACTCTTTTCTCCCCTTTGTCCTCCATTTCCAGCATCTGATCCTCGCGATCCCCCGCCCACATTATAACAGCTTCACTTTCTTTCCAACACTTCTGAAAGAGAATTTTTTCAGTTTTTCGAGCACTTTGTCTTGACATAGAGTTTATTTATTAAAAAATACTGCTCACACCTTAGATAATAGCCAATTAGCAATTATATTCCCAATCAATTTTATAATCTTATCAAAAGAACCATCTCACATAGCCCACAGCTCCACCCTTAAAGAAGTTCAGGCTTTACCCCCAACACATTCAAAATGTCCGTAGGTGTCAAGTCCACATAGAAAAATTTACATTCATGCAAATTCAAGTTCTAAATGCACGTCTTGACCATGCTGTACCAGTTCAACCAATAAATTACAGCTCTTTACCATAAAGACCATAAGGAGCTTGTACCTCGTATGCATGAATACTTGGGTAGCTTTAAGAAAGATGTTTTTTTGTTAGAAGCGTTAACTTTAAAGTTAGACACCCATGGTGATTAGAAAACAGGGTCAACCAATCTGCCTAAATACCTAGTGTTGTAAGAAAAAAATGAACTATAGTATAAATTTAACCATCAGTCCTTTCCTTTTGGATTTTTTCGTCATAAATAAATGTGATAAATAAATGTAAAAAGTTGTCATATCTTTATAATACCATTTTGAACAGCAGAATAAAAGCAGAAAAACCTATATTAACTAATTCGTACGAAAGAATAGTAATCTTGTCACATCCACTAGTTTCTACAGAAGAATAGTAGTTTTGTCAGATCCACTAATTTGTACAGAAGAACAATAGTTTTGTCACATCCACTAATTTGTACAGGAGAACAGTAGTTTGTCACATCTACTAATTTGTACAGAAGAATAGTAGTTTTGTCACATCCACTAATCTGTACAGAAGAATAGTAGTTTTGTCACATCCTCTAATTTGTACAGAAGAATAGTAGTTTTGTCACATCCACTAATTTGTACAGAAAAGTTGTAGTTTTGTCACAACCACTAATTTGTACGGAAAAACAGTAGTTTGTCTTATTTATTTAATGTTTTTACGGGGACTACCCATTTTTACAAAGTACCTACATAAAAAAAAACAATTAAACAATAAAATCAATTAAAAAAATATATACAAGTGAATATAAACTTGATATAAAAACGATTGGTTGATGATTAGTGTAGGCCAAATATTTCTGAAAGTTGAATTTTTATTATCCTACAGGAATAATAAATTATACTAGAAGTTTCCGTTGAACAAATTATTTTTTTCCATAAAATGTAGTGTAGGCGGTAGTTTTTTTCTCCAATAATAAATAATCTTCACTTTTCAAAGAATGCATTTCGTAAATAGAAAAATATATATACAGGGTGATTCAGAAAAGTACCGTCAAACGTGAACCTCATATTCTATGGGCTAGTTAAGGAGGGGTCAACTCTATAAAAGAAAGTGCGCAAATGCTTCCTAACGGAGGTACACCCCCCTAAAGGTGTTTTTAAACAATCGAAATTTTCATTTTACGGCTTACCTATTTGGGATATCGCGATATGGTAAAAAAATCACTCTCAATATTAGATGAAACCTTTCTTTTGGCATACAATTTAACAGCATTCCAATTTCAGGGGCGGTCTGAGGAGGGTCAGATGGAAGAAAAAACGTTCTAACTTTTTAGTCGTTGCTTGTAATTGAATTTGTTTTTCACCATTTTAAAACCTATGTCATTGTCTACAAAAATGGTCTGAATAATTTTTCCCTCAAATTAACACAAAAGCTTGAAAATTGAAATTGAAGATTTTAAAACCGCATTAAGTTTTGAAACCTATGCAACTAGCATACAATTTTAGAAGAAGAATTTTCAGCCAATTCATTATTTAACAATGGATGTAAGTGGAGTCAATTGAAAACTTGACTTTTGATAGTTTTGATTTGTCATCAGCGTGTGCAGAGTGTATTGAAATTTTGTTTTTGTTTAGTTTTGTTAAAATGGTGTATCATACACCTGGAATATTTGAACGTGTTCGTCAATCTTTTCGAAGGCGTATGGAGGTCTGCATTGAAGCCAGAGGAGCCCATGTGGAACATTTGCTGAAAATCTTGTTTCGGCTTAAGCCCTTCAATTTCGATTTTCAAGCGTTTGTGTTGGTTTGAGAAAAAAATTATTCAGAACATTTTTGTAGACAATGACAGACGTTTTAATAGGGTGAAAACCAAATTCAATTACAAGCAACGACTAAAAAGTTAGAACCTTTTTTCTACCATCTGACCCTCCTGAGACCGCCCCTGACATTGGAATGGTGTTAAATTTTGTGCCAAAAGAAAGGTGCTATCTAGTATTGAGAGTGATTTTTTTACCACATTGCGATATCCCAAATAGGTAAGCCGTAAAATGAAAATTTCGATTGTTTAAAAACACCTTAAGGGGCGTGTACCTCCGTTAGGAGGCATCTGCGCACTTTCTTTTATAGAGTTGACCCCTCCTTAACTAGCCCATAGAATATGTGGTTAACGTTTGACGGTACTTTTCTGAATCACCCTGTATATTTACAAAAAAATGTTGAAATCAATTAAAAACTGGTTGTTAGCCTGATGTAGGAACTTGAACACTACCCTGCTGATCCTGTATATTTTGAAACATACACAAGGTGCCAGATTGCGTTTCAAGAAGTGCAGAAAATTGTTAATTGAGCAGAATGGTAAACACTCGGTTTGTTCGTATGTGTTGGTCTGTATGTGTGTGTGCTGGAATCTTGTTGTGAGGTCCCTCTTTCTCTTGCTTCATGGTGTGAAAGCGCGATATAATATTTTATTTAGCCTACTTGGTTTTACTCTGAGGGCTGCGAGTACCCAATATAGGACTGCAGAAATGTGTCAAAAAGTAATTCAGTACTATTTACTTGTACTCGTACCTACTCATATTGTAATCAGTTCAAGTTGCCTTCTCCTTCTTTGCATGATCAATTATAGAGAATCATTGTTGTTGACCCCGATTAAATAATGTATAATTTCATCCATAAAAAAGTGACATACGAGTATGTATCTATCTATTAAGAATAACATAATTATGTATAATATTCTTTAGCAATGATGATAGTTACAAAATTGTTTTTTGTTATTAGATAGTATATAGGTAGTTAGCCAGCCTCCGTGGCGTAACGGTTGTGAAGTTTAGAGATCCTGAGTCCGATGCCCGGTCGGAGCAGATTTTTCACACAGAAAATTCTGCTTCCTCTGTACATGTGAGGCTGGCATTTCCGGCTCTACCCAGGATTGGTCGAGGTTGATGTTGGTAGCTGGTACGATTTCCAGCGAATGGAGGGTAACACCCCCGTCCTAATCCAGGACGTTAAATCAAAAAAAGAATCGTTGGCGTTAGGAAGGGCATCCGTAAAAAATGTGCCAAAAACAACTAACCTCAACCATGAGGTTGAACATCGTCGAACCTGCTTAAGCAGTTTAAGACAGAATGAAAAAAGAAGAGATAGTATAGGTAGTTAAAAAAGAATACAATGGTAAAAAAAAAACAATCTTATGTTCAGTAGCCAAGTTATAAAAATAATCAATTTATTCAATTCGTATAACTTGAAGTCAGGTTAGATATCCTTTATTTGGTACACTTGGCATTGCCTTAAGCCCTAGGAATATTAAACCGAGTAAAGCCAAAGCTGAATGGCGAAGCACTGTTCTTGTAAATTTTATTTAAAAAATAAATTTTCTGGTCTCCCCGCTGCCTTGGAAATCTGAAGGTGTTTATGAGTACATGCTCACAACTTTTCAAGTGTAACTTTATGGAGCTAATAAAATAAAGTATCACCATGGAAATTATCTGATATTATGACGACAATAATTTATTAACTTCATTCAAGAATGATGTCATCTTTCAAGGTTAGTTAGAGATGTCCATTGCTTGTATGGTGAAAATGTCTGAATTCAGCAGTAAGAATACACTTTACTGATGTATGGATATATTTATGTTTAACGAATATTAGAAACATTTAATGCTTTTTCATCAAATTCTTCTGATTTCATTTTACAGATAATACATCCATACAGTTAAGTGTAATTAAAATTTGCATTAACCTTGGCCATTCAAAATGTACCCCGATTTTATTTTCAAAACAATTTTTCAATGGTCACTTTCAAACAAACTTTTAACGGCATTTTTTTTTTTTTTTTTTTAATTCCCTTTTACGCTGTGATATGGACATATCTATTGGTTTTTTTTTCTTATCCGTAGAAGAGATCAGCATGATTTTCTCACTGGATTCTGTAAATAACATTAAAAATTCTCCAGGCATCTTTTATAATTCGTAGAACAATATCTTTCATATCTCTCAAAAATAAATGTCAAGAAGTGAATACTAAACATTACAAGTTGATAAAAAACTGCTTTGTCCACAAAGGATTGATTGGTATAACGCATGTTGCTTTGAAAGTCTTCATAGCCCCTTATCTCAGGGAAAAGCCAAAAATACCCACCCTTGATGGTTGGATCTCTGTCTCATACTCAATTCAATGACACAAGATGCATACTAAACACCACAAGGTTATAAAAAGTCTGCATTGCCCGCAGTAATAACAAGCAATGGTGTTTTGAAACACTTCTTTACCCTCTTTTCACAAGCAAGTATCAAATAGCTGCAATTCACCGCAAGATCCCGTCCCCTCCAAACTTCTAGGAAACACATTAGAGCAGCATATGTTGCCATTGGTCCACACTGTCGCAATAGAGACGGTTGGCCACCAAACACTATTCATCCCTCTCGCAATCACAACAAAGTGCTTTCATATTTCCTGCATTAATAACGTCGAATCTTCCAACTCTTGCGTCCTCATATAGCTTGAAACAGATGAAACAGGTTGTGAGAAACAGATTGTAAACAGATAAGTAAACAAGTTCAAAGTACACGGGGGTTACTGAGAAGTTGCCGCTCCACCAGTTAAACTACTCAAAGTTTTGCACTGGTTTACAGTCCCGTGCGATTGTTTTCTGGTTACAGGAATAATTACTATCAACAGTGCTGAAGAGACTGAAAGAGCGAAATTTGAGAGATTGAAGAAAACTTGGTTAAAAAATCACTACCTTGTTTGTAACTACTCTTTGTTACCTTTACCCTTTACGTATATATTTGTAAAATGTACCAACATAATTTCCCTTGCTTGGTGCTCTATTTTATTTTAGTCTCAATTTTTTTGTTGCTAGAACAAAGAGAAGCTGCTTCCTTTGAGGTAGTGAGGGAAACAAATGAAGTGTACCTAGATTAAATTTATTCATCCTTATAATGTTAATGATATGAGTTTCACATAGGAATGAAAAAAAGTCACTTCAGAATCATGTTGTAACTCATGATATCACTTCTTTTTTCAAAAAATATTAATTTTAGCGGATAATCAATACTATAAACATTTCAAATTTGAAATTTTGAGAGGACTGAAGGGTGCTGTGTAAAAATAAAACAAACAAGAAAGGATTCATGCAGAAGAAGAGTTTAATGCCAAAACATTTACATAAGTCAATTTTTATTGTTTTATATGTTATTGTTATTTGTCCAGAATGTTACATCTCATATTATGTCGAAGTTCCAGCATCCTTGTCCCTATTCTCCATAATTTTTCTCCCTATTTTTTATTGAACTGAAAAAAAAACACTGATCTTGTTAGAGGAAACCTCCAGAGAAAATACAGGACGTTCTTCAAGTTTTGAAACTTTGGGAACTTTCCCAAAATGTACCCATGGAGGTTCTGAAACAGTAAAGTGTCAGATGTACTAAAACTTTTTAGTAGGTACCTACTGTGTTCATGAAATGCTATTTCATATATTTTTTATGTTTTAGTAAGCCATCCAACGCACGTTCAGATAACATGTGAACCTTTTAGCCATACTTTTACAGATATACCTGACCGTGTATGGCTGAAGTAAATTGTTGTTCCTATTGGAATCTGATATTTTAAGTGTGATGATTCATTTTCCGAAATTATAATGAACTCAGATTAGTTAGGGCTTAGTCATAATGTTGACGCATTCACATAAATTCAATGTTGTTAGTCATAGGAAAATAAAATTCCTTCTTGCAGCATCGACCAATTATCGATTTAATGCGGTCTATTAGTTTGAAAGTCCAACTACCTAATTTATAAATACATAAAAAAATTAAAAATTATAGTAGCTTTTCTGTAAACTATACTAAAATCCTTTAATGAAATAAATCTTAAACCTAATACATATAAAATCCATTTCATTCATTCATAATCAACAGTCCAAAAAGACTGGACCAAATAACTCCAATTTAGCAAGGGCTCTCATTTGGTAATTAGGTTTAGGTGCTTTCTAAAAAAGGAATTTTAAAAATTCTAAATGGACGCCAGCCAGGGACAAAAACCTCAACGGTAAAAAAAGGGCTACTTTACTTCTGAAACAAAAAACCATACATTACATTAAAGTGTATGGGCTTCGCAGGAACTTCTCAAACTGCCTGTATCCAAAGTCCATTTGATACGTTTTCCCTCTGATGGTTTTATCTTCTAAAATATGTATTTCATATTTTTCATCCCTCTATTAGCAATATTTTTATAGAGCCTATCAAATCAGTCTAATATCATTTCTCCCCTACCACAGGACTTCCCTTTTTTGTTTTTGTTTGCATTGAGGATGTCTTGAATAAATAAAGTATCCTTGTTTTGGAATGGGGCTGGCATCAGATGCGGACTAATAGGAGACACTATTCCCCTCAGAAAACATAAACATACAGACTACAGACATTCATACTCAGAAACCATACTCTAACATTTCCTTCTTGAAGATGTGCTGATGTTTCTCATTAAATTTCAAATTTTAAGTATATATTATTTGTATAGATAAGAAAGTATGTTGGAGAATCTCTGAGACAAATGACATACACACACTCCTCTCCTCTTCGGCGAAGAGACTCTAGTTAGCGAAGAAAAATAGAAAAAGTACAATATTGGTACCTTATTATATACCTAATATCTATACAAAAAGATGGAACAGAAGAAGGAAAGAGCTAACGTTGAAGACGAAACAGTGTAAAAAAACGAGAATTTAAAAGCTGTCTCCAAATATTTTTGATGTCGACTAAGATAAGAATCCGTTCTTGTTTCTGAATCATACGCTTTTTTGATTCCTCTCTTCTCTTTTGCAATTGCAGAATAGTGATGTCATTATAGCAGCTGAAAGTTCATTTGACAAACCTAAAATAAATCTAACAAATGAAGTGAATTCATCCTACAACCTACAAATTGATTAGACTCTACCCTATGGAAGTAGGTCGGTAAAGTAATAGAAAAGTTATGCAAAATGTTATAGATTAATGTATATTTCTATAACTGCAGGGTCTACTCGGTAGTATTCACAATCACATTAGATTTACAGTACAGTTACATACATAAAAGTATGAAAATAAATACCTACGATATAAAATTACCTACATTGTGAAAATTTGAAAAGTTATTAAGTAAATAACTGGATAGTATATACTGTCTCATGAACTATTTCAAAATAAATATAATGTATCATAATGAAATTTTATAGCCTTTTACTGGAGCAATGATTAATGGTTTCATGACCTTAGTAACAGCTGCAGTCTTCACACCATCATTGATAATTGTAAAATGTGCCTCCATCCAACAAGGTTCAATGTTAGCTTTTGTACAATATCTGTTATCTGTGCAGTACAAACATACCACCAGGTAGACCAATAAATTTAATTTCTCTTCGAGATTGTGAACATGTAGCTTTTTTCTCTAAATAAACGAAACTAACTCGAAAACCAAAAAAAAAAAAAATTGTTTAATCATTGGGCTCCAGCGATCATTAAAATTGGTGTCACTTTGTCAATTTTTTTATGCTCAAATTTTGGACAACAATTCCAAATATTTGTATCATACTCAGATAATTATACAAAACATTTGAAGCAAAAAATAAGAGAAATCCATCCATCTTTTCATATGATAACGGATTAATTACAAAAGAATAAAGTTCTTCTTAAGCTCTTAATGGAAGATTTAGATAGGTATCTAAATTATTTGTACTAAAAAACACTAAAGCACTGATGGCTGTACATTGTGTGGAACGGTCATATCTAACAACTAACAATGAACTGATATTTTGTATGAATTTTTATAAATTGTGTAATTAGAATGGTAAAAAAAACTCCAAATGGGACTCCAGTCACGGGAATACGTGAAAATTTCAAGTATTCCCGTGACTGGAGTCCCATTTGGAGTTTTTTTTACCATTCTAATTACACAATTTATAAAAATTCATACAAAATATCAGTTCATTGTTAGTTGTTAGATATGACCGTTCCACACAATGTACAGCCATCAGTGCTTTAGTGTTTTTTAGTACAAATAATTTAGATAAATCTTCCATTAAGAGCTTAAGAAGAACTTTATTCTTTTGTAATTAATCCGTTATCATATGAAAAGATGGATGGATTTCTCTTATTTTTTGCTTCAAATGTTTTGTATAATTATCTGAGTATCATACAAATATTTGGAATTGTTGTCCAAAATTTGAGCATAAAAAAATTGACAAAGTGACACCAATTTTAATGATCGCTGGAGCCCAATGATTAAACCATTTTTTTTTTTTTTGGTTTTCGAGTTAGTTTCGTTTATTTAGAGAAAAAAGCTACATGTTCACAATCTCGAAGGAAATTAAATTTATTGGTCTACCTGGTGGTATGTTTGTACTGCACAGATAACAGATATTGTACAAAAGCTAACATTGAACCTTGTTGGATGGAGGCACATTTTACAATTATCAATGATGGTGTGAAGACTGCAGCTGTTACTAAGGTCATGAAACCATTAATCATTGCTCCAGTAAAAGGCTATAAAATTTCATTATGATACATTATATTTATTTTGAAATAGTTCATGAGACAGTATATACTATCCAGTTATTTACTTAATAACTTTTCAAATTTTCACAATGTAGGTAATTTTATATCGTAGGTATTTATTTTCATACTTTTATGTATGTAACTGTACTGTAAATCTAATGTGATTGTGAATACTACCGAGTAGACCCTGCAGTTATAGAAATATACATTAATCTATAACATTTTGCATAACTTTTCTATTACTTTACCGACCTACTTCCATAGGGTAGAGTCTAATCAATTTGTAGGTTGTAGGATGAATTCACTTCATTTGTTTATTTTAGGTTTGTCAAATGAACTTTCAGCTGCTATAATGACATCACTATTCTGCAATTGCAAAGAGAGAAGAGAGGAATCAAAAAAGCGTATGATTCAGAAACAAGAACGGATTCTTATCTTAGTCGACATCAAAAATATTTGGAGACAGCTTTTAAATTCTCGTTTTTTTACACTGTTTCGTCTTCAACGTTAGCTCTTTCCTTCTTCTGTTCCATCTTTTTGTATAGATATTAGGTAATAATAAGGTACCAATATTGTACTTTTTCTATTTTTCTTCGCTAACTAGAGTCTCTTCGCCGAAGAGGAGAGGAGTGTGTGTATGTCATTTGTCTCAGAGATTCTCCAACATACTTTCTTATCTATACAAATAATATATACTTAAAATTTGAAATTTAATGAGAAACATCAGCACATCTTCAAGAAGGAAATGTTAGAGTATGGTTTCTGAGTATGAATGTCTGTAGTCTGTATGTTTATGTTTTCTGAGGGGAATAGTGTCTCCTATTAGTCCGCATCTGATGCCAGCCCCATTCCAAAACAAGGATACTTTATTTATTCAAGACATCCTCAATGCAAACAAAAACAAAAAAGGGAAGTCCTGTGGTAGGGGAGAAATGATATTAGACTGATTTTAAGTGGGGTTTAACGTCGCTTTCAACTGCCATGGTCATATCACGACGGGGGTTTTACCCTCCATTCGCAGGAAACTCACAAACCTGCTACTCACATTGACCTCACCCAGCCTGAGTGGGGCCGGGAAAAGCCAGCGTCACGAGAATTAGAATTTGAATGGTCACCCATTCAAGTCTTAACCTCGCTGGATGTCGCTTAACTTCGGTGTTCTGAAGGGAACCGGTGTATTCAACATGCCATCGACGCTGGCTTTCAAGAATTTTCTTTTTCAATGAACTGTAAATGCAATCCAGCGTCTTCCTCTCCAACTAGTAATTTATATAAATATACCTACCTACTCTTAACGATGGTAAATATCATACCAATATTAGTTTAACGATATAAATTTCCATAAAGCTCAAGGCTATTTACAGAGATAATCTCCTGGGGTCGCTGCAGAGAAGAGGGGTCATCATGTTTATCATCAGATACCATCAACAATCCAAGTTCTATTATTATTTCAAATACCAACACTCTAGAGAAATGGAATCCACACGGGCATTAAGATTAAGTTTAGAAAATTATAAGAAGTGTAATAAATCAGATTTTAGGTGTAAAAATATTATCTGGGTGGTCATCATCAGATGGATGTTGATATGAACAATATTCATACTCTCTCTATAATATCTTCTCTCGTGCAGAAGACTCGACTAACTTAGATGTATTAGTATCTAATATGGATATCTTCTGGAATCTAATATGGGTGCCAACGTCCCCAGGTGTGAAATCTAAGGATAATACCCTTTGGTAGTTGATTTGGTTGGGTGGCTGAAAGTGCTGCCTCAGGAAATTAAAGATTTAATAGTTCGGATTCCCAAAAGTGGATCGAATTTTCAACTATTTGACTCGTAGATATGTATT
>CM044956.1:14477823-14544273 GCA_024516035.1 Bactericera cockerelli | reverse complement strand
GTACTGATATGCGCATAAGAATTTAAAATTCTTAGTAATACCTACCTACTGATTCTACTCAGAAAACACAAAACCCTGTAATTTATCTTATCACTTACCTATTCGTAATAAAAGATTTTTAATAAAATTATTACATTATCATTACTTTTAGGAGCAAGTTTCGTAAACTTTGCATTACAAAAGAGGCACAGTCATACTCCTGAGGTAAATACAAATACAAACATCTACACTTGAGAGCAATAAATTCGGGGCAGTAACTTTCTCAAAGTTTTTGATTTTTATAATTTTTATTTTACATTGGATTTTCAAGTGTGAAGTATTTCAAGAAAAGAAATTTTGTTGGTTTTAAGACGGTGTGTATTTTTTTCCATTGTGAGCATGTTTTTTAATACAATAAGTCAATTAACAAAAAGAAGTCTAAAGAGCATGAAAACACTGCAAAGGATATCGGTGTTTTTTGTGTTATTTCTTCAAAGTCTTCATTGAAATTTGGCTGTTAATTACCTTTTAGTATCTGGTATTCCCCCTCGAGCTTGTATGACAGCCTGCAATTGATTTCTCATGGACTTGATTAGGTTGGCAGCCGTTTCTTGAGAGATATTCTCCCACTCCTCATAAAGCGCCTGTTTCAGCTCCCTGTGGTTCATTGGGGGCGGGTTTCGAGCACGGACACGTCTTTTAAGCTCGTCCCAGAGATGTTCAATATGATTAAGATCAGGACTCTTGGCTGGCCAGTTGAGGGTTCGAATACCGGCCTCTTGGAGAAAGTCACTTACAATACGTGCTGTATGAGGTCGGGCATTGTCTTGCATTAACACGAATCCATCACCCACAAAACCTGCATAGGGGACAACATGATCTTCAATGATGTCAGTGACATACCTCTCTGCAGTTAGGTTACCTCCTTGTCCTCCACAATTGATGATAACGAGCTCTGTTTTAGCTTCCATAGAGATTCCACCCCAGAACATACAAGATCCTCCACCAAAACTCACAGTTTCTTGAATACAACATTGATTATACCGTTCACCTGGTCTTCTTTACACTCTTTTACGTCTGTCATTGAAGTACAGGCAGGATCGGCTCTCATCCGAGAACAAAACATGCCCCCAGTCCTCATCGGTCCAATCGGCGTGTTCAAGGGCAAATTGTAAACGACGTTGTCGGTGTTGTCTGTTGAGTTTGGGTCCCGTAGCTTTTCTTCTTGGTTTGAGACCTTTCTCTTTCAAGCGTCTCCTTACTGTCCAAGGGCTGACATCAACATCAGTGGCCCATTGGCCATAACAAGCTGCTGTTGGACCTCAACACCAGACATGTCTCGATTTCTTAAGCTTGTCATGACAGCATATCGGTCCTCCTGGGCAGTTGTCTTCTTTGGTCTGGCAGATCCTGGTCTCCAATCATAGCTACCTGTCTGCCGATACCTTTGGTAAATTCTGTTCACCTTAGACTTTGACAAATTTAGCTGCCTAGCAACATCTCTTTGCTTAACACCTTGACTCACGTGTAAAACCACTTTCACAGCTATGGAGTGCGATGTCTCCATGATGAAAAGAAAAATTCAACTGAATTTCCTTCCTCATAGTGTTGCATTTAAGGATATTCAATAATTTACTGGCCAAAAAAGCGTTATCACACCATAAAATCAAATTTAAAATACCCTCGGTGCACGTGTTTTCATCAACAAAATGAGGTGTTTCTTGAAAGTGGCCATTATCATTGTTGCATAGTGCATAACCCGGACACATTGTATATTTTCTGAAAGGTATGCGTACAAGCTTTTCAAATATATGCATACTTTAGCAACTTCATGCCACACAAATTGAAGAGGGCCAACTGAAACGGTGAAATGTCCTGCCCCGAATTTATTGCTCTCAAGTGTAGATAATAATTATATACTTATTTGTATGACTATAATTATAATATATTTTCGGCTAGAAAAATAAAATAAATAAAAAATATATATACTTTTGTAAGTGCACGTATTGCATCTACTATTGAAGCAATTTCTACAGTGCGTAACAAAGAACTGTAGATCATAGTTATCTCCGTAGGTTTTAATAGTAGAAGTTCTGTCATAGCGAATCACAAGTTTGTAGGTAGGTAGGTGTATGCATGTAAAACCAGTAGTTTTGTCACATTTATTAATTTACACACCAGAATAGTGGTTTTGTCATATCTAGTAATTTGTACAGAAGAATAGCAGTTTTGTCACATCCACTAAATTTGTACAGAAGAATAGTAGTTTTGTCACATCCACTAATGTGTACAGAAGAATAGTAGTTTTGTCACATCCACTAATTTGTACAGAAGAATAGTAGTTTTGTCACATCCACTAATTTGTACAGAATAGTAGTTTAGTCACTAACTTGTACAGAAGCATAATATGCTTCTGTTATTGATTATCACAATCAATATTATTGATTATCACATTTTCTAATTTTGTACAGAAAATGAAATTTTTAATAGAAACTGATTTATTAGTAAAATTATTAATAATTAATGATATTTTATCATAAAAGTTTTATTACTGGTACATTATAACAATTCTTATTGATCCGTCTGGTGATTTAGGTTCAATTTAGATTGTTTCGTGCACAACCTGTATGGAAAAGGGTGGAGATGAAAACACATGGTTTGTACGGTTCTGCTTGGAGTGCTGGATACAAGGGGCTTGTTAGTACATCACTCCAGGGATTTTCTATTCCAAACACAATAAAACATAAAATCAAACCGGCTAGATATTTATCGATTTAATTTGTTTTATCTAGTTCTAATTCAATCATGACATGTTTTGTTCTTTGATTGTTTGTGTGACTTTGATGATTTCTATAGTTATCTGTTAAATTATGTGACTTTATTATGATTGATCTATGATTGGAGAGGTGTCAATCATTTTTGTTTAACCTATTATTGGAAGTTTAGGTAATTGTCTTAAAAAGTTGGAAAAAAAAATAGAAATAGTACAAACAGTAGATATAATTTATTTTGGTTTAAAGTTTGATCTAGTTTGAAGGCATCCTACTCGTCTAGTAATTAATTCATATTTAAGCGGAACAATTTTTCAATCATTTCCATTTAAAAACTTAAAATCTCTAAACATATTAAGCTACTCAAGCTAGCCATTAACCCATAAGTTTTGCAATATGAAATTTGTCTGGTTAAAAACTAGATCACTTTGATTTCCGCTTTTAAAAAAATCACTGTAGCTAGTGTACACTGTACATATTATCGATACCCAGAACATAATGACATTGTGTTTTTCTCTAACTAGAGATGAATCAGAATTTAGAAAAAAGGAGTACGATTACCGCTGGTCATCCACACACAGTATAAACATTAGTTTTACACATTAGGTACGCTATTAGGGATGATTTTTTCTTTACAAAATGAATGAAAAAATGTATATTCTTATGGGTGATTTCGTTTTGAAAATACATATATCGATCTATCCATTTATGATGTGACATGTGATATGAATTGCAATGCTCCTTTTTTCTCAGATTTATTCACGAAAAATAGTCCTCATTTTTTTCTACACATAAAGATTATAAATTATTGTATTCTGCAGCACGTCTAAAAATCAATTCCATGTTTTTGATTGAGAGATGGTCTCGCTTTGGAACAAACTTAAATGTAATAATATCGACATCAAAATTTTTCATACTATTTTTAGTAAATTTTTACTGAAACCTAAAATCTCTAATTTTTTGTAGCAGGTATATATTATATTCTACATGTATTTCTCTCCATACATAATCAACATTTATTGATCAACATATTTAACATAATTATTTATTATAAATTCGATGACGGTTTTACACAGCAGATGAATAATCATATTAACTGCACCTTTTCTATTCTTACTTGAAAAACAACAATAAATTAAGAAATACTAGCAGTTAGCACTAATTCCCACCTTCAGCACAAGATTTTTATCTTTTGGAGTCGGGTGTACCCTTACTATTTGTTGATGAAGTTGATTTGTTAAAATATAAATACATGGAAACTTAAAATAAAAATAAATAAATAAAAACATACATACCAAGGTACATCATAAGATAAATACATTAAAATGAACCAATCATTATAATCCTACGTATCTTTATGACCTATTTACTTTTTAGTTGCGATTGGAATCAAACTTGGTAAGTTGTCTCTAAATTATTGATGCTACTTGATGTATCAATTCATGTCATCAATCAAGTATTCGAGATGTTATGAGATCCAGTATTATGAATGGGTCAGATTTGAATATTACTTAAATTCTTGACTCCTGAACAAGAAATTCTTTCTGATTTCAAATCACTAAATTATTATAAAAGCAGACTTAAATGAATGGCGTTTGAGTAGACTTTGAAGACATCTCTGCCCTAATGTTGCCAATCCAGAGTTCGATATAACACAGAGATACTTTATGGCACCCTCAGCTGAGTTTATTATAGTTCCACTTTTTCTGCCAGAAATTCAAATAATGATCTAAACCCTGTGAATGAATGATGAATGAATGAACTGCAAATCAAAGCAGAAACAAAATTTGTGGGCCGAATTTTTAAGTGAAATCTTGCATGTGCCATTAAAAACTTTTATTTTTCTCCCAGTTGGATCTTACTCTTCACAGTACAGGCATTTGTACAGGCATGAATCCATCATATTTCTTACTCAGATCAGAATCCATTGATCCGACCACATAATTATACACAATTTGTTCTCAAATAAAGTTTACTTTTATAGGACTTGATTTTCCATCAGGGATTTCACGGGATGTTTGACTCTCTTTCTACTATCCCGTTGATAAAAAATCCATTCCCTTCTTATAAATCACAAACTAATGAGCTTAACAGGTCAAATTAAATCGTAAATAAGTTTTCAAAGGGGAGTCAGGACCACCCCAAAGTCGAATTCATAAATCAAGTCTTACAACCCAATGTTCAAGGGATCCTTCCGCTTATTTGCATCTTCATGCAACATTGAGTTTCTAGTTTGTGACACCAGGAGAGGTTTCTAACTTTCTCGCTTAGAGCAGAACCTCCTGTAGGAATCCGAGTTTCCTTTTTAACAGATTATGTTGGACCGTCAGGGAGTCTTGATGGACTATACGAGAAAATATTTTGTCTAATATCATTTAGGTATTAGACAATCTAATTCAAGCTGTCTTTAAATTCAGTGACCATAAAATATAGGGGTAGACTCTAGACGCCTTTTTTGAGCAAAAAAAAAAAAAAGATATTGTATTAGATCAAGCAAATTTGATGTAAGTAAATATTGCATCTTGATTCTGCTAAATTCTTTTAAAGCTGAAAAAAGTTGTTATGCATGGCAATTTTTTTTTCCTTTAGAAAAGACGATCATTACTAAACAGCGTGTTTTGTTTTTAACTATCGAATGAAGTATTTAGTGGTAATACATACATGAAATTGTAAGTGTAGCTAGATTCTTGTATGTAGTGCTAGTGTGTGTTATGTAGTGAAGTCATTTACAAGGAACATACTTACATACCAGATACAAGTAAACAATATGTGGGTGTTTTGCATGAAAGTATTATCACGGGGAACATTATGAAACATGCATTAGCAGAGCGATTTTACTTCCAATGTAAGGTAGCAGATCCTTCGCCATATTTGTTTTATTTTTTTACCTATACGGGGTGGGTGTGTTTGTACAAAAGAAATAATCAAACTGATAAATAGTGTATATTTTATGAAAAAGATGAAGATTGACATTAAAATGGCATGATATAGGTATTATAGGAAATTAAATAGCATAGTATAGATATTATAGGTCTATGTAGACAATTTTCATTAATGACATATGAATAATCATTAATGTCACTCGGGGAATCTGTGTTGCTAAAAACTTCTTCTCCTGGTCTAGGCTTCAAATTCCAACCACCCAATCCTACGCCACCTCAAACAAATCACTACTGAAGTTAGTTTAATGACTTCTCAGAAGTCAAAGTTATGCTCCGTGTGTGTTTAGCTTAACAATAGAGTCAAAGGAAATAATAATAATATTCTGAGTAGGTACATAAGATAGGTGGGGACTCAATGAACAGAATATACTGAGTACACAACAGTTTAATAATGACACCAGGAGTGACCTCAGAAGTCAGGTTAACGTTGACCAAATAATATCCCCGCCAGGTGAACTAATGGATTTGATAACTGCTCATAACCTATCAGCTCTAATCTTTTAATCCTCAAGTATGTCAGAATTATTGAGAATTTCTTTTTTTATTGATCATCTTCGGTTCTGATGTCAAATGCCAGCCAGATTTCTGGAGTTGTTCCCAGTATAAGTAAGAATAACAAACAAATAAATAACAAATAAAACAATAAAGGTCTTAATGATGTCTTTGAATAACAACAGCAAATAAGGAAAGTAAAAACCAAACCCAGAACAAAGTCCCAAATTCAAATTTGTGGACTCTAACCCAAACCTTGAGTGATCTACATCTATATATTATTTATATTATGAATCAGTGAGTAAGTAAGTGTACTTAAACTTGTTATTTAAATACTTATTATGTCTTTAGCTGTGTTTTCTAGGCAAGATCTGAAGCTGAATTATTTTGCATGACATAATTTCGGTGTGTTTTACTGTATACTCGTGGTTATAATAGGCAATTTTATGAATTTTACTTCCCTTAGTAATTATATTAATTAATATTTAGTTTAATGCACACATTCTTTGACTCCTACACACACATGCCTTATTAGTTAAGTGGTTAAGGCGGTAGGATCTGTTGGGGATAATTTTTTCATCATAAGTATGTATTTGAGAATTCTACCCGATAATTGTGATGGCATTAAAACAAGTATTCTGTTTCGAAATGGTATTCTTATGAACTTTACTTTTTTAAAATTTAAACAAAAATAAAGTGACTCTTTAGTCCTACTTGGGTATTCTCTATAAAATAAATGAATAGTGTCAATATTATTTCTCACGAACCTATAGCCATCAGCTAAAACTTGATTTGACACTGAAGAAGTGTGTCTCCTGATAAATTGTGTGAAATTATGGTTATATATGAAAGAGATACCTACTAGAAGACATAATTAATGAGCACTTGACAATATTTTAAACATTTTGAACTCGTGTTTGTTGATTAATCGAATATATAGATAGTTAAAATATATATACCTAATATCGATGTATAAATTTATTCAAAACGTTTGTCAAATCACTCATTTAAGTGTTATTTCGAGGTCCAAAATGGGAATGGATATTACAAAGATACTTAAAATAATGATTAAATACTCATATTTTTAAATTGTGTTGGGCTGTGTAAGGAAGACGGTTGAAATTCCCGTACACTATTAAATATTCAGATTTTTTGTTATCATCAGATGTTTTTATTTCAATGTAGACTTATTAATAATAGATAATAATATTAGGTATACTTACATATTAATTCTAAAAAGCACAGAAAGGTATTAGGCCCAGAACTTTTTATTGTATTATTATTATATTTCTTATTATCAAAATGCAATTTAATGTCTATTACTAGGTAAATTCAGGCACTTTCATTTTTTCATCAACTTAGAAATTATAAATAAATAAATATTACCACCAGATTTTGGAAATTATAGGTAAACTATAAAATAAACATGCATTTTTTACATGATTGATGTGTATTTTTATGGTTACCACATAATGAATACTTTTCGTATATTAGGTACTATTATTTATTACTATTCATGTTCATACTTTATAATAATATTATGTTTTTTTATAATTATAATTTCGAATGTATGAATAACTAAGTATAAAAGAAAGTATGGGGCTACCGAAAGTCAAAAAGGTTGATAAAAAAACCCTTGTGGTTTGAATGTCATTCGGTTTCCTTCCTCTTTTTTCACCCAAAGTCAAAAGGTGAACCCGTCAATGAATGTTAATAATGTTGCATCTCGGGCTGTGTGTGTGCTATAGGGGAAATGGATGCATTCGCTGCAGCCTCACTCGATTCGTTCCAACACATCTGCTGCAACTCTATGCACCGTGATGAGTTAGCACGCTCACTGCTGCGAGAGAATTTACATGAGATCTGCAGTAATTCTATCTTAAAAAATCAATTCAAACTAAAGTTAAAGTCATAGCTAAAGTTAAACAATTTTAAAGATTCCTGGAATTCTGGAAATTGGAAGTCTTCTTAGTAACGTTTTTTTGTTAGAATTTTCAGTTTTTGCTGATAAATAGGTTATTCCTCTCTAATGGAAATAATATTCGTTGTCAAACTGATCAAATAAAGATCAAATATAATTTATTGAAATTATTATATTTATGTCTTTCATTGTTATGAGATCAAAATTTAAAGAACAACAAATGATATGATAGTATGTACTAACTTAATATTTATCACCAACAGCAGTGGGCGTGTTGAACTGGAAATTATCGACTACCCTTCTCTCAATTATCCGCTTATTAAATAGAATTGAGCTTGCTCAAAATTTCAAATCATTAGGTTCTTTTTACATTTTCCATGGCGTATAATTCACAACAAATTAATTTTCGTTTAATCTTTTGAAGTTTGACGCCAAGCAGAGGCCTATTAGTTTAGTGTTTCCTCTCAGTTGCTCAAATGCTTCTGTTTTCTGACTGGCCTTCTCATTGGCATCCCTTGCTTTCAGGGTTGAAGGTTCCGGGTTCAAATTCCGGAGGATCAGAGATTTTGTTCCTTTTCTTTATATATAATTATTTTTTATACACTGGTATCTGGTGTTTCGAGTTCCAAGTTCAACAAAGATTAGTTAGTAAAGCGAGTTTCAGCTATTGTGATATCACATAGTGATTATCACAAATATGATAACTTTTTTGGTAGGCGCAGCCATTCTAATATGTTCTATGTCTATTATTCAGCAAACACTGTGATATGTCTGTGATTTATTTTGTTGAACGATAAAAAATAATAAACATAACTACCATTTATGGCATGATTACTGTAAGTGCATTATTATAATTATGAGGTAACATTAAAAAAAAAAAAAAAAAAAAACTTTTTGACTATAAAACACGAAAGAGTTTTTGAATTTTCTCTCTGAATTTTCACAACACAGAGCTAATAATGAATTTAAAATAAATTTGTATTTAATATTAAGATAAACACAAATGTGTAGACGTTATTATATACGAGTAGGTAGTTGGCAGTCAATTGCAACCTGGTGGATTTCGCATTGAAATTAACAAATTATTATCTTTCGAACAACGAAAAAACACAAGTGTAGTTCGGAGATTTTCAATTTAACTCCAACATTAAAAGAAATTCTTAGGATCATTAGCAAAATGTTGACATATTCACGACCCATAGTTTCGTTTTGATCTCCAAACATTTTGTAACATTGTACATTGTTAGGGCAAAATATATCTTTTCTAATTATAATAATTTAACAAAATAAATACTTCATCACCATTGCTGACCTCTGTAGCTTGATTTTGAAGACAATGTAAGTATATTCGTAACCTGGTAGTCGGCGGTTCAAGTTTGAGAATGACATATTTTTATCAATTTTTTTTCAAGTAGGTAATTACCTATGGAAATATGGAAATAATGCAAATAACACAACTATAAAATTATACCGACACATATTATTCATTGTAATCCAATACTTGATCCCCTAATATTAACCAATGCGTGAGACCCATCTAAGCAAAGGAAAAAGAATCCCTCATAAATTTTGTAACTTTGACCGACTTTTCGTCGCTTCAGGTTTTGAACCCGGGAACACTTGCTACGAATTCACCTCTCCGTATCACTATGTGCCATTCATCTCTAACGCCGCCTTTGCACTTACATGGTTAACACAGTATAAATAGGAAGGTATATGATTACCTGTTTCGCGTGACAAATTATCTACTAAAAAAAACGTGGAGATTGTATAAGAGATTAGACAAATAGACAATTATCTAAGACATTATCCTAGGTAATAAGCAGTTACACCAGGAGAAAACAAACAAAATATTATTTTTTATTAGGTTGATAATTTAGATGTAGACAACATAGCAACTGTTACAATGAAGGTGCTATGTAACAAGGGCTAGGTTCCGGAAATGGGCTGAAATGATACAAATGACTTCATTTCGTGGCTTCTTGTCTTAACTCGTTTAAGGAACCACTTTTTTTGTTGATGATTATTATATCCGATGGTCCGATATTATCATCTAGAAAGAAAAAAAAAGACCATGAACCATATTTATATATCATAGAAAATACACTAAGAACTATATATCTATTGCTATTTTACATCAAATAATTTTTTAGCACTAACTAAATCCCGTCACTTTGTCGCCCTTGAGGTTATTGCCCGTGGCTGGCGTCCTATTTCAATCATTATTGGACAAAATAATCCCTATATATTGAAAATGGTAATGGATACTTTAATTTTGACAATTTCTAGGTAGTTTGACGGTGGTTTAGGGGGGTCAACTCTAATGAAAATTTCAATATCTGTTACCGTTTGGGCTGTGTCTTTGTCAGTCAGACACGCACAGATTTGAGTTTTATGTATATAGATAAGTACAAAGTCTTTTATAAATCCTTTTTCTTGTTTCTACACTGAAAACAACAAGTATACGTCCAACGGGAGCCTCTTCACCAATCTGTCCAAACATATTAGATAGAGAAACTATACATATAAATCTGAAGGCACCTCTCACTGGTGTCTGATGGTTCAAAGTTTCTGTCATCCTGAGAAACAATATCTAAAACCTACATTAAAAAGAATGGTGGACCCCCGAAAAGTCATCACAGTGAAACACTGACATGGTCTCGTCTTAGTAGTTCCGGTGGTCCAAAATGCCCTCTGTGTCCTAGACGGATCTAGTACGGTGGTCCTCGCTAGTGAATAGGACTATTTTACCAAATTTAGGTTATGGTTTTCAGACGCACAAAAGGCTATTGGTACCCTTTCACAATGAAATGGAGGATATAATGGTGTGTGTACATCCATCCATTGAAGACACAAAAGATCTGCAGACAGATAAACAGGACGAAAAGCCTTTTGAAAATGAGATGAACCGTACAAGAGTAGATAAAAAGAATAACAAACAAAATGAAATGGAACCTACTGAGAGGACAGACAGGGTGGACGCGAGATGAAACAAGATGCTGTGAATCAGAGCTGCTGAATCAGAATATCTGAAAAATTGTGGAAGGTCATTTGTTAACGTTTCATACACTTTAGCAGCTAGTCAACTGAAAAATAGTGCTAACATGAGAATAAGATAAAAAGATAAAGAAATTCAATTTATAATTACGGAATTTACATCATTTTTTTTTTTCTTTTAACAGCCCCTATGAAAACTGAAAATACGAAAATAAACGTATCTATAAACCAAGATAATATCCTTATTCGCTTACAAACAAAAATTCTAAGCCACCCAGTATGCCTCCTCAGAGCAAAAACCCAATGTCAATACACAGCAGCGGAGGTAGGTATTTATTTATATAAAACCATAATGATCGTAACAACACCTATGCATAAATACTAGCGGGAGATCTGGCCATGTCCATGTGAGGAATTTTATTCAAACCAAGTACCACTGCCCGTGATGTGATAAAAAGATTTATAGAGAATTCTAAAGGTGACTTTATTATGGCGTTAATGGTTTCGAAAACATATAAATTATTTCACCAGATGACGACGTGGGTGGCAGATCTCCTGATCTTCCAGATGAATGAGGCTTAAACTGGACCCTAATACTCCTAATCCAGTGGAATGCTGAGTTCAGCCCACCGAGTACCCAATTTGTGCGGTTTTGGTGACAGTTGGGCCGTTGTTTTAGCAATAAATTTTGGAGAGCCAACAACGCACGCCCCGTATTGGTTTTAATGGGCCCAGAGTGGTCCTATCACAGGGGTATCACAAGGTTGAACTGTTAAATAGTTCTATTTTTAATGCCAGTCATAGATAGGTATCAAATGATGCATTGACAGAATGAATGAATTAAGTGCCCAACGAAAAAAAAAAAATAAGTATTAAATAATTTTATTCATTAGTTAAAAGTATGAACTGATAACACCTGATTGCAAACTTATTTAGGATTGAGAACAAATTCACGGTTCTTAATATTAAATACCTTACCTATGACAAACAAGTAATTTAGATTTTGCTCTCTCACGAAAAGCTTTTGTATTACTTACGAGAAATTTCTAATATTAGAAATCGGAAGTATTTTTTGTTTTTTTTCATATATGCACAAATAACGTCATACATGTTATGAAGTATGTTTGTATAATGTATACCTATCTATATTATATATCTTTCATTTGGAAAAGGAATGGTATAGAAATTGGTGTGACTTCAATTCCTCAGTAAGTTATGTATTATTGCATGGATATATAATGTACCTGTTATTATTATTATACCTATATTTTTAAGAGATGCACTAGAATCTAAATCTACGAGCTGGAAACCTGAGGGGAACTTCCGCATACATTCATAGTAAAAATAAACAAACAAATAATTACCTTTAATATCTCAAAGTTTCAGAAAAGGCTCAACTTCTCATATAGACCACACAAAGTCTTCCCAGTGAATGCAAAGCCCAAAGGGGGAGAAATTTCATCTCACCTCTCGCACAGCAGTGGCGTAGCTAGACTTTTTTCTTTCTAAGAGGTGTTAGGTAGATTCAAGGAATCTAATGCATATAACATGATTCCAGAACCTAATTACTAATTATAATGTATACTTTTGAGTAATACCCACTGAATAGGTACATGTATCCATAATCAACGTAGCTCTACGGTGAACGCTTATAAACCTGAACGTCTGACCGAAAAATTTTACTTTCAATTTAAGAAGAAGGAAAATCCCCTCTGTGACGGAAAAATTCTAGCTTGTTTTTTGGTCAAAAGCAAAAATTTAAGTCAAAAGCTTTACATCAAATCGTTAATTGTGATTTTCTTGAACAACAAATTGAAAATAAAAAAAGGACACGAAAAAAAGAGGAGATAATACTATTTGCTGCAATCCACTGCAATCCACTATACAGTAACTATTAAATATTAAATGAAGGATGTGTAATTGTGTATGAATCTATATCTATAAAAGAAAGCTGTCTGTATGTGTGTATGTGTGTATGTGTGTATGTGTGTATGTATGTATGTATGTTCTTTATACAAATCCACACCGTTTGACCGAGAAACCTGAAATTTTGCACATAGGTCCCTTTGGATCAGGAAATTCTTCTAGGCTAGATTATATCTCCCTGAGGTTAAGCTACAATGAGTAAGGATAAAAATGGATGGGTGACGCAAAAAAAATCACGTTTTTTGACATAAATGACATTTTTTCTCGAAATTTGTCGCGACGACCTATCAACTCAAAGCGAGAAAGTTTTAGGCAAGGGTTCGAGCTTTCAATTGACATATCGATCGCGAATTTCTGATGAGCCGTTCTTGAGCTACGCCGGGTAAGGTAAAAAAATGGATGGGTAACATGTAAAATATTCACGTTTTTTGACCTAAATGACATTTTTTCTCGAAATTTGAAGTGACGACCTATCAACTCAGAGCGAGAAACTTTTAGGCAAGGGTTTAGGCTTTCATTTGACATATTGATCGCGAAATTCTGATGAGCCATTCTTGAGCTACGCCGGGGAAGACCAGAAAATAGATGGGCGACAAAAAATATTCAGGTTTTTTTTCAAACCTAAATGACATTTTGTGTGTGTGTGTGTGGTGTGCGTGTGGTGTGGTGTGCGTGTGGGGTGTGCGTGGTGTGGTGTGGGGTGTGGTGTGTGTGGGGGTGGTGTGTGTGTGTGGTGTGTGGTGTGTGTGTGGTGTGTGTGTGTGTGTGTGGTGTGTGTGTGTGTGTGTGTGTGGTGTGTGTGGTGTGTGTGTGTGTGTGGTGTGTGTGTGTGTGGTGTGTGTGTGGTGTGTGTGTGTGTGTGTGCTTTGTGTGTGTGGTGTGGTGTGTTGTGTGTGTGTGGTGTGTTGTGTGGTGTGGTGTGTGTGTTTGTGTGTGGTGTGTTTGTGTGTGGTGTGTTTGTGTGTGGTGTGTGTGTGTGTGGTGGTGTGGTGTGTGTGGTGGTGGTGGTGTGTGTGTGTGTGTGTGTGGTGTGTGTGTGTGTGGTGGGTGTGTGTGCGTGTGCGTTGTGTGTGTTTGATGGGCTGGCGAAGCGGCGGGTGTAACCCGCTAGTATTAAAATAAAATATAATAAAGTTATTGGAAAAAAAATAAGAGTTTCTTTACACATTGAACTTTGAATTTATTGTCAAAAGCAACTGAACTATCTCCCCCGCCGTACCTACGCCACTGCAGAGGATTCAGAAAACGATACTGAGTTCCAGAGGCGTCAGAACTTGCACCGCGATCACCTCGTTTCCCCGTGGCAGATATTTCATCAAGACACATCACGACACTAGGACTGACTATGACAAGACCTGACGTTGATGTGCCCCGCCCATCATAATTCCATACCCCGCACTCGGAGATGGTTTATTATTGACCGATTAAGTAATTATGTGCCGCGCTACATCTTAATCCCCGACCCGGGAGTGTTGGCATTCCTCAGGGGGAAGTGAGAGGCGCAAGGAATTTGCATTCGCAGACTTCTTAGAGACAGGAAGATGAGATCTCTGCCCAGGAGGAAGTGTTTCTGCTTTGGTATCTTAATGACGCACTGTACTTAATTATACCTACTTGTGATTTCTTTAAATTAGATCATCATATTTCTACACAATCAGAAGTTCTAAAATTTGACACACTTGGGATATGAACCATTGACCGTCAGGATTACGTTGAGTTGAGCTATTGGTATTGCGAATAGAACTTTCGAATCCCTTCCATTGTTGTTTCATATTTTATTTTTGTAAAGATTGAAAGGATCATCAATAAGAATGTTTGAATTTCATATGTGTTTGAAAAACAATTTTATTTTTCGTGTTTGTATGAATGGTTATTACTCGTCTTATAGTCTTAAGTATCGACATGATCTGAACATGGACCCTAGGATGAACCTGCCCTGGCATCGTGCTAGATTCAAGACCTTTCAATGTAGACAAGACGTTGCGTTGTTCACAATGAAATATTTCACAGCCTAAAACAGTTGATTTTTAATTATACAATTCCGTTGCATGGTGAGGAGAAACCATTTTGAGAACTAGATTATTGTTTTAATTAAATTATGTGATTCTGACTTTAAAGTTAATTAACAGAGATACACCTGGAGTTATTAATATAATATTTCTGAGAAGCTTCATGTTTTTCGGTGGTTCCTTTCTGCTACTCACTGATGCATTTCAAATCCAGCATTACTCAATGCGTACTTTACCACTTCATACCCAATAAGAATTCTAGCACTTGTATTTTATACAAATTACATTATGTATTCAGTTTTAAATTAAAGTTATTTGGCTGTACCTAGGAACCGCATTAATACCTAATTTTTCCTACTAGTCATAACTGTTATCTGCACATAACTTGTACAATTTTATGAACCCTAATTGTTACGGGTTTTTATGATAATTTTGAACACACACAAAAGTTATGATGGATCTTGACAAGCGGAAATACTTATGTATCACTCATGTAACGTATTGTTAGAATGATGTTGTGTGTCTGTTAAAAAATAGAAAAAATATAAGGTAAATTATCTACTTTAACTTTTCTATACTATGTAGGTATCGCAGATATACAAGAGAAGTATTTTTATTGTTTTCCTCTTCCAAAGTTGCACGCGATGATATCATCAAATTTATTTTTTATCATCTCTTAAGTCCTTGATGAGAAGCAAAGAAATTTCTTTCTTTTAAGTAATTTGGTGCTTGCTTCTACTAAACAATTCTGGAAATTCGGATTCTAGTGGAGTGGTTTATGTCAATCATGGAAATGGTCCATATTTTACTCTTAGAATCAACAAAATTAAAGTAATTTCATCAACGGCAACATCTATAACTTTTATAGCAACAAGACGTAATTCATACCAAAAATGAAAATCAAAAGATTAATATTATTTATCTTACGAACGAAAAGTTATCCAATGCTATCCATGGATTTTTTTATATGTAATAATTTAATAAATATTTACTTACCATCAACGAAAAATCAAATTTATGTATGAAGTTTCATATTTTCCCGATGCATTAGCTATCATATTACTCAAACTCACTTGACTAAATTTTTGCCCAATTTGGAACTAGAACCACCGAATTCCAGGTGACGCGTTCACCGCCTTGTCGATCGAGCTACTGAGTAGTACAGTGGCTATCAATCCTCATCTTATCCTGAACTGAAGACGCCATCGTCTCTTGTAGACACCCAAACCATTATAATAGGTAATAACCAGATTACCGTACTGAATTAGACACTATAATTACACGAATCCTAGTTTGAGTGATATCTGGAACCTCACACAATAGGTGTTAGTCTGTTAGTTGAGCTATTGTTAGCTAATGTTTGACTAGTTAGCTTGGCAGTTCTTCAAGTAGGTTGTGTTCTGTTGACTGTTGGTGTCACCGGTGTAATGACTGGTGAGATAACGAGCGCAGGTGTCATTATGACGAGAGCAACCCGAGCAAAGTTCAGGAAAGCTAATGTTCCATGAGCACCACCTATAGAATATAAATATTTATGTACATAGTTTCACACAAGAAATCATTGAAAAGTATAGCAGAAGAAACGATACTACCTGATACTCCTAGTTGCTAATGTCAAGCAATTTCTGAAATAACAACTTATGAGAGAACACTCAGAGAGAGAGGAAAAAGAGAAACCCAGATCATGATAACTTTACAGAGAGGAATAGATTGACTAATTGGCCTTTCCTTATCAATTTGCTGAAATATTTAGTCATCACATATTTGACAAATTGGACAAGTTTTGAATCTGTAAAGCTTATAAATAAAAATTAAAGCAGATCTACATGTCAAATATAGGGATTAAAACACTGAAAATCACATCTCCAGCTTCATACATTGTGGTGATAGTTCGGAACTATGTCTGGTATTTTGGTCCTAATATCCCTAATAGAATTATCAGATCCTCATTTCAATTTTTGTCTCAACAAAAATATCGTGGGAATTCTAGACACATTCTCACACCTTTCAAGGAAATATCGAGTCACTCGTACAGGTAATTTTATTAAATCAGTGTTCATTAGATTTCTCAAGGACTTACAAAGTGATTGTCTTTGGATCATTTTTTTGTTTCTTAAGTTGACTCAAATCAAATAATATTTGTTGGTCAAAATGAATCAAACTTACCTTACTGAAATTATCCATGCTTTGGAATATCTGAATGTTATTTTACAACTTTTGGTATCGTCCGGCTAGATAGTTTACCCACTAATCACTAATACACCACTATCTCTGAACCTAATACCTCGCGTCGTAACTTTAAAACACAATATCTCTATAAATGTTTATAAAACTCAAATCTTCATATATATTATTATAAATAGGTACGCTATTCATTCTATGATACAAATGTACGTGTATGTCCATGTAACAGTGCCAACTGTTAGTCACCTGGGTATATCGCTATGTACAAACTGTACAATGTATACTAATTACATTGTGGTAAGTGTAGACGTTATGTGTCATTTGTAACTTACGCAGGATCAAGACGTCCTATCTGAATTGGTTTGAATGGTTTTCGGCGCAGTTACTTCAGGTGTCCCAACTACTGTGCCAGTTGTTGAGTGGTTAATGCCTTGTCTGGTTTTGTTAATCATATGTTGTGCCTTACCACGACAACGTATATTCTCGTTGTAGAAATTGAGTACATATTGGGTCGCTGAATCCAGACACACAGAGCTCCTGAGATAAAACTGAGGTTTAATATGTGACTAAATGGAAGGAGAGCAGACCTGTAGGTAGCTGACACCTTGTTTGAAGTCGAGTAAGTGCCACCGGTAGCTACCAGTCTGGTTTAAATACCTCGTAACATTATGGACGTGCTCTGAGCAACTTACGATAAGAATAATCTCTTGTGATTGGGCTGGCTTTACAAAACACGTCTGTGCAAAATATTCGCAATATGACTTACCAAGAAGGATATTGACTTTTATTCTCAGTACGATGACGATGGAATGACATAAAAAAATATTGCTGCTAACTTATCATCCATATAGAGGAACTTATGGCGATAAAAGTTGAGAGATTATAAATACTACCTCACACACATCTCGTCTCATTTCCAAGTTTTAAGCTGTCAGTATTACATTCAGGCTACAAACAGTGGCGTATTAGGATACAGAAACACGCTATAAACAGTGCCGTATTGGGATGCAGGATTATTTTGAAATCATAATGATTTTGTCAAGATTTGTATTTTTTGAAATATTTCACAATATCAACATCAAAGATTGTTATCAGACATTGGCTTCTATTGTAGTTGATGAATAAAATGTAGTATGTACTAAAACATTTTTTTGGTGATTATGATTACACTACTATGTTCCTTATAAAACTTAAATTATACCATTGTGATATGAAAAAACTATTCCTAAACTAGCTAGATCAGCATAATACAGGATCTGTAATTCTGAATCTCACTTTAAGCTAAACCTGCTTTCTGTACGAAGATACTCGTACGTAACTCAATGAAACTTATAGCTACTTCTTTTGCTAAGAAATATTGTGAAAGGATTCCACCAGAACACAGAACTAGAGTATAACAATCCTCAATAATAAATGAAGATGTGAGCGCCATTAGCCTGTCAGTAGTGTCTGAAGGAATGGTGTACGGCCATTCCGGAGTGAGAGAATTCGCAGAAAAAAAGCTATTCAAAGCTTTCTTCGAATCAGTAAAATAAATATTTGATGAGGTCCAAATGGGTTTTCCGTGGAACACCATTGAATGAGTTTTTCTTTTGGTCGAAAGGTTTCATTTGAAATTGAAAATTTGGAAATTTTGTTTTTAAGTTGTTTGATGCAGACAAATTTGATTGTTCTTTTATATTAGTTTCACCATTTTAACTGTTTTTTTTTCTCGTTTGTTTCAGGTAAGATATGGAAAACATGATAGGTATTCTTTTTGAATTTGGAACTTTCATATACGGTGAGTGAACTAATTTAACAAATGTTAGCAAATTGAGGCTATACTTAAACAATCACTACATTTATTTGACTTTCAATAACGATAATAACCAGTCAACAATCATTCCGAAAATATCAGGAATATATCAACACCAGTTGATAAAAATACCTGAACTCAAAACATTTATTATGATATCAGAAATAGTAACATGTTTGAAAGTTGTATCTGAAAATGAATCAACTATGAGAGAAAGAAAAGAACAAATCATTGGAGAACAGACATCAACAAGAAGAATGAGACAAAACAACTCTTTAAAGTGTAGAAACCATTGATGCTAAATGGATAAAGAATGGTTCCATGTCCCACCAAGAGGTAATGTTGTTGCTCTAAATTAAGAATTAATAAATGATGTTTCCAATGCTCCAGTCATAACTTGTATAAGAGTTCATTAGGCCCTAGACTGAATGAAAGGCTAGACAATGGAGTGCTTGTTCCAATTCATAATACCACCCTAAGAGATAGTATACTAGTATATTTACTCAATGAACTTAGTGTTAGGAATTAGATAACTTACCTGATAGATTCAGCAGAACTCATTCTTGTGTCATGTCTAAAGGTGGTGCACTGGTAAAGAAAAGTACCAAATATGGTCCTGGTGATGGGAAGTTTAGGAGGGGAAAACTGTATAAAAATGAAGTAGTTTTATGCATGTCTATATTCAACTACAACGTACAGGTACTGTAGATATCTTAAGCGTCATTAAAAAATAGGACTTGACATAAAATTTACCTGATAATGCTGTTCCATTTTATTTTATATCATATGGATTTAAATGAATTAAAAATGAAATTAAAATACGCCAAAGTTATAGTAATATTACCAACAACAAATTTGTTTAGTATAAATATAATAGTTTGATAGTCTCTTTTTGACGTTACAAAATAGCATTTTGTGTGATAGCTTTTTTTGCACAATTTTCGACAAATCAACTCATCTTTTATCGAGCAGATGAGAAGGAACCGTTTTCGACTGGGGTCTAATTAAATAAGAAACGAAAGATTGATTGATCTTCTACGAGATGCTCACATGAGTTTCATCATTAGTAGGCCATCCGCTAGTCATTAATCTTCCCGAGATTCCGGGCCTCGACTTGATGACCTGGTGCTGTCGAGATAGACGGTTGACATGGTTCAACCTTCTCATTCAATCTGGCGCCTCTTGTAGCCGATTCAACCGATTTGTAAAGCTATGTTTACAAATTACAACGGATGAGTTTTATGGCATTGAAAATTTCCAAATTTTACTCTAAATTTTCAACTTCAAAGTATATTAAGATCGGAATATTTCTATTTTTGGCTCTTCCATAAAAAGTAGGAATTGTAAACTGATCTTGGGTAATTTAACCAGATCCAGATTGCATGGCGTTGTAGTTAGCTGACTCCATCTATTGTAGGTACATATACAGAAGCTAAAACCAGCATACTATCCAACTGCAGAGAGGGCCCAAATGACCTTCAATTTGTTCATAATCATAAACTTATTGCAAAACAGCATTCTGCATAGAATCATCAGGTTCTGATTCTTTAATAATCCGAAGTCATATCCATTAGATTTAGTTCAACCACCTAGCCGTTACCTCGCCAGGTCAACAATCATTACGGGCAGATCTCTGAGTCTTGTGGGTCCAACTCCTGGACCGTTGGCTTAAGTAGGCACGTATCTGTCTGGAGAGCATTAATTAATTCTCAATCCAAATGAAGTTTTCTACACATTAAAGAGAACAGGCTGGTATTGATAAAGATAAATGTATGATGAAATATTCTCCTGTTCTGCTTTGACTTTTCCGATGCTGAAGGTTCCTTGAGTAATATGCAAGAGCTATCGTCAGAGCTCTTGGTAATCCATCATCGCATCTATCAACATGCCCCAACTTATTCTTGATGAGATCTACAGCATCGTAACCGACTACATTGATTTATAATATAGGATATAACTTTCATAAAGGGTGGTCCCAGTAAACCACTAAGACTCAAATTGACACCAGAAAAAAATAAAACAATACCGAATATTGTGTATGCATATATTTTGATCTCTAAACAAAATGACACAAAAAATAGATAATGTTTTCTATTTCCAACAATTAATTCACAAAAACGTTGAACGTGGAAAATTACCTATAATTCCTTAAATCAGGAGCTTTGTTTCAGAACTTTGCACGATCTTGTGTAGTTATTCTTTTCCGAAGTGTTCTTCCTTGAGTTATATCTTGGTTCACCCTTGTACCTGCTGATGTAGAGAATACCCGTATGGAGATTCTGTTTATTAGTCATTTTGTATTTCTGTTGCCAGCACTGTGGCTATGATATGTAAGTCGGCATTACGAATAGCACTGCTGAACATATGGAAATAAATCCACTTTATTTCTTGGTCTCCTGTATTCTCTTGGATCCTTTTGCACCCAAAGAAATTGAAGAGCTCAATATTGTTCTATTTTGTAATTGTGAAATTTATTCTGAATCTGCGCCTTACGATATATCTATTTTTTTAAACGATAAAACTAAGATTTTCTCTTTTTTTATATTTTGTCTTTTCTTTCTGTCTCCCATCAGTTAGCATATCTATGGTCGACTCTTGTGGTTACTATAAGACAAGACAGCCACCGAACCTAGAGAGAATTGTTTCAAAAAACTTTTTCCTAGTTCCTAGAAACTTGACCTGCTATCTATCTACCTAGAGCTTCAGGTAACACGAGTAATTGAGCACTTACTTTTCAGCCAAGAAGAATGGCGCATTCATATTAACGGTTTCTAGTTTTGTACTCATATCATGAGTTTCTTCCGTGTGGTCAAAATACTGAAAGAGTTCCTCATGAATGTAATGGCTATTTCGTTTCTATTCATTTGTGTCAAGCTATCATCAAGAGGCTCGAAGAAGCAAAGCGCTGAGAGTTGTTAAGGAGTGATATGAATATGACAGTGATGACCTCCCAGGAATAAGGACCCAGAAGATAGGAGATGTACTGAATTGCCGCGGCTTGGGATCTAAAGATTTTTTATTTCATTATTAAAAACAAAAAACTCTAAACGCGTTGTACAGGGCTCGCTGAAATCTCGTGACGGGTGAAGATATTTTAACCTATGATGTTTGAGATTTTTTAGCTTGTCATAAACTGAATCAAATATCTTCAAGGTGTGTCTTACTGTAGAGTTGACCGCGTAGGTAATGATAATATATGAGCTTGTTCTCTTGTTCTATTTATACCCCACAGTTTCATACAAAAAAGTCACTACAAATTTAGTTATCCACAAGAGAACTCTGTATAGATAATAAGCATGATATTATTTGAAAATAAAATAGAGGAAAGATTAAAGGAAATTAACGATAGGTGTGAAGAAACATCTGAATATATTATATTTTGTGTTCCCTTGTAGGTATCTTGAATGAGATGAGGAAATATTCAAGGTGATTAAATCTTATGGTACTAATAAATTTAACCACAGTGTTGATAATGTATCCATCCACCTTTATGATAGAAGCAAACCTACAACTTGTCGAACCTCAGAGATTGATCATAGAAGGTCGGTTGGAAGAGTTTTTCTTGCTGGTTTGGTTGGTACTTGTTTACTGAACTCTTTGTACCAATGAACAGACATTGCCCAAATTTCTAGAGGATTATTTTGACTGGTAGTCGGGTACGGTACCATCATAAATGAGTAATACCCATTGAAATATAAATAATTCATGTTGCCGATGATATTGATGATGAATTTACTAAATTATGTATAGCTGTATGACTTGTATGAGCCAGTATGTATGTAAGTTATATTTAGAGAAATAGAGAAGGTCTTTTTAAAAATGTTTATTTCAAAATTCCCCAAAATTTATTATAACTTAAAAATAATAATAAGACAATTAAAAATGATAAAAACACAATAAAAATTGATAATTTGAAATAGTGAAATGAAATACGTGATTAACAGTAATTTAATCAACGATTGATTAATTAAACAGATAGGAAATAAATAAATAAAAATAACTTGAGAAATAATAATAAAAAACACGTAATATTCTGCTCGATGCAGAAGAACAATAATTATACGCACAAGATCTGCGATGGATCGGGAATTGGCTCAGACTGACTAACTAGCTACGATGCAAGCGAGTGCACCGTGAGATATGCTGACTCAGGTGTGCTAGGTCAGCAGTTAGGCTCGCATAACTCCTCCCTCATTAGAATTTGGCACCCCCTGGAAGTGTTACATTATGGTCTGTTTGGATAGGTGCTAAGTTTTGATCAATAGAATGAGAATGAGAGAGTGTTTGATTAGAGGTAGGAATATTCCTAAGACAAGGAATGAAGTGAATTTTGTTTAGTAATATATACAAAATAATGGATAATGTTAGGACCAAAGTTATACAGTTTAGAATTTGCCATTGGGAAGAGTTTTCAATAGGAGACGGTAATACATTCGATTCTGGCATCAATTGATTGAGATTGATGTCATTAATCTTAAGGTTATTTAATTTAATCTTAGTATTTGATAAGTTTTTCATTTTACTTATATCTAGATTAACATTATTCAAAATAGTTGGTTTTCCGAAGGATTCCAGTTTAAAATTGATCTTTTCGTTTCGGAAAACCAAGTTATCTCTATCTAATTCTATTAAGTAGATCCCTTTAATTTCTTTGATTTCAACTCCATGTGAGGATTCAAATTTTAATGTTTCTTGAATGGGAAAAACTGCTAAGTATTGGTTTATTTCAGGAATAAGTTGGATATGATTTTCTGATATGTCTAAGCGAGTTTGTTCACAGTTATTTGCATTTTCATGTAAAAGAATTTCAGATTCGCAATTATTGAGATTATTATCAAGGTCCTTTTGGAAGCATTGAAAGGGATTACTTAAAATACATGCATTATTTAAAGGTTTTACTGAGGAATGTGATTTAAGAAAGTATTTGCTGTGGGGAATAATTGTAGAAAATCCATTGTCATTGAGTGACGGTATAGACAAGAGAAAGTACAAGTCAAATATGGTGTCATAGTTTATAGGGAATGAGAGGAAGTAAACAATTTTCTTATCTTCTACTTTACAATTGACGGTCATGAGTTTTTGGAGGTCCGAAATGTTTTTTGGGTCTAGAGGTATTTGAAATTTCTCGTTAATGAGTGTTAAAATTGACACTAGTTCTTTATGTTTCAAAATGCTAGGGTGGTACGTTCCTATGCGACAAAAGGTTATAGAGTTTTCTATGTCTTGTAAGACGCTAAGTATTGTGTTATACAATAGTATTAGTTGGTTGCATAGGTCTTTAGCATATAGTATGTTGGGAATTTCCAGTTCTCTTTCTACAATGTTAGTTAGTTGCATTATTCTAGATTTTAGTAGTAGTTCGTTGTGTTCTATATTTTTTATTGTTTCGTCGAATCTCTTAACAGATTCTTTGTTGAATGTATATTGTAGGTTAAGCTGTTTTTGAAAATTATTAGAGTTTGTTGTTAAGTCATTTAGTATTTTGTCAAAATGTTCACCGTCTGTGGAATCTAAGTTACCTGTGATTGATTTAATTACTGAGCCTATACCATTGAATAAGGCTCGTTTAGATCGTTCTCGTTCTGGAATGATATTAGTTAGTTTTTCTTCAATAGAGGTTTGTAAATGGGAAATAATTTTGTTGTAATTTTCTAGATCTCTTTTGAATGAGGATTTATTGGCAATGACGTCCTGTAAGAAATTATGTTGAGTTTCTAGATCTTGTAGTTCTTCTATTATTGGTTTGAGGTTGTAATAGTGTGTGATAGTATGAGTGTTCTTCTGCAATCTTGCTGTACCCATATTGATGGGTAGAATCCCGGAATTCTTCGTTAAGTTCCGGAGGTTGGCTCCCCAGGCTCCTTGGAGGGACCTGAAACATATTGTTTGGGTCTTTTAATATTTGATAAGTGGATTCTTTCGGAGGTGTTGTGGTGAGTTGTTTTTATGTTTGCTGTTTTTAGCTCTTTGTTTACACTATCTAATTCTTCTTTTTTATATTTATTTTTTGTTTTGGATTGTTTTTGTTTGTTTTTCACAAAAACGTTCTGTGGGATCTCGGGTAGGGGTTCTCTTTTTTCGTTTATTTTCTTGATGATCTTATCTTTGTTCGTTTGAAGTGTTTCATTGATGGTTTCATATAGCACTTTCATCTTTTCCTTGTGGTTATTCACATAGTTTGTAGCCATCTGACGATCAACATCGGCTTCTACAGGATCGTTGGTTTCAAAATGACCAGTGATGACATGGATTGGTCGTAGCTTAGTAACTGAGTGTATTGTATTATTGTACGCTAGGATAGCGTATTTTACTTTTGTGCGGGTTGACTCATTTTCGAATTCCTTCCTATTGTTGAAAATCCGAATGTGCTCGATTAGGGTCGAATGGAATCGTTCAACAATTCCATTGGATTCCGGGTGTTGAGATGAGTTAAAGTGGACATTAACTCGGTGAAAGGAGAGAAGTTCTTTAATAATTGTATTTTTAAATTCTCCACCGTTGTCCGTAATTATTTGAGTTGGTAATCCGTGGTTAGAGAAATATTCAATAAGTTTATCTGCTATTTCTATTGCTTGAGTTGATGTTACTGCATATGCTTGTGCAAATTTAGAGAAAGAGTCCACGAGTGTTAAGAACTTGGTGCCGTCTAGAGTTATAGTGTCCATGTGTATTATCTCGAACGGTTTGGTGGCAGTTGGTGTATTGTTTAAAAATAATTTCATTGGTTTCCTGTCATATTTTGCTACCTGACAAGGTTCGCAATTATTTATCATTTTCTGTATCATTTGTTGCATGTTCGGCCAGTAGTATAGTTCTTTGAGTTGGTCATATACTTCTTTACTGCCTCTATGATTCGTTATTCCTTCATGATATCTAGTGATTATGTCTTCCTTTTGTTTGTCGTTCGTTATATCTTTGAGAAATTTTGTACATTTAACAAGGTTAACCCAGATGGGGCTGACGTCCTTCCAGAAGGACGTCCTTCTGGAAAGACGTCAGCCCCATCTGGTGAAAGGTACTACATTGTGGATTTTTTTTAATTAATTCAGCTTGTTGAGGTTAGTTGGCGACACCTTAAGCTCTTTGTTTTGAGTCCGAGTGATAAGTTGACAGCACTTATTTTGATTCAGGACTCAATTTATATCACTCCAAAAAAATAAAACAAAAAATTTCACCGCGTTATCTGGGTTAATTTCGGAATCTTTGAAATTGGTTTGCAGAACTCTGGATAGGACTTCATACAGTGGTGATTCAAAATAAATGCAGTATTTTATTTTTGGTGCAATATAGGTTTTAAGAAAAGCCTTGAGGTGATTTTCAGTATTATTTTTAGGCACTTCAACTACGAGTCTTTGTTTGTCTTTGTGAAGTAATAATTTTTTAACAGGTTTAGGTGGTGTTGATACTTCTCTTATAATTATTTGGTTTCTATTTGTGTTTAGTGTTTCTTCTGTGATAGGAATTCCAATAATTGGGTTTTCGTCGCTAGAGTGAATGGTGTTTATATCTTCACTGGTATTATTTACAATTGATTCTTCTGTTTTGTTGGTATTAACAACTTGGGTGTCTTCAGTCTCATGTTTGTCATTCGGTATTTCTGTATTAAGTTCTTGAGCAAAGGCGGTGTAGTAGGAGGCTGCATCTGTGGCTAGCTCGTTGTCTGCAGGTGACAAGGTTGCCGGATCTTCTGTAAGTCTTTCATACGTTTGGTTCACGAAGTCGTCCAAGTCTTCTATGTCTTCAAGACATTGGTCTAGATCGGGTTGGGCGGCTGTAGATAGATTGTCATCGTTCCTTTGGTTTCGTTCTTCGCTCATCTTTCGCCTCGTGTCGTGAATAAAGCGTTGTATAGCATTTAGTTCGTTATACTCCTTCTGGTTTGTTATCTCGTTTGCATTTAATTCAATCCGAGAAAGTGCGTCTGCGTTGGAATTGAGACATCCTTTCTTATATATAATTTCGTACTCGTATTCTTCGAGCTTTAGGCGCCATCTTACCAATTTCGAACTGGGTTCTTTTAGGGAGAAGATCCACTGTAATGGTCTATGATCGGTGATGATTTTAAACTTGCGTCCGTACAAGTAAGGCCTAAAGTATTTGGTGGCCCATACGATACCGAGTAGCTCCTTTTCTATCGTACTATAATTTTGTTCAGATTGATTCAACGTTCTACTGGCATATGCTATAGGTCGATCTTGTCCTACAGTTCCTTGAGAAAGTATTGCTCCCAGGGCCAGGTTACTTGCGTCAGTGGTGAGAATAAACTCCTTTGTAAAGTCTGGATATTGTAGTATTGGTTCATCCACTAAGAGATTTTTGCACATTTCGAAGCATTCTTTATATTCTAAATCATTTATGTCAATTCGTGCATTCTTCTTAAGGCACTTTGTGAGAGGTTTTGTAATTTTGGCAAAGTCCTTTATAAATTTCCTGTAGTATCCAAGTAACCCAAGGAATCCTTTGATTTCTTTGGTAGTTTTAGGGATTGGGTATTTTTTTATGGCTCTTATTTTTTCAGGATTCGGTTTTACTCCTTCGGGAGTGACAATGTGTCCTAAGTATGCAACTTCCCTTTTTAGGAATTCTGACTTGTCGAGTTGGATTTTTAGCCCAGCATCTCTAAGGCGGTTGAATATTTGTTTGAGGTTGTTAATGTGATCTTGTAGGCTGACGCTAAAGACGATAATGTCATCGAGGTACACGAGACATATGGTGTTCACGAGTCCTCTTAGAATTTGGTCCATTACTCTTTGGAATGTTGCCGGTGCGTTCTTTAACCCAAAAGGCATTCTTAGGAATTCATGATGTCCAAGTTCGGTGCTGAACGCCGTTTTTTCAATACTATCCTGTTCGATTTCAATTTGGTGAAATCCTGATGCAAGGTCAAGTGTCGTGAAGTATTGGCACTTGCCTAGTTTGTCCAATAAATCATTAATATTTGGCAGTGGATATCTGTCACTCACAGTTTTTTCATTTAGTCGTCTATAATCTACGACTAGACGCCATTTTTGCTTTCCGGATGCGTCTTGCTTCTTTGGCACGATCCAGATTGGTGAATTCCACGGTGAAAAGGAGTGCCGGATTATTCCTTGATCTAGCATTTTTTCCACTTGATTTTTTACCTCTTCTTTGTGTACTTCCGGGTATCGATATGATTTAGTGTAGACAGGGTCTTCATCTTTTGTTCTAATACAATGTTTGATCTTATTAGTAAATGTTAGATCATTGCCTTCAATGTGAAATATGTCTGCGTATTGGTCCAGTAGCAGTTTAATTTTTTCCTTTTCTTCAGGGTTCATGTGGTCGCTTCTGATTAGTTCAAAGGTGAATTGGTTCGCATTTTCATACAGGATGTTCATATTAGATTCTGGAATGTTTGATGTTGTGAATGGTTTTAATCTTAGGTTTGGTTTCAATTTCATGTCTTGTTCCTGTTTTGAACGGTTGATCACGGTGCAAAGGGCCTTGCCGTCTTTTACTGTTGCAATCCCTTCTTGAATGAGCATGTGACCGGATTCTGATTTGGTTTTGTGGAATGAAAGCTTCACCATTAGTTATATTTGAAACGTTTAATTGAATCACTTGTTCACTTTCGGGTAAAATACGGATTGTGTTCAATTCGATATTAGTATCGCGGAGTTCCATTGGAATTTCTGTATACTTGTTTTTGAGTGTATTATTAGGTATGTCTACAGTTAGTCCAAGTTTTTCTAGAGTATCCATTCCTAGTAGACAATCGAAATAACTATGAAAGTTAAAAATATGGAATTTCAGGTCAGTTTTAATTTTGAAAATTTCAGGAGATGGAATTTTAATACTGTATTTTTCGTTACTTACTCCGTGTGCTGTACAAATTTGGAAGGGATCTGGTCGTATGTATTTGTTGAAGAGCTTCTTAGCTATTTCTGGTTTGATAAAGGATTTTGTGCTTCCAGTGTCGATCAAAGTTTTCAGGTTGTGTTCGGGTAATGTTAAGTATGGTAATTTATTTTCGTGATTAGTCAGGTTCATTAGAGTTCCTGAGTGTCCGAGGCTTCGTTGCGAAAAATCCGCAGCATCGCTTTCGTAATAATCTACATTGTTTGTGATGTCTGGGTCGTACTGTTCAGATGTTTGTTCAGTAGTATCATAAATTTCATTTTCTGGTTCTTGTTCGATGTTGTGGAAGTTTGTGTTGTTACGTGTTGTCTGTGCGCTCATTGGGACAGGTTTGGGTAGTGAGTTGGTAGGTTTTGAATTCCACACATTTTGAGAGGAGTTGTTTGGTCTTGACCAGTTGTTGTTGTTGTTGTTGTTGTTGTTGTTGTTATTTCCCCAAGTATTATTAGGTCTTGATTGGTTGGGAGATTGTTGGAATGAGCGATTTGAATTAGTATTGTTTGATTGGTTGTTGAACCGATTGTTGGAGTTATTGTTAGGGAAGGATCGGTTCATGGGGGGAATGTAACGGTTGTTACTATTGTTACCATTTATTTTTTGATTTTGTTGGTATTGTGATGTGTATTTGTTGTTTGGTTGGTTAGTATATTGTTGGCCTAGGTTTCTTTTTGTTGCATCTATCTGGAAGTCGTTTGTCAGTATATTTAGTGCAGCGTTGAGATCGGCGGGATCTCTTGTTCTCATTAAAGAACCGAGAGGTTCTTTCAAACCTTTGAGGAACGTCCTCAACCCTACTTTGGCCACATAGTTTTTCACGTGTTCCGCGCCTTCAATCGCATGAGTATTGATGTAACTCGAATGAAGATTAATATGCTGTTGAATTTTTTGATGAAATTCGAAAGCTGTTTCGTTGAACTGTCGCATATTGCACAGTTCTAATTTGAGGGTATAACAATCGCGTTTGTCCCCGTACGTATTTAACAATGCTGTTTTTAGTTCGTCCCATGTAGTAATGTTGTATGTACTCAGATTTATTTTGGCATCACCCTTTATCTTTGCCTTCAGTGAGTTCATAAGATAAATGTTTTGGAAGTCATTGACGTCCGTGGCATTATAAAAATGCTTGACAAGGCTTTCCGAAATGGAAAGAAATTCCGATAAGAGTTCAACTTCTCCAGTGAACTCTGGCACCATTCGAAGGTGGTCATTTTTTAATTCAGGCATTTTTGGGCTTGAATTTAGACTAAAACTTGAAAATAGTTTGATAAGATCGTCTTGAAGGTGATCGTCTGTGTTATAATCGTATCCGCAGTATAGATCGTCTGACGGAAATGATCGTATACTGTCGGAATCAGAAGAGGATGCCGTTTTGAAGAGTAATTCTAGATAATTCTAGATAAATTAAAATAAAAATGGAAAATGTAAAACCTTCAAATAATATTAAAATCTTACAATACAAGAAGGATAATCAGCATCCTTGATTGAATTTGGAGATCTGGAGAAGAGCCGGATGAGCAATTGCGTTGCGACAGGATCCTTGAGCGATTCAGGGGTTGTCGGTGTTTGTCTCGATCCGTGGGTTGTAGTATTCGCAAGATGAGTCAGGGACAGATGAAATTGTGGGGTAGTTGTTCAAGTCTCTGATGTTAAATAAACACTTGGTTTTCAAAGTTAAATTTTTATTATTTTGGGGATAGGTTCGATAGGATATCTTGGAAAATATGCGCTTTTCCGGAAGAATATCCTACTTTCGACTGCGCCAGTTATATTTAGAGAAATAGAGAAGGTCTTTTTAAAAATGTTTATTTCAAAATTCCCCAAAATTTATTATAACTTAAAAATAATAATAAGACAATTAAAAATGATAAAAACACAATAAAAATTGATAATTTGAAATAGTGAAATGAAATACGTGATTAACAGTAATTTAATCAACGATTGATTAATTAAACAGATAGGAAATAAATAAATAAAAATAACTTGAGAAATAATAATAAAAAACACGTAATATTCTGCTCGATGCAGAAGAACAATAATTATACGCACAAGATCTGCGATGGATCGGGAATTGGCTCAGACTGACTAACTAGCTACGATGCAAGCGAGTGCACCGTGAGATATGCTGACTCAGGTGTGCTAGGTCAGCAGTTAGGCTCGCATAACTTGTATGAATACTTCTAAAAAGAACTACAATTAGATGAGTGGAGACTTCTCAGTTTATGACAAGGTAATGATTACAAGAGTTTGACAACTTTGGCCAAACTAATATGACACCATCAACTTGAAATTATCAAGAAATTATGAAATTCCCAAACAATTTGAAAAGAAAATTACCAACATGTTTGTCATAGAAAATTTCAATTTCGTTTCTAACAACTGAAGAAATACATGCAATAATTTTGTAAGTCAACTCACTAAATTCATGTTCTCGAGTTCTTAGAATAGGTAAACACTACAGCTCACTAGATACCCGTGAGTACTTCAGCATTGATATTTTGACATGTTTGTTATACTATAGCAATTTCTGTCAAAACAACATTATAGATTCTATAACAGTCATAAATGAAGGCACTCTTTGTGACATTTTTGAAGGAAAAATGATTCAGGATGCCATCATATTATACTTGCCTCACAGGTAATTGTTAAGCCATCATACTTGCCTTACAAGTAATTGTCATCATTAGGAAATTTGCATACTGATAGCACTGCAACACGCAATGCTAGTCACCGGAAAACAAATAAACCATCCTGTCCGAGCAAATAGGTTCACTGACGAAATGATTACTTTGATGTTTTGGAAATCTACATGCAAGTGGTTGACAAAACCATGTCAGCGTGAACAACATGGCTGAAGTCCTGTCAACCGTCAGCTCTAGCTCTGTGGTACCTTCGGACAAACAGACGGACAACGAGGACATGTGCTGTCCGATGACCAACCAATTATTATTGTAGATTTTTTGCGATGTGTTTAGAAATTTGGCTGTCTTGTCACAAAACTAAATGGATCAATTCCATTTTGATTGAAAATGACGTTAAAACCCAACTTAAAAAAAAATCCATTTTGAACAGATAAATTGTCAGCTTTATTTGCTATATGTACCATCAGCGACCTAGTTTTTTTTCCTATTCGCATTACATTTTGTAAGAATTATGATATTTTTACTGTCAGCTCATTTCAAGGCCGCATCATGAGAACCAAACCAAAACTTTCATAAGCATTTATTCTAATAGGCAGCACTGTGAAGCTTTTTTCTTAAACAAAATTTGAAAGTTTCAATCTCATGGACCACGTTAGGAGGTATGTTAGATTCTGTGAACTTACATTGGCAATACGACTTCTCTTTAATTACCAACCTTATTCTTGTAAATATCCAGCAGATTATAACTTAAAACTTCAATAATCTTAAATGGATTCTCAACTATACAACAACAACAACAAAAAAGAAGCTAAAGACGAAAAAATTCGGGAATGTATTTACAAGTTATTTTTCAACAAAATAAATAACTCACCACATGATTTCAATAACCGAAAGCAACAGACGTGACCTGGGCTAGCCGACCATCTCAGCAAGGAGTTTCAAATAATTCAAATCAACTCTAAAATAGTTTCTCATTTTCGACAAATTTAAATAAACGTAAATCAGCTTCAATTAGTTCGGCTTGTACTAAATGGTTTTATATGAGAGTGCTCTCTCATTCGTGAGTTTGGAGAGAAAATGGCGTTGTGAGATATTTTTAAAGCCCTTTTGAAACAAGCATGAATTTTTGTCCGTGGATTTTTTTATACTATCTCATCAACAAACCTAGTTCGAACAATATTTTAGAATGAAACTTTCATCGGTAGAAGACATACATCCCCACAGTTGAAGACTTTTCTGAAAGGTCTAATTAATCTATCTAATTTTATGTTACTCCTGATTGCCTATTTCTAGAACATACAATGTGAAGGTGTGAAAGTAGAATAAAATTATCAATACGGAAGAGTTGTCAGATATAGCTCTGAAACTCTAAGCCAAATATGATAGCAATCTTATGAGCAGGGTATAGAACACGGTTGATGATATGAATTTTATCTGCTGCATTATATCACTGTATGAAACAGATCAAAACACAAATTTATCTATGTCCAATTTTTTTTGGTGTCAAGATGGTCAATTCTTCAATTTATAGGTAAACCATAATTCCTCTTTTTACTTCAAAATTCTTTTTCAAATCAACGTGTAAGCTATGAGGAAACACTCTATCCATAGTCCTCTCTGTATTACTTGAACTCTATTACAAGTCTTCTCTCTTGATAAACAAGTTTTCTTTATCTAATTGTATTCACTCTGTGATTAGTGAAGCCTTTTACCTTTATTCAAAACATGGATATTCGTTATGGTCAGCGGGCGACGATAGTATTTGAAAAATATTTTGACCGGACTTAACACTTTATTATTGAAAATTATATACCCTATTAAGGCCCGTGCTTAATTGCTAATTTATAGGCGAGCTCGGACTTTTGTTGAGCATGGGATTTCCAGGATTTCGTGGCGGAATTGTCGCATTGTGAGTATGCTCTGTGCATGTGAATCATGTGATTGAAGCTCGGGATGGGGTGGGAAAGCGTCTGATTGTTTTAGTTACATGGAACTCGTTGTTGTTCTGTCAAGCCCGTGTTGCTGTTGTTGCTTTTTTTTTAATACTTGTTAAAATGTTCTTTTTGTGCGAGACATTGTCGCATCTGGTGTGAACAACTTACCACTAGTTCTTACCCTTGAAGAAAAAATTCATCTCCCACATGTAAGCCAAACCTCCAACAACAAAGTGATTAAATGTGGTGCTCCCTTAATTAATTTTTTTTACAATGTTTTAACTTATTAATACCATTTTTCGAGTGTACATTTTTATAAACCCAACTCGTACTATCAGTGAAAAACCCGAACAGTGTCATATAGTGAACTACAACAACGAAAATCGCCAAAGTGACAGTTGAAAATTTCAAATCCCTTTCTGAACCTCAAGGAGGTTACGTGCAATATTTCAAGAATTAACAAAAAGTGCGACACTCTCAACTGATGAATCTGTTAACATCAATGTGATTTTATGTAAAAATCTGTGATAATTGTCTCGTATAAATGTAAACGGATCCTTGGATGAAAAATCTGAAGACGGCAAGAGGAACGGCAAGACAAACAACAACAAATTACAAGAAGCGGAAATTTTCAAATTGTACCTGCTCATCAAATCTTCAACCTTCAACAGCTTGAGCAGAAATCTTGGAATGAAGATATATTGAAATCAATAGTATTAGAAGTTATTTATAAGTAGATAAGAAATTAGAAAAGTGTAATTACTTCTAAATTCATAACTCATTTGCGTCCAATCTACTACTTATCTTTGCGTTTTATATTAATGTAAGTACTACCAAAACCTAGGTAAGAAAGTCACAGCTACATCAACTTGAAAGTTATAATCGCAGGCTACCACTTTTGGAACTTGAGGAATTGGGTAAAAAAAAAATTATATTTGTTTGTGTTTTGTGTTTTATGTACATGTATGTGATAAGAAAAGTCACACCTAAACCAACTAGAACTGCATAAGGAATATTTTGTACTTGGAGATAAGAATCTCACTAAGTAAGGCAAATTAAGAATTAAAACTAGAACAAGCTCAATCTGATAATTTATAGTCATAGGTCATACCTTCTATAGATATAATTATTATTATACTTGAGGCACTCTAAGTCAACAAAAGGAAATATTCTCTCTAGGCTACAAAATGGGGGATAACAATGAGGTACTTTTAAGAGAAATACAGTCAATGTTAAGTAATTCAGTAGACACCTTTGATAGGAATATTCAAGGACACGTTAGTGCTATAAACAGAAATATGGTAGAACTTGAGAAAAAAATCAACAGTAACATAGATTTAAAGTTCCAAGCAATAAATGACAAAGTCGAGACTCTTGGCACAGAAAACAAAGAGCTGAAAACAACAATAGATAATCAAAATGATAGAATCGAAGCTTTAGAAGAAAGAGAGAAAGGAGTAGATAGGAAGCTCAATGTTGTCATTTATGGAATAAAAAACCAATACTATCATGGTGCCCTAGACAATATTATTGAGATTCTCAGATTGATTGATATTACAATATCAAGATATTGTATCAAGGGCATCTTCAAGATTGGCAAAAAGAAATGGAACGAGGATGGTCCGATAAGGGTAACCCTCATATCAAGCATACTCAGAAACGATATCATGAGAAATAAACACAAGTTAAAAAATAACCATCATGGTATTTACATACGAGAGGACTTGTCAGAAAAAGATAGAGACACTAGAAATAAACTTGCACCATACAGTTTAGAAATAAAGAGACAAGGAAAAAAGGTATTTATGAGAAATGACAAGCTAGTCATTGAAGGTAAATCCTGGACATTGGAAGAATTGGAAATATTAAAGAACAATGGGGCCAAAGATAATGAGGTAATGGATATATCTACAGGTGAATCACCTAATAATGATGGACAAGAAAAGGACACAGCTCCAAACATCTCTAGGAAAAGAAGTGCCCCAGTCTCACCTTATGGACCAACAATAGAAAATAATCCGTCTATTACACAATCATCTAAAAAAGGTAAACAGGATAAAAAAGAAAATACTGGAAACCAAAAGAGCCTCCAAGAATTGTGGAAAGCCCAAATAGACCAGATATCTCAAGGTTCATCCCAAACAACCAGTGGAAACAAACAAATTCAGGAATTAAAAGAGCAAGCATGACTAAGTAAAAGATTACAGAAGAAAAGGCCAAAGGAAAGAGCAAAGATAAGAAACAAACCACAGACACTGAAAATAGCAACTCTAAATGCCCAGACTTTAAGAGACGAAGGTAGGATGGCAGAACTGGAACTTACTCTGGAGAATAAAGAATGGGACATCATTGGTTTGGCAGAGATAAGAAGAAATTATGAAGCAGTATCTGAAAGAAAATCGGGTCACTTATTTCTCCACTCAGCTGCTACCCATGGCAACTACGGCACAGGTTTTCTTGTACACAAAAATCTTATAAATCTAGTGAGTGATTTTAAAAGCATTTCAGATAGACTGGCAATAATAGATATTTCTGTGAACAATAAAACAATAAGCATCCTCCAAATACATGCCCCAACATCAAACCACCCAGAGAAAGAAATCGAAGAATTTTATGAAAAGATAAAAATAGAAATGGATATGATAGAGAAAAAGCATAAAACCCTAAGAAATCTCCTAATAATTGGAGACTTTAATGCAAGTGTTGGTCATAAGAAGAAAGGAGAAGGTCATGTACTTGGAGACTATGGATTTGGTAAAAGAAATCAAAGGGGAGATTTACTTATTAACTTTGCAGGAGAACATAAATTAAAAATTATAAACACTTACTTTGAAATAACTAACACTAAAAAATGGACCTGGAAGTCTCCTAAAAATACGTTTCATGAACTTGACTACATCATGACACAAGACTACGAGAATATAATAAAATTTAGTATTTTAGATAATTTAGAAATTAGCTCAGACCATCGATTAATTCAAGTTTCATATAATATTGATAAACAGAGAAGAAAGATAAACTCGAACACCAAAATATATAGAATTAGAAAATCTGAGGAATTATATGAAAGGCACCTGAAATTAAAACTTGAAGAGAACAACATTGTAGAAAATACTAATATACAAGAAATTTACAATCAAATAGAACAAAGTATTCTCTGTGCTGTAGAAGAAGAAAATAAAGAAAATAAAATAAATAACAAAGAACCCGGAGAAAGGAAAAGAAGTAATAAAATTTCAGATGAAACAAAAAAACTAATTGTTCAGAGGGAGCTTCTCAACAAGAAAAAGAATAAAACCCCAGAAGAAAGAATAGAACATGCTGAGATAAGAAAATTGGTCAGAAGGAGAATTAGAAATGATATTAAAGAATACGAGGAAAAAATAATTAGGCAAGTTATGAACACAACAGGTTCTACTAAATTAATTAAAAAAGAAATAAACCACAATACCAAATCTTGGATACAAAAAATAGAGGATAAAGATGGAAAAATAATCACTGACAGAAATGAAATTAGTCATGTCATATCAGAATTCTTAGAAAATACATACAAATGTGAAGAATTAGAAGGATTACAGAATCATAGCACTGGTTACAATACATATAACATAATCAATCCAACAAGAGAAAACATTTACATTTTAGAAGAAGAAATTGAGAAAGCCATCAAAGATTTAAAGACTAAACGAGCCCCTGGAGATGATAAAATATCAAATGAACTTTTACAGTCAGGAATTACCGTTTTGAAGAAACCTCTAGCTCATCTTTTTACGGAAATTCTCTTGCAAGCTAAAATACCGTCTCAATGGGAAACAAGCAAAATAATTCTTCTGCATAAAAAAGGAAGGAAAGACCTAATCAACAACTATAGACCAATAAGTCTCTCACCTACTATGTACAAACTATTCATGAAAATTATTCAAAGACGGCTAGCAAAAACACTAAATGAAAATCAACCTTACGAACAAGCCGGCTTTAGACCATCCTTCTCAACAGTTGACCACCTTCAAGCACTAAACCAAATCATAGAGAAAACCAAAGAATACAATATTAAACTATATCTAGCATTCGTTGACTATTCAATGGCGTTTGACTCGGTGAAACATCATTGCATTTGGCAAGCTTTGAGGACCTTTGGAGTAGAGGAAATTTATACCAATACTCTCAGAGAACTTTATGAGAGGACATATGCATATGTATCCACGGATAAAGATGGACCAAAATTCCGCATACAAAAAGGTGTTCGACAAGGTTGCCCAGCCTCACCGGACCTGTTTAATGTAGTACTAGAATCGATATTTAGAGACTTGGACTGGGACAACCTTGGTATGAACATCAACGGAAGAATTCTTAACAACCTACGATTTGCAGATGATATTGTCCTTCTGTCTGAAACTCCCGAAGGTCTCCAGGCTATGCTTAACGAATTGAATAATGAAAGTAGAAAGAGAGGTCTCAATATGAACCTAAACAAAACAAAAGTGATGACAAATTCAACCAAATCAGAAATTTTACTTGATGGAAGAAAGATTGAATATGTCAATGAATATGTCTATCTTGGTCAATTAGTGTCAACAGAGAACAGGCTAAAATCTGAAGTACACAGAAGAATTACTTTAAGTTGGAATAAATATTGGTCCTTATCAAAAATTCTAAAAGGTAATATGTCATCAAAAATAAAATCAGAAACAATTCAAAAATGTATACTTCCAACAATGTCCTATGGGTGTCAAACATGGGCCCTTACAAAAAATCTAGAAAATAGGCTAAAAACCACACAAAACAAAATGCATAGAAGTATGCTGGGTATAAAATTAGAAAAAAAGATTAAAAATAAATTTATAGATAATATGCTTAACTCTAAAAGAATAGAAACGGTAGTTAAGGAATTAAAGTTTAAATGGGCAGGCCATCTGGTAAGGTCAGATAACAGAAAATGGTCTAAAATAGCTACAGAATGGGTTCCATATAATTACAAAAGAGAAAAAGGAAGACCACACAAAAGATGGAGGGATGAGATAAAAGAGAAATTAGGACCAAATTGGCATTCCCTAGCTAAGGATAGATATGCATGGAAAAATATTTGTAAGGATATATTCTCCATATAGTTAGTACACAGAGTATTTACCTGCTGGTTGGAGAAATAAGAATAAGAAATTAAAATTGACTAGGTGCTACGATTTATTACATTTTCATATAAAAAAAAAAAAATTGTTATTATTATTAATTTTATTTCTCTTGGAAATAAAGAGAAATAATGAAAACTATTCAGATATTCTAAGAAAAAAAAAAAAAAAAAAAAAAAAAAAAAAATTAAATAAATAAATGCCCTCCATAAGGAGGAGGCCCATGCTCCGTAAGGGGTGCCGAAGGGCTTATTATTATATTATTATGTAAGCCAAAATCAGACTGACATAATAAAACGATATTTAATATAAAAATGATAGACTTAAAGTAAAAACTTTAAAAGACCCTATTGAATTAATGAATGGTTACATTCATATTAATATTGTTAAATAGTTTGCAGTTCTTCAAAAGAATTAATCATACCAAATATTTAAACCAGCCTAACTAGAATTTCATTGCTCTAATGGAACTCGAACCTCGCCTCCAGATTACGAGTTCACTGCCTGAACGATCGAGCAGCTACTGAGGTCGTTGTCGGTAGTTTTTCAAAAGGATCACATTTAAATCCATAAAGCAGCATGTCCTCAATATCTTTAGTCCATATACATAATTTCCCAAGGACGGACGAGGCTGCAATTGGCTTTTTGAGTCAGACCGACTGAGGATTTTCACCACCCGCCGATTGATACAAGAAAGGAATCAAGTCAATAACAAAAAGTCAATAGACTTAACATAAATATGAAGCATATCAAGATAGAACACCCACATGGCTTATCAAATCAACAAAGGCAAGCAATGCACACACATACATAGAAAGCCAGGAGACTTTCTCCCCGGAGAAAGGGACCTGAGCGTGCTGTGAAAAATAGACTTGACTAGAAAGCGAGAACAGGATGACGCCATGAGAAAACATTCGTGTGAGGAGGGCGTGGCGAGGTTTCGGATCGATTAAGTGTTACACCAAGTCTGTCTTCACTGTTCTCTCCTTTGTTTTCCCGTCTTGGGGAAATTTACCTCGTCCTCATTTCCTCCAAGTAGCCCCTTTCTCTTTCAACAGAAAATTTCCCTCTCATTTTCTCCCTTTCTAAAGTTTTTATGTGAGAAAAATTCTCGAACTGCTTCCTTCGCCCGACTGAAAACTTCCATTTCTTTATTTCCCAAACAACTCTCGTATTTTTTACTTTATCTTCAGGTACAAAAATATCCCTCGGGTTTTTTCTCTCTCAACTGAAAAAATCCCACGAATTTTCTCCCTTTTCCCTTGGTATCACTTTTTCCGTTCTCTCTCTCTCCCTCTCTCCTCCGTATTCTCCGGCATTTCTTCACTTTCCACCCTGGAGGATATTGTTCGTTTCCGCTTTTCCTCGACATCGTTGTGTTTGTCTTCGTGCTTTCCTTCATTATTTCCACTTCAGGAAGCTATCATTTTTCAACCCGGAGCTGAATTGCCAGCAGGTTTTGTTGTGCACTTATTATTTTTGCGTTTGCCTTCATGAGCAGGAAAGTAATTGAATAGGCATGTTGATAGACTATGAAAAACAGGTGTGGCGGCTCACAGGCTAATTACTTCACAGAATGTTACTGTGTACACTGAAAATGAAAACGGTCCTTCCGTCGGGAACGCCGTAAAAAAATGTGCTTATGTATGTACATTTGTACAATATACTTACATATACTAGAACATAGATTTTATGAGTTTCGTCCCTTTGAGATGAACATTTTACAATTAAGAAAAAAAGTTTGGAGGTACATATTAACAGAAGTGAAATCGAATTTCATTTAAGAAAAGTTTTCAATAATTTTAATACTAAAATAGTTGTCTTATAGGACCGCCAACCACTAATCCAGGACGCGCAGTAGGTGTTTTGTGACTATTCGAAGTCTTAAAATCACAATAATAATTATAAAATGCATAGATACTTGTATTAATAACCTATACCAACTGAAATGAATCAACTGAAACATACTCATGGCATCTACACTACATGATAGTAATGGCACACAACATACTAAAATTTAGGATAAACGCGATGTTGCAGACTGATGTAATCAATAGCATCAGCACCACAATTACGTGCTGAATAGAACAAAGATAGGATATAATAGAAGCAACGCTGTAAAGCAGCAGGGATGAGGACAATACATGCGGATTAGTAGTGTCAATTAGCAAAACTGAAGCGGTCCCTTGCACGTGATGTCGAAGTTTTTTTAGTGAGATATTTTTTTTTTTTTTTAAATGTTTTCATTACCATGAATTCCAGTCACGATGAAAATTGTTTTAAATGCATAAGTATAACAAGTCGTAGAAATAAATGTTTGTATCTAAACTGAGTAACATTTTGAAACCAAAAGCTGACTTTCTTCAATGTTGTCTAAGTACTTGTACAAGTTCACACTTATGAAGAACATGGGACTGTGTGAAAATTATTATTTTGTGGGTTTTGAGACAAATGAAATAATGAAAACATTGTACTCAAATAAAAGATCGATTAATTTTATCAAAATAAAAACAAAGGTGTGTTACAATAACAGAAACAAAACAATGTATTCCACGAAATGCGACAATTCTAAATTTCTATTACGAAAAAATCACACGCAGAGACATTGACAATTTTTGTTTTCACAAAATTCCCACAATTTTACCATGACTTATTAAAACCAAGGAAATAATTAATTGGAAACTAATAATTGTTCACCCATTGAGGAACGGAGACATTAACAATGTGATATGAAACAATCGGTTACAATAATGAACATGAAATGGAAAACAAAAAGTCAGGACAAGAGTGTGAAATGAAGGAAACAATGGTGACCAAGAACAAAACCAAATCAATAATGCTAATACAAACCATGAAAGAGATGGGTAGACACAACAATGAAAATGAAATAGGGAATTAAACAAACAAAACAACCAACAAAAGGAATAAAATTAATGAAAGAAACAAGGGTAGAATGGAAACAGATGAAGGGATTTCAGACGCAAGTGACAAGAGGTGCGCGTGGACTCAAATCCAGATCACCAACGATGATTTTGTGTTGAAAATTTAGGTCTCTTGTTAGGGATAGAAATAGTTTCGCTGGGGTGATTTATTGAAAGAGAATATGGATTTTAGGTTTAACAAAATTAATTTTCCCTCATTTATGTAAACCATATAAAAACTAATTTAGTGGGTAAGCGGTTGCTTTCTGAGGGATCTACATTTTTGGAACATTTTAGTCTCTTGTCATTGCGACTCTTGCCGCTTCGTCACCAAATTATTTTTTGATCATCTGGTACCCGAGTAGATCTTCTTAGTGTTCAAAGTCCCTTCAAATATCCTTTTTGCCACAGAAATCAATCTTCCTTCTGAACAGTGTGTGAGACTGTGAGATGTTGCTTTGACACTCATTACTTCCCACCATCAATCCAAATTTTCGTCTCACTCGACGTAGATTAACATCAGTGCTATGACGGGACTCGTTGAGTTCGTCTGTAAAGTTGAAAGTTTTTTAATTACTTTATTGATAGAGCAGACTTAGTCCACAATAAATTCACTTCTTGATTAATGAGCGCGCAACATAGTCAGCTCAGACGTTGGCATCTGTTTGCATTGACTGTATTAAGCTTTAAATACATTTAATGGATCATAAAATATAATCCTTTATTTTGGCTCGCATGGTTACTTTATTGCTCTATCGTATGAGTAATTAATTTCAGTAATTATTATTATTATTATTATATCGAAGACTCTTATGAACTCGTAGGCACTTACTTACTTTTTCAATTCCATAATACTCAAATGGTGTCGTAGGTAAACATGACTATTTAAAATTGACACGTATATCCATTCAAACAGCACCCATTATTTATCAATATTAATTTGATAAAATTATATACAATAACTAAAAAAGTTGCAATCCTAGTTTTCTGAATGCCCATTTCAAGTGGTGGTTGATCGAGGCAATTCTAATAGACAGAAAGTAAAGCAATACCACTTGGTTTTTCTTTCAAGTACCTATACCAAGATTTCACATATATGTATATATACGACAGAAGCATAGAGCCTTCAGCTGAACAAAAGTAATCCGAACTCTTCAAATGTAAAACCCTTTAGAAGGAGTTACAGTTACACAACAAGACTGTTTAACGGGACCTCTTCAAACTTGAAGAAGCCAATTATTTAGAACTGCACACCTTTCTTCTAACATTTCCTTTTGCAATACTCTTGGGAAGTCTTGGAGATTAGGGAATGCCTCAATGATTTCTCTCATTGTTTTCTAAAGTGTTTCAAGAGCATAACAATGCTGCTTTTCAGCTTGACTGATGTAACAGATTCGAGTTTCCTAGGAACTCCTAGGTCACTGACTGAACTAACAAGTTGATTCATCCGTCAAATCTGTATCTTGACCCACCTTCAAAGTGGTCTACTCTTTTAGTTCTTTAACTCTTATATTTTCAAGAATTTTACATTTTCATTACCTATAATTAGCTTTATCTACCAATTGCTGTTTCTTCATCAGTAATAAAGCAAAGAATCACGAAAAACAATAAATAGACCATACATGCAACTGAAAGCCAAAGAAAGCCACGAGTTGTCAGAATTTATTTTTTGGGGATTTAAGTTTTTTTTTAATATCCCAAAATCTACAAGCGACAGTCGAAATGGAGTATCAAGTTTCACTTTCTGGCTTCCTTCTGAATTAAACAATACGTTTTGTGTGGTCTTTGCAGCCATGTATTAAGTCTTATTTTTTTTAAGAAGCTCTAAATACTAATGAGGATGTGTCATCCGAATTTAAAGACGAACAGGAAGCCCTATTTAGAAGATTATCAATATTCAGAATGGCGTACTCAAACATTACAGTGGACCAGTCATGTTTTTGTATAGCAATGAATTTTTGACTATTCTAATTTCAAATTTACTAAACATTAGTATTACCTATTTCAGTTGAACAGATGTCGAACCCAATAGCAACATAAGCGAGTATAGGATAAAGGCAAGGGAGATATAATTTACCTATTGAAGTTGGTCCCTGAAATTTCCACCATGGGCTGAGGGGAATGTTCAAACAAGAAAATAACTTCTGGATAAGATGAAGAACGTAATTAGATATTAAAATCAAACTAAAATTGATAACTGTGTAATTTGAACACTTTTTTGTAATGTGAATAAAACAAGACTTTGAATAGAAAGAAATGTCAAAAGAATCATAGTTCTAAGATTATTCATAGAAAGAAATTGGAGACATGGTACCCTATAATTATGATTATTATTAGTGTTATTTCAATATTATTACTTGTGTGTTTTTTTACGATATTAAAACATACCTCTCTGCTCTCTGACAAATATGAATAGTTCCTCACTTCTCAGATATCTGCTGCACGGAGGAGCGATGAGTAATATTCTTTTTCAAAATTCATAATATATCTTTTTGATCTTGTACAATCCATTTCTTTGTTAAAATCAATTTTTTACTGTTACTCATAGTTAGGAGGACAAAAAATCCTTCTAGATACGCTAACACATTATTCAAAACTGTGAATGCTCACTACCAATTGTTATTTTTTGTTAAAGAGACGCATTTCGATTGATCAAGGTTGTTTGCTGCCATACTTAAAAAAAGGTAATTCTGCCATCAAACTGCTTTCCCGTGACTTCAGGGCATTTTACCTTTACATCCATGCTATTCTGGAAACTCAAAAACTCGATCAAAATTTTCCCGGATTCGAACCCACAACAACCAATGCTCATAAAAGCAACGGATCAGCAACCAATGCTCTTAAAAGCAAAACTCGAACCTCTGCCTCTCGATTTGAAGTTATTTCACAGCCACTGAAGTTGTATAGAGGGTGACATTTAAAATCCAATGAAACATATTAATGTACCTACCAAAACTCATCGCTTGATATCCGACACCAAAACCAAACTATTTGAAAGAAAAGAAGAAGCTCTAAAACATGACTCATCGAATAAGGTAACAGAAAACAGTAACTTAATCAGACGATCGCGAGTGTTACTGCATACCTCAAGATCATAATCAGATAATCAAACCAACAAACTAACTTGTCAATAACAGAGAAGGTTCTGACATATCACCACGAACCATCAACAAGAATGCTAGGATTTTATTAAGTAAGGTTAGGGTGTGCTGGAAAGGTCCGTTTAAGTATTGAGTTAACATTAATTTCAGTTGCTAAGCGCAGTGGGCACCGACCGAGTCAGATAGTTTGAATCTGATCTACCTTAAAAAAAAAAAAGAAATGAAGATTGAACCTTCTAACAAAATTTCTTGTCAAAACAATTGAAAATCTATTACCTATGGTAGAGACAACTCTTAGGCATAAATTATATATTATTCACTATCTGGATAAAGTTACATCACACAAGAATCAAAAGTGATAGAAAATGGTACCAAAAAATCATGCCTTTCTTTGGGTCTTGTAAGTGCGAGAAAGATGTTAGGCCCGAAACATTGTACGACAATTCCTCATTGTGTAGTGTAGGGCTAGGAAAAATAAAATAATATAAGGTCATGCCTCGGGCTGTAACTCGGGTGAGTTTTCATAGACTTCTTAACAATATGGTCATCTATATTCCATTATATAGTGTTCCCAACTACCGAACAAAGCGATTGAAAGCTAAACTGGAGTGGAGCTTGTGTGAACGGATCTTTCATGCATTTGATTTGAAATCAGATAATGCTTCGATTACATTATGATTAAAATAATGGAAAAATAAAAACAGTTTTTGTGTCGAAAGCTTTTGAAGAATTCTGTCGGATTGAGCAGTCCATGACGTTGATTTTGTGAACTGTGATGATTCGTGAATCTTTTATCTTTTTCTATTGAGACTTTTTAGTATTTATTCAATACGGACAAAGATTTGTTATAAAAGGAATAAATATTATGAGTGTTGCCAGTTGATGTTTTCAATATTATTGAGAATCTTTTGATTCTGAGCGTGTTGAAAGGGGGGGAATGAGTCTGTTCTTCATTAAGATCAATCATAATTACTTACTTAACCGTACTTGCCGACCAAATACCTCATCAACAATACCAATCATATAAAGAGGTATCAAACACCTCGGCTGAGGTGTGAAGAACGGCTATGCCAAGAAAGAGACAGCCCGGTTATAATTACTGCAGGAATAGTTGTAAAGTAGTTAGGAAACTTCTGAACATACTCTGATCCGGTTCTGGACTTCAAATAGTATCTAAATAATTCTCAACACCGAATGACCGAAATGATCTTCAATATTTTTCATGTTTAATGGGGTTCTATATTTATCTACCTACTTTGCTTGATCCTAACACAGCTTATGATATTCAACACAGGTTAATCAACAAAAGGAAGCAAACTAACATATTTGAATGAAATATTGTTGTGTAGTAATTTTAACAATCAAATTATTCTAGGTATCCTTGTTAAATATAAATATTATATGTTAATAATTTAATAGAAGATGATCTTCAATACAATCTTCAAGACTAATTTTTCTTTCAACTTTGAAATGCATACTTTCAATTTTATGCTGTTGGTATTTATAAATGTTTATCACAGGATGTTACCTCGGGTTCTTTGCATATTTGCATAGCATAATTACAAAATGTTCTCTTTCTTAATTTTTGTGTTTCTTTTAGAAATATATTGATTTCGACTGAAGGTATGCTGTTAACATTATGTATTGGTAGATCTAATTTAGTAGGTACTCTTTATGAATTTCATATGAATAATGTGTAGATAGTTAGTGACGTTTGCAGATTTTGGTATGTTGTGGGTAGGTAGGTATATATTCTTGGATTTTTAACAATCAAAAAATACTAATTAATAATATTATACTTGAACAAAAAAACAATGTTTTATTACTATGCTAATTCATTCTAAAGAGGAAGAAGTACCATCCAGACTCCCAATTACTGAAAACCAGAAGCCAGCTAGTGGTGTGTGTGTGTTCGAGATAGAAATAATGGTATGAGGAGAGCAGATGCTAGCGATGAATACATTGAGCATTGTGGTAATAATATCTGCTATAATTTATGTATTCATAATATATTCATTAATTTATAATTTGTTTTACCTACGAGTACCTACATACATTGAATAGTTTCAGAATACTTGGAGGAACATTGTGGCAATACAGGAGTCTGCAATGTACTGTCTGCCTATAATAAGACCCAGCATTGGAGTTCCGTGTCTGTTGGTAATGCTAGTATCTTAGTGTGCGGCCACAACGAAGCCCTGGAACCTAAATCCACATGATGGCCTTGATAGCTACAGTTAAAATATAGACATTTTCGGGACTCTGTTGAGGACGCTTACATTTAACAACATGGTTAGATTATTTTATGTGCTAACGGGGCTACTCTAGGGTCTAGGGCTTCCTTGTGCACGCGCAGTTACGTTAGTGTAGCATATGGCCGCGACTTAGCAATCAGCAACAGGCACGGTGTATCAAGTCTTGCTGCAAGTTGCCTGGTGTGTCATCTCAGTTTAGTGTATAAGTATAAGTAGTGCTTTATTTAGACTGTCAGCGCAAGACAGGTAGTCCCATTATGCCAACAGTTTCAACCTAGTGTACAACCGTGTTCAACCTAGATTACACTAAAAAATTACATCAATGTCGTCTCCATTTTGAAAATGTTGCAGGCGGATGTTCCCCACTCTCCGAGTCTCATTCACGGGTCTCAGGCCAGATCAAAGATACGCTGTGTTAATGGACATTGTACCTGTAGATAACAAGAGATATAGATACGCCTATCATCGGTCCTCCTGGCTAGTGGCGGGGAAAGCGGATCCCCCAGCGCCTCTGAGACTCTACATGCATCCAGACTCTCCCTTCACCGGAGACCAACTCAGGAAACAGGTGGTCTCCTTCGAGAAGGTCAAACTCACCAACAACGAAATGGACAAAAACGGACAGGTAAGCCAATACTTGTATTTCCTGCAACCCTTTTGGTAGATATATTGATTTTGGTCCAAAAGACTCGAAGCAGAATGTATAAACTCTCGTTGTTTATATAATTTTCAAAAAGTTAGCAGGCTGAAGCAACGAGAATGATTATTGTGAAAATATTAATATTCAACACAATTAAAATTCCCAAGTTTATGTCTTTCTTGCTGGGTAATCCAAGGAGGCTCAATATGTAATCAGTCATTTTTAATAAGCAAAATTTCATGCTTACATTAGACCGTGCAGGAATGCAAACTCATAAACCATTAATAAAAATCACCCCCAACTGGCATGGTGCGAAGGATTCTGTTTCCAGAATCAAGAAGGTAGGTATGGACTTTCTGCAAGGATGAACACTTGAAGATGTCTCCTGACACGGTCCCCCAGGAACTTGCCTCTCTTGTTTGCATCCCAGGAATCTAGAAGTTCAACAAGTCAATTTATCATTTCTTTTCAAGATAAAGAAGACAAATTTTGAATTTAAATAAATTTGACAAGTGGACTATAATATTTCTAATTAAATCCAGCAAATGAGGAATGCGCGCACACACCATGCCAGATAAGATGAGTCTAGTTAGCTGCTCAGTGTTTCCTCTCAAACATGATGGACTTATTTAATTTTGTTTCTCATTTTTAATAAGACTATTTCTTGACTACCAAAATTTATGCACTGCATCAGAATACGTAACCAATTAAATAAATAATTTTTTTATAAAAACTCTAGTGTATTTTCTGGTATCTATTGCATATTTTACGTGTTCTATCAGTGTTAGTCATTTTTTTACCCCAACATTAACTACACTTTGTCCAACATGTAACCTTAATTTTGTTTTATAATTTAAAATAATAGAATTATGACATTGGTTTACAAGTATGTTGTATAGAAAGAAAATGTCAGCTGGCAGGGAGAAGGACTTGAGAGAGGAAGCAGAAGTGCTAGGTCACATCTTACTCCACATGATGCCCTCCAAGAAATAACTTACAAAAAAAGTCAACGCTATCTGAAAGATAACGAAAAAAAGTACATTATTTATTTCACGTTATAATTCTCACCTCCCTAACTTGTGGTCAGCTCCTCTATTATGGAATCCATGTAACAAGAGATTTATGTATCTTGTATTCAGCCACAGGCCACAAGAGTTCAAAAAGTCATCCACAAAACAACTACTGGTTGCGATGTTGGAGATATAAACTAGATTTACTACACTGTAGGTACATTTCCCTTTTTTATGTAACTTTTTTGTTGTGATTTTATTAAGACAAAGTTTTTAATTCTTTCTTGTACGAAGCACCATGGTGTTATCTCTCTTTGGTGTTGAAGTTGTCTTCATTAATGTTTCTTTATTTCTTGGTGAGTTAGATTTCATAGAAGTTTCTCCACTTTTTTTGGTGTACTTGTCCAAGAGGATATTTACGAGTTTCTGAGGTACCTATTCGTTTAGTTCAGTGTTCCTTTTAACATATTTTACCTATGTATGATGCGTGTTAGAAAATGTGGTATGATTAATACTAATAATGAGACAATTAATAAATTATTGACAAAATAGAGAAAAGAGTGAGCTATACAGTGAAAAGTTTAGTATTTGAAGACTTTGTATCTTAGTCCTTAAACTCAAGGACCAATAATTACCTAGAAACGAATCACAAGAATTTTTCAATTTTTGGTTTCCAAAACTTCAACGATTACATGCGCCACCTACTTATACCATCACTTACATGAGTTCTAAATTTCCTCACTACTTTTCTTCCACTGGAAGAGCTCGAAATTTAGAAACCATATGCCCACCATCACGTGATGTGAGAAATTATAAATTATATCATTTAACCACGCATTTCTAATATGCCTCCTCGTAGGGGTCCCCCTAAGTAAACGAAAGTATCTGCTCCTGTATTCCTATGACTGCTGCTATACTCTGCTACTATGGTTTATTAGAATGCGTTCAGCTAACTTACCTTACTTGTATCCAAGTTTACCCGTCCAGGTAAATCATCTCTAGCAATACACAGGGAGAGTAGAGACTCGTTTTCGAAATACATAGTTCATTTCTCGTTTATCTACACTGGATACAGAAGTAAGAAAAGAAAGAGAGGCTAGGAGATGGATAGTAATTTATCGAGAAACTAGCAAGTAATTATTGTACCTACATGCAGCATGCTGATTAGTTCCAGTTCAAGGTTTTATCATTTGAATTATTTATGTCTGAGAAAATGACTTGCCGACTTCTACCTCGGTGGGTTTGTGCTTCTGTCAAATATGTATAGACAATTAAGTGTGTTATTTAGCCATCTGAATTATTGTTAAATTATGCAAATACAATAATTGCCTATTTTAGCTACATTGGAAGCACAGTGGCATTAGCATGTTGTCTGATGATTATAGTAGTCAGATGCCTGTGTGGTACAACAGAGACTCTGCCCGAGTCCATTAATTTCAAAATGTTAGCTACTTAATAAAGCACATTTGTTTCGGAATATATTTAAACTCGAACATATTCTACGTAATATTTTTTAGAACAAAAGTGCCGACCTTTGAGGACCTAAATATAACTTTCACTAACCCAAATCGAAGTAATCAATGCATGTTTTGGAAGTTATGTTTATTTTCTCCATTGTAAACTTGCCGTTGTTCAACCGCATATCACAATTAGGTATTAGTAAATAGTAGTTTGTAAGGTGTTCTCATAGGACGATATACCTATTTTGTTTCAAAATTGAAACTTAATTTCAAGGTTAGTCCAAAAGTTGATCATAAGCTAACATCTTTGTAGTAGCATCTTTACGATGTGCGTATAGAATTTCTGAGCCCATTAAGTGTACCCAAATGTACCGTAAATATTCTGAACTTTAAGTTAAACTTTTCTCGACCGGAAGAGAATTTACATCCAAATTAATGAAATCATAGTCCAATTTGATTCGTGCCCATTTGTAATACTGGTTTTGGATCGTGCGTGCCCTAAGTTATTGATAAATATTTCCAACACAACTGTTGATGCCCAAACACCTCAGCACTCCTAATAGCCCAAGTGCTAATTTTGGTAGCACCCCAACTGTGTTTCTGTGTTCGTCGATTTTATTACATCCCACTTTCAGAGGCTTGAAATTCATTCACATCTTCAATGGTTTACAGTTTTTAGCAATATTCTATTCGAATGACATCTAATTCCCTATAAACACTTTCTGACATGAGTGGATATTTTATACCTCATGTGTAAGAGGTAGTCTAGATATAGGGATCACCAAAAGTTCTTCTGCCCTTTTGTGAATTTCTCTTCTGTTATTGTGAAAACTTTGTAACTTTGGATATACTTTTATCGTATTTAATTTCATGATCATCATGTATTGATTATGCTTTGATACAACTTAAAAAAACTTTTAAATTGTTGTTGAGTTTTTCACCTGGTAGATATGATTGGCACAAATTATTATCAAACAAATCTGATCACTCCCACCAAATTTCATAAAGATCAACCCTAAGTATATTGAGCATCCGCGTACCTACTTTTTTATCAGACGGTGCAAACAAAATGTGTTGTATTTAGAGAAACCAAATTATGGAAATGATGACGTGGGTTCAAAGTGTTAATATGAGGCTGCGAAGTTTATGATGACAAGCTGGTGAGCCAAGGAGTAGACAGGAATCCTCATTGTGCAGGGAATGCAGAGGTGAGACTTGGATTAGCGAATCTTGAGGAATTCTATGGCGAGATCTTTGAGATCGTTGGAAGATATTGGAAGGAGCTTCGAAGAGTACAGCAAGCATTATAGTCATGCTAGTTTAAGGCAAAAATGTTAATAAGGTACCTATTCATTTTACCTGTTTAGAGAGCTGTTACTTCAATCTTAATGTCTTTAATATTTTTATAAAATTCTATTGTTAAAAGTTTAGTCTCAGGTGACAATTTTTGAAATGAGCATTCGCGATGACAGTTAAGTCTGCATCATCACTTTTGCTGATATAGCTACCAATAGGTTCAAAATCTTATAGGGTTTATTTAATTTTGTCAATTACTTGTACTCTTTCGACTCTTTCTAGTGTCCATCAGAATTGTTTATTCATCAAATATAGGCACAGCATAACGTCTTGTTGATCATAATGTCAGCTGATCTCAGAACCACTCAGTCTCTATTGAATTTCTGATGTTCTAATGTGAGTCTCGACTCCATTCTCATGAGGTGTAATTTGGTGTCATTATTATCTAGTTATCCGGGACATCACCCGGTCAAGTGGAAGTGTCAGAAGAGAAAGGACTAAGGAGACAGTAGGCGAGAAGGCAGGACCCTGGACTATGATAGTCCTGGGCTTAATGACTGCTGTGTGTGGTCCATTGTACAGATCCGAGTATTCCACAAAGTCTGAGCTCAGTTGTCATCGTTAATTTTAATAGTCATAATATTATGACGGGCTCTCTAAGAACCCACGTTCTTCATATCAAGATTCTGAGGAAATGATCAGGTATTTTGATATTAAGACATTTAGTTGAATTTGTCACTTTAATGTCACCAAAATTCTTTGAAATAATTTATGGGTTGGAAAATGAGTTGGACTCGTTTACTGTCCTTTTATTGATTTCGTTATTTGTTAGGAATATTTTCGAAATGCACTGTTGAGAGTGTAACTTTAGATGTTGCACATCATTTTATTGCAATTTTCATAGTCTTATTGATCATCATCATTATTATCCATCAAAATGTTCAAATCATATTTCATTATCCTACAATGAGATATACCTATGCACCTAAAAAAATGTATTACATCAAGCAGAGTGAATAATACAGTTCTGATGTTGTTCTAAAAATTAGACATTCATTTGCTCTTTAATGTGCTATACAAATAGCTTTCAAAAGTATTGAAATTTATATTCGAGAGAAGCTTCATTCCAATCTCTTAAAATTACATTACCCAGCCACAAACATATACTTGATTTCTCTGCAAAATAAACTAGTGGAATGATGCATACATTCGAGATCAAGCAACCTGCAGAATGTGCTAATTCAGAACCCAACACGTCAACATGTTCAGAATGTTTTGAAAGTATTAACAACCAATTTAGTTTTGGCAAACATCTTACACCCATGTCAATTTATAATTTCTTCGGATACCTTTGTGGCGAATATTATCAACTTTTTTCTAATTCCTTATTGGTAGGTAATATCGAACAAATACATTTTAAATTGGAATGATGAAAACCAGTTGGGTTGGTAAGTCAGTGGGTTCCGAGTTGACACATGTTTAATACTAGTACTTAACACTAAGTAGTTAGGGATATTTTATTCCTTACTTAAGTACCTCCTTGGCAGTATATGTAATTATTAGCCAATTCATCTTGACTAAAATTTCAACAGTTTAACTTTTTTTTTTCGTACAACAAATTGAAGATTTAAATGGAATCCGAACCAGCATTCCTGTTTTAATTTATGCAAAGTAGAGGATTTATCGAAACACCACAAGAAGTAATGTGGTTTGAAAAGAATGGAACGAACTAATATAATTTGGTTTAATGGAACACCCTTGTCTGATTCTTTATGATTATGCAAACTTAGAGTAAAATCCTCGAAAATATCAAGTACTTGGAGGTACCTTTACTTCGTAAATCTGTACATCGTTTACTAGAATGTAGAAATCACTTCTTTGCGAATTTCTTTCGAGGTCTCAACATGGTTCTCTGAGATATGGACAACTATCAGCTAAAAAACGGAAAAGTTTGTCGTGAGCTGTACGCAGCCTAGAAGACCAACACTAAACGAACTTTGCGTGAAAGCATAGTATGAAATCAAATTTATTGATTCACCCAACCAGTTCTGATTCAGGAAACATACAAATCATATAGGAACAGAAAGCTGTGTTTCTATTTGAGAGTGCCCACGCGGCTGGTTAGGAGTGTCGAATGACATCCTCGGTACCACAGAACAGGTAACCACCTATGAAGAATCAGAAGGAAGAGAAGAAGAACTAGACGAAGGCGAAGGAGAAGAATAAGAATCCCATGATGCAGAAGAGGAAAAAGAAGACCATATTATACGTTAAAAGGATTTTCGATTTTGTTGAAAGGGAATGTGTGAAGAACACATACATTGCTAGGATTAACAACGATAACAAGCGCTGAGCACCCAATACCAATCTTCAGCATCACAGAAATGTGGACTCTTCTTCTAATGCGACATTTGATTATATTAAGGTGTCAACTAACACATAACAAAATCCGTGGTTCATAATACAGGGTGGTTGGTCAAACAGACGTCACCATGATGAACCAATTGAACCATAACTTTAATATCATCATACTTTTTCGGAAGACTTTCCTATCATTTTATTTATTAAATTTGTGAATCTGACGGCTTTGACGACCAAAATAAATGTTTTGAACTCTTGCAGTGACATACATTTTGATAAGTTGGACTATATTGATGTTTCTTTAATCCATTGAATGAATTGTACTCGTAATAAAGATTTTAACAAAAATTAATTAAAATATACAGACGAATTTCTGATGTCAATGTCCATAGGTAATTTTATGATGGTCCACAGTATAAAATATAATAAAAAACATCACATACAGTACATCATTTTCGTTTTATCTCTGAATAATCTCGAAGGAGTAGAAGGGATAATCTGTTCTTATTTATGTCCCTTTCTTGAACAGCATTCTTTAATTTTTCTTGTTGTTGATTTTATTTATTTCTCTTATGATTTCATGCTTAGTTATACGGTTATTTACGATATTTATTCTTTTATTTAAGTAGATGGTTATTTATTTTACGTGTCTATTTTGGTGGTTCCATTCGTTTGAGATTTTCGAGTGTTATCCTGATGTCCTATGTTTCATTAATCGACAATGGTTTTATTTATTAGGGTATCGTTTTGTTTGAAATCATATTGACTTCCGGTTTTGATGGACTATTGAAATGTCCTTTTTTTAAAACATTAATTCACCTGTACATATATTAGGAATTATTGGCTACTTGGTTTAGTAAAAAATAAATTGACGCATTAGCAACTCATTTGACAAAATAAGGTAAAAAATGATCAAGTACATTTCTGGTACTCACAATGACTTCAAGTTGGTACCAAATATTATAACAAACATCTATACTTGTGTATAATATGTTCCAGAGGATTACACACTTTTTCAGGAAATAGAAAAAAAAACGAACAGTAGATTAAAATGAAATTAGGACTTTTTCATACATATGGTAGATAAAATCCATGTCCCATGAATTGAAGAAATATCAAAACAGTGGTTCTGAAACTATGTCAAAACCTTCTCCTAGATCAGTAGGTCTAACAGAATTCTGGAGGAGGATGCTTAAAAGACATTTTGAGTTTTTTAATATCATGTTTATCAATAAATTTGGAACTGCTTATTATGTGTTGGGCGGTGCTTTATGTTTGAGTTTGTAATTCCATACTTTCATTATTATATTTTGTGCAGTTCTACATACATTGGTATAGTTCGTTCCAGATCATTGGTCTAGTTCTGCATACATTGGTATAGTTCTATTATATTATCTGGTATGTATATTTCGACTCTGCTCCTGTTGTGTCATCGTCTCTCTTGATAACCACTGATCTAGCATAATGATCCGGGCGCAGTAATTTGTATCTCTAGCGTGTTTTGTAACGCCACACCACGACTCTATCATTATCCACCTTGTCATTAATTTTGATTTCGTCCGGTTCTATATGAACGTTATAATTATGAGGACTCCTATGTAAATGATTCGGTTTTCACTTCTCCGACAAACTCCAAGATTGGCTCTCACTATTAGATGGACTAATTAATCTGGATTATTGAGTTATACTGGTTTTGCAACTCTCTATTATGAGAGCAGTCTTAAAATATATTATTTATTGTTTTGACACCTTATTGTATTAAAAACCGTTTTCACTTATAATAACTGTATTGTTGTTAACTTTAAAATGATAATGAAAAAATGAGACATGATTATTAAAAAATATATTTCTACAGATAGATAGGTACTTTTGGTAATTCGATTTGCTAAATTAAACAAAACAAGCAACATTATTTACATAAAAAAATATAGTGGTACCTTTACAACATTTTATTGTCTAACTACTTAATTGGAAAATATGATTTGCAAATTCACTCATGAGGTACAAGAAACATATCAATTAATTTGAGCCAGTTAAATGTAAACCATTGCTATTACTGTCGCACCGGGATCTTCGATAAAAAAACAGCAAACTTTAAAAAACATCTTGTGGCAAGAAGTGGGTGGGACCCGAAATAAGTACCTATCTGCAGCATGTATAGGATATTGTATCGGTGCTTGGTTGATGCAAAACTGTTGCACAGGACATCGAGAATGTGGACAGTTCTGTTGACGCATAAGCTTTTATAATACGCATAGCCAAATAATCAAGTTTTTATGGCGAAAATGGAAATTCACAACCTTTATGATATATTTAGACCATTTTGGGTATACCTATTTTAGAGGAAATTTTGAGTCGTCTGTCCAACTTAACTCACTAACAATGTAGTCTATTGTGTATACTTAACGTGTAAGTAATGGCGTCTTGTAACAAGTGTTCACTAGTCTCCACTAACAAGTGTTCACTAGGAGTCTCCAATAAAAAAGTGTTCACTTGGCATCTCCACTATACATGTTCACTATGTCACTCGTGTACTTAATTTTAATGAAGCATCTTGGCGTTCCACTAACAAATTGTTCTCTTGCGTTTCCCTAATAAAATGTTCTCTTGGCGTCTCCACTAATAAAGTGTTCACTTAGCGTCTCTACTGGGATATCTCCTAACAAGTGAGAAATTAACGTTCCAGGAAATCTTCCTGCATACTTTTGGTTGTGTTAAAAAAAATGAGAAGAAAGCATAAATCATTATACTTATTACGGCCTACTTACAAAATACAAGAGAGAAAAGAGAACAATTTGACCAATTTCACTGCTCCTTCGTCTACCTTGAGTGCTATACAAGAAGAGGAAGAAACACCATCAGAAGAATGAAATGTATGCCATAAACTTTTATTAATTCTTCTTGGCCAAGTGGCCAGCAACCAGTAAGCCAGCGTGTGAGGCACTCTTTCATAACTTTTACACCTTTACACTGGTGAACACCTGACATCCACTGGGACTTGTACGAAATTATAACCAAGCTCGTTATTATTATCACGGACTTTTTTCAAAATAAAAATATTGTCACCTTTATCTACAGGGGGTTTATTATTATTGTAAAACGGTTTGAACTTTTTATTTTCATGTAATATACAGTGTGTATGCATGATCTTCGTACCATTTTATTTACTTTTTTACCAGTTCAAGTACCCACTTATTCATGTCACTTCATTTAAATATTTCGACGGTTCCCTTCATCTAAAAAGTACTTTATATCGCCACCTACGTATTTCCTTCCTTGTTCTGACCATCAGAGCCGACATTAACCATCTTCTCAGTTCATCCAGCTAATCCTTTTCCTCTCCCTGTTTCTCTCCTAATAGTACTTCTATGTTCATAAAAGTGTTAAATATTTCAGCTTGATTATTATTTGTTCATCCGGTTTTACCTTTCTATACAACACCAAAATCTATGGCGGCTCAAGAACTTTTTACTCTGTTGTTCTTTTTATTCCCCATCAACTGGACGCATCCTTTCTGTCTAAAAACTCGATAAAGTCAACTAGTTATCTTAGTGTTATTATGACATAATTTTAGAGTTGATCTGAAAATATGGTTATTATTCACTTTATTTAAATACTTTACGGATACTAACAGTCTTAGTGAATCTACCGTGGCACTTCCATAGATAATGCTAGTCATTACATAGCACGGCCATGCCTCGGCTAACGCACCGCGCCGCAGGTTTAGCTGCAATGCGGCTAGTAAAAGTATACAATCTGGGAAAAAGTTTTTTAAGGTATGATGAGTGAATCTCTGACGGTGCAATTACAGACCATGGAATTTCTGCTCACTTGGATTGTAACCCAAGTACTCTGGATTGTAATCCAATTTTGCAACTCACAGTGATTTTTCTACAAATACTGTATTTATGTAACAGAAAATAATGTGGTGTTGTTCACACTCCAACTCACGAGCCCTCCCCAATGTTGTATTATAAATATTAACTTACCAATATGAATTTGACTAATCTTATGAATTATTAACATTTCGTTTATATTACGTTTATTTCCGATGTACACATTGGATCGAGTCAAGGCCTCCATAAATGAACCTATTTGTTAACCACGGTCATAATATAAGTGAGGACATAAAAATTGACACTTTATGCTTGAATTATGAGCACTAGTTCAACAAAAAAAATTACGACCCTACCAAAGTATCAACTCGAAGCAGAAAGTAGGTATAACCGTATTACCGTATCAAAGTTATAGAAATAACAAACCCGTTTTAACGAACTCCATCTTAGCTTTACCCACAGTTATTGTTGGATGAAAATATTCTTAGATAACCTAAATATTTATTGGTAAAAAGTGTCATCTCTATGTTGATTTTCCAATATATTATACATAGGACAAAAAATGGTCTTTCGTATGCGTAGGATATTACTAATTTTTGCCTGAATGAAAAAAGTAGTTTCCTTCTTCTCAATTATCTTCGTTCACCAACTAAGAAAGTTCACTTTTTTTTTCATTTTTAAATATTATTTTAAAAGGGGTAACAATTTAGTACTCATATTACCCATCGCTCAAGTACCCAGTCTCTGTCCGTCAACATTGTACAGATTCCATTTAATTTCAAGTTTCAAAAAGTTCAACGGCAAGTTAGTTCCCTCAATTTGGTCGTAAGTGGCAGGGAAATAATTATGTGCCTACCTCTACAGGAATGGCACCCAGCCGCGATGTTGGTATCTCGAGAACAAGGTTCAGCTCTCCTCAGAGGAATAATATTTAGATTTAATTGCTATTCTAATGTTTTCAACGTGAAGGTTGTGCGGAGCAGGGAACGGTATGAACGGGAGGCATCGTGGCTCTGAAATTATAACAGCTATCGCCAAAATATGGTGTTGGCCATACTCAAAACATGAACTACTCGTATTCTGTCTGATTATCTATTTACTGTACGATTATACCTAGCTATGTATAATTATGAAAATAAACCTATTTCATCTTCATAAGCTTACAACAATTGAAACTAGCAACATAATGTAATCCATGCACAATTGTTCACCCCTATATAAGGGTTAATGTAATAAATACATGAGCTCTTCTCACTTTGACATCACGAAACATTAGTAAATAGAAACCAAAATTATTATTAACAAATTAAAATGTAGTTGTGTTCTGAAATTTGAAATTTCGTTTCATATTAATACAGTTAGATATTTATCCCATGAATATCCATTAGCATTTTCCAGTGAACTCTATCGCGAGCCGCATGTTTGTCTGATTTTCTCTTGTCATTACTGATTATTTGTCACCTCTTCTTCTGTTTCCATGGTAACATTATCACTATAATGAGATTTGGTTCTACATACCTAGTAGAACCAAATCTCACCATACACAAGTCTAACTTGCTTCCTAGATAATCCCCTGCTAGCAGGTTTGCCAGGTGATTTCAATATTTATGTCGGCGCTCGGAACATAAATTAAAAATCTTGACCCAAGTGTTGATGCTGTTCATGAAATTAAAGGTTTTAATTTGTAATTCAGATGGACATGATGATGTTTCGAGTATGAGGTAGCTGGATGTTATTTTTCTGAACACTTTGGCTGGATGTCATTCATATTAGTGGTTTGACAAGTTAGGTGTATGGCCTGGTTAAAGGATTAAACAAGCTTGTAAATTCCATAGTTAGCAATCCTAACTAGCCATATCATATACAAGTTTGTTGTATATTGAGTATGAATTGGTTATAAGTCCTATGTGTGTAACTTTTGTATGTATCGAGGTTGTCAGTTCAGTCAAATTAGCGCTATTGAATTTGAGAGTAACGCTTTATAATGAAATCCACAATGTTAAATAATTGGAAATTTAGAACACCCCCTATTGGAAATAAAATTGGTTTTAATTTATTTTTCTATCAAACCTAAAGCTGTAACATTGCTCCCCTGATCACTAGTTACTCTTGGGGAAACAACTGAAAAGGGTAACCCTAGCATGAGCAATCGAGCATCCATTATGGAAAACTTTAAGCTTCCTGCACTGCGGTCATAAATTCGGAACCGCACACCTGTCCTCATAAATTTAAAATTAATAATTATTGCCCTATAATTTTATTAATTACTTCTGCATCACAAAGTGTAAGGAAATTTCGCAACTATTCACACTTCTTCTTCAAGCCCCGCGCTGTTAAGCCTCTAATTTAGACATAAATCTTCAAGCAGGGAACGTTTTCTCTGCGTATGCAAATTATTTTCGACGGAAAACCATAATGAATGGTCTGTTTCCATGCAATTTGCACAAGAACACCGGAACTCTCCTCCGCTATCCTGGAGGTGAAGGTTGGGAGGGGGACGCACAGGAGTAGTCACTGTGAGGTGGCTTTTCTCTGTGGAAACATGTGGACAAACTGTCGTGTAAATATGTATCAAAATGATTAACTCATAACTTTGGGACAAAAACTACAAGGAGTCCTTTGTGCCAAAAGTTAATGAGCACTTAAAAATGGGAACAAAAACTAGCTTTTGATCATAACAACTGTGAGTATGAAATACAAATACCCAAAATAGTCTAAGATCCTGTTTGCATCTCCACCTTACAACTCCAACACCCCCAGGAATGTGTCAAACTTCCGATCAATAGATATCACGGACATAATGCTGATTGATATAAACGATTTCAAAAGTCACTTGCCTATAATGCAGCGAAAAATTTCAAAGTCGATTGAAATCTTGAAATTCCTCCCCTCTGTGCATTGTTCAGAAAAAAGAGGATCAACAGATTACATCACTCTCGGGAGAGCAATTGAGACGAGTCCTCTTCTAATCCAAAATAAGCAACACGACACGGAATAACTCCACTCTAACAACTCTACAGCGGCGTCTAATAACACTACTTAAATTGTATCAAATCAATAGGGGTGGGTTAGGGGATAAAATATTGGACAAGGAAAACTCCCTTGCACTTTGCACCAGTGGTGTGGTGGAGGGAAATGAAGGGGCCTGGTATTGTGGCTAGGTATCAATAGTGCTAAGATAGTGAGGTTTATTTAAGCAAAATATATAATTGTATCGATACATCATTTTTATTGAGCGGTAATTTGAAATTTACCTACATGAAAGGAAAACTAGTTCACATCACATAGGCAGCGCAAATTTTTTTACAATTGAACTTTTGAAAAATTAGTAAATATTCCTAGGACACATTTTCACAATTTCCAATTCTAAGAAATTTAAAGGGCGTTAAAGCAAATCTTCTCTGTTTCTTTAACTCTATGCTGTAATTGCATGACTGAATTTTATTTTTTTTTCAATTTTCATTCAAATACAGAATTTGGTCTCAGCAACTCTATTTCAAGTCATACTGAACATAATTACCAACCCCAATTCAGACCCACTGGATTGCAATTCTATAGTCCAAATTCTTCCCCACACCACTGCTCAACTACATAGACAAGGCTTAAGTCTTTTCAAATTACCCAAACATCCCTCTTCGTAAGCCTCTTGCACTGGAAATTCTCCCCTCCCCTGCCTTTGTGTTCAGTTATTCAAGAAAATGGTTACAATTTATTTCTATTTAAAAAGATCATCTGAGCCTTTGTGCAAGATATTTATGATAAACATCTGATTCTGAATCATGTTATTAAAAAACCACATCTTGAAGATAAACATGAGAGTATTTTATTGAAGCACGTTTTGTTTTACTACATCCAAATTAATATAATCTATTGTACATAATGACTTTTAAATTATTTTTCACATAATATTAGACTTGTTTCAAATTTATAGAAAAATTACAAGCCATAAGTCATTTATCAGCCAACTTACAGTAGTACTACTTGGTCATTAGGTCCTATTTTTGTTGTTTTTCTTTTAATTTATTTATTTATTTAATAATAAGATAACATATACAAAGGTATTCTTCCTAAGCTAAAGTTTCTAAGAAAGCTTGTTGTTGTGAAATTGAAGTAACTTCACAATTGCTACAGACACATTGATCAGTTTGAGGTGCAAAATTATACGACTAGATTCAAACCTCAATTTCATGTATTCGGAGACTAGCACATCGCCAATCTCTAGTCTTCTGAATTCGTTCAACGTAGGTTTTTAAGAAAAAAATTAAAAGTTTTGTCCAAGAAAGTCAAAATTACAAAAGAAAATACATACGAACAAGGTTTAGCGTAAGTATACACGCTCGTTTTGTTTTTCTTGGCGTTGCAAAACTAGCGTTTTGCTTGATTCTTACATGTTATTAGGATACCGATTACTAGGATCTCAAATCGTAGTGATAACACACTCTCTCAACGAATAAGGCGGTGGATTCGTAAACGGGCGGTCGGTTGTTCGATTCCCAAGTATCGCGAAATAGCAGTAAGGTTTTAGGATCTTGGAAAAGCAATAATTGTAAAATTTATAAATCCTCTCCTCTGTTATAGATCGTTCTCAACTCGATGCATCGTTACCAGCCCAGGATACACCTGATCAAGTGGAGGGACCAAGGGGCCCGTCCAGGATTTGGAGCTGGAGCAGTATCGAACCTATGTCTTCCCGGAGTCCGTGTTCACCGCGGTCACTGCCTACCTACAAATCAGCTAGTAAGTAACCATACAGGTTCATTGGTTTCCAAAATTCAACTAGTGAGATAGCCTTGTTGATATGGTTTACCAAAATTGGCTCGTAAGTAACCCTGTTCATATTAGGTTACCAAATAAAAAATTCTCAAGTAACCTTTTTCATTTTGTCGTAATTTACCAAACACGCGATTTTAGAAACCATGTATCGTTAAGACAGTGGATTTGTAACTTTAAGGTTGGTGATTCGACTTCAACCTGTTTACATGTCCCCTTTTCTTTCTTTTCCAGATTACCAAATTGAAGATAGATAGTAATCCATTTGCCAAAGGTTTTAGAGATTCATCAAGACTGACGGACTTTGACCGGTGAGTTTCTATGTTTTTTTTTATTACCAAATCACATTACAATCGGAAATAAATTTTAAGTATGTGCTTTGATAGTTGCTGGGTACATCTGCGCAACTTGCTATCAAAATTAAATTTGAAGTGGCTCTTTAGAAACACCTGTTGCTATACATTTAAACGACAAACAGGTAGCTACTTTAGATAAGATCCTGCTAGCACCAATAAATGGTACCTACATTAAATTCAAATAAAAAACAAATAATCCCCATCAGAGATTCGAACACACCTGGAAGTCATGTAAATTCCTGCATTATTTAAACTCCAATGCACTAAACCAATGTCGTAAAACACTTAACCAAAAAGCATAAATAAAATTAGTCATGGAGCATGTAAAACAAAATCATTCTCTATCTCTGTTGATCCAACAAACCACGCTGTTTTCTGTAAGATTAAGCACTTGTGGCTTTGTGTATGTTTTTGTCAAGGGGTAAAAGGGTTTCTTATCCTAATTCGTCAAATGTCGAGTCACCTGTCAGGTGGGCATCAAAACCCTTCGTCCAGGTGAAGGTCCCGGCTGATCATCACACACAACTAATGTATGTTGATTAGCTCAGAGACCTGAGTAGCTACCCTGCTGGGGAGGGCCAACGATTATTTGGTAGTCATGCAAGTAATCCGACCAGTGACGAGTCTGGGAAACAAAAAAAAAAAAAAAAATTGAGAGATATCCATCCATGTTTGTACTCAAAATATTAACTCCTGATCTGAGATCTCTATTTTTTGCTATGCCAGAAAATTTATTTTGAGATAGCTAGATTATAATAAATTTTCTGCATAGATCTAGCCCAAACAGATAAAATTCCTTGCTGTTTGCTATCTTAATTTATTAAATAAGATGATCTTTTATCATAAAACTTTACAAGTAAAATAGAACATAAATTATTTTGTTTGAAAGTTAACTAATCTATTAATGATAATTTTCCTTTGTATACTTTTCTGAGGAAGTACCTCCTTGTGGATCAAGTTAATGATATCCTTCACTGAAAAATTATTTGGTCTGGAAGACGTCTGGATGTCTGAAGATGAATTTGGTAATCTTCCCCACTCGATAATGAATTAGGTGAAGCGATCAGATGTACGAGATAAAATTCTTCCCATGCTCATGCGGTTCAGAAAGATGGTTTGGAGTGATAGAGCTACGGTTTCAGGGCCAGACTGAAAACATTTTTTGGAGTTATTTGGACATGGATTTGGGGTGAGGGAAATATATCACATAATTATTATATGGACATTATTATTTTGAATGGTAAAAAGTGTTAACTTTCATTAAGAAAAAATGGTAAGGGATGATAACTATACCTATGTCATCAATATTGTAAGAATGTATAAGAATTCCTCAAATTTTGTTTTGAGATTTTGTTCAATTTGGTATGGGTGAAAAGAGACTGTTCTGATATGTCTCATTTTAAAGACGTCCCTGCCTTGATTGCCTCCGATTGAATCCTCGGAATACATTATGAATTAGTATATTAAACTGATTGTCATGGATTGATAATGATTGATTTGGTCCGTGTTAGCTACCTTTTTTATAACTCTTGAGAAAACAGTAGGAACCAAAAGAAACCTATTACTACATTTTTCAGTCATTAGCTATAAGCACTGAGACATTATTACAAGCACTAAAATGTTGACAGGTGTAAATGTCAATCCAGAGGCCAAAATGATGCTCTCTTCTACACTTTTTGTTATAAATTGAAATGTTCAATATTTTTATGTACAGTTTTGATAATTCCATGTCGGATTATTGTTCAATCAGACTATATGTATTGGTTTTACCCTTCTTTTTACAAGAAACATTTGGGCCTACGATAGAGATTTCTTGTAATAAAGCTTCTTTTCTGGCATATAATTCAGAGAACCATAAAGATACTATTCATTTTATGAATGGAACAACTTAATACGAGTAGAAATAAGTACATCTTTCAAATAATCATAAAAGTTTTAAAATGATTTTGAATTTCAGCACGAAGGCTAATCATTTTCCGTTCAAGGGTTTTATTGAAAAGTTGTCTATATTTTTATCCACTTTTTACTCCATCTGATGTCGAGGGGGATTGTTTTTAGAAAATGATGGGTGCTGTTAATTAATTCAACATGGCGTTGTTTAAATAAGGAGGGGAGTACCGTGGAAGGGGGAACAGTATGTACTGTTGTAATTGAGTAATTTGCTGTCCCCATCCTTGTATTTCTTGTTGCTAGTGCAGAGTCAACACTGTGATGGAAGCACAATGTTGTACTATCTCAAAATCAGAGCCAGTGCTATTGTAGTTCTATCACATCCACTAATTTGTACAGAAGAATAGTTTTTGTCACTTCCACTAATTTGTACAGAAGAATAGTAGTTTTGTCACATCCACTAATTTGTACAGAAGAATAGTAGTTTTGTCACATCCACTAATTTATACAGAAGAATAGTAGTTTTGTCACATCCACTAATTTGTACAGGAGAATAGTAGAATGATAATTTTATTTAAAGTCAGCTTTTTAGTTTGAAAGTTTGTTATTTCAAAATAAAAATTCACAGACTCTTCCATCCGATCTGTTCTTTCATCCTTGGTTTGATTCATAATTATCAGAAAACTTGGATTTTTACCTTTCTGGTCTTCTTTGTGAATTACATAATAAATTGTTCACATAGAAAATGCAACATTGCAACAAATTACTCCTCATAATTATACAATAAATTACCAGGCTAGACTCCAGTAGTAAGAGTAATTTTTAGCAAACGCGAGATTTGTGATGAGAGGATTCAAGAAATGAGAAGCTAAACAGGGCCAGTTTCAGATTAAAAATTCTTTTGACCATTGTCTTTTTAGTGTCTCTATTTAAACATAACGTCTCTACCTAACCTACTTTTAGAATAAAAGGGATTTCGAACTTAATCATAGTTAGAAACTAAAGTAATTCATTGGCTAATTTGGAATTTGAACAGATGAATGAATTGATTAATGGTTGAAATTTTATTGTTTCTCGAACTTCCTCTCTTATCCGAGGCCCTGGGCTAGAACAATATTCTTCATGAACATTTGCTTTCAAAGTTTGCTTTCTAGGTAGACATACAATGCATACTGTGCCACATTGAATCTCTATACGTCTTAACTTTCTAAAGTTAAATATGTTATATTGTTTATTATTTTGGCTTTCTTTGAATTTTCAAAATTATTCTTTACTTTTCTTAATACATCCTATAGAATGTTATGGAATAACACAAACTAAATTCAGTTGTGATTAATTACCACAGCTCAATTTCCTGAGTACTAATGAATGGTACTCTAATTTCTTCACCGCCCTTCAGATTTGTCTTATATCTTGACCCCCCCGACTGCACGTCCCTCCAGCCCTGATCCCTTGCTCCTCGGTTACCCTACGAGGTGTAAATTCAGTCGCGCGGTTCCGCAATATTAAACTGTTCTCCTTTGCCCGGGGCTCGAAGCGTTTAGCAGAAAACATGTTCAACCTTCTGGTCGGTGTCTGCCCTGTCATTAGAGCGGCCTCAGCGCCTGGACACCGCTCCAACCGGTTTGTGTGAAGGTGCGCTCCGAACTGCTGTGTCCAAGCAAATTAAATTGTACTTTATAATAGCTACGAGTAGCCTCGTATTGATGTGGCTTTGATTGATTATTTAATGATAACTGATAACCATGTATCTGTTTTCACGTTTTTGATACAAGTTCTCAGCGTATGTCCTTGTTCATCTTTGTAAATAACATATAGTATATTATATCAAGCCGTTATTATTTATGTATACATATTTACAACTTGTAATCTTTGCAATTTACATTGAAGGTACTTATTGAATGTATATTATTCATATGTATACTATACTTAATGAGTTCAAATATATGATATCAAATAT
>CM044956.1:14413252-14477723 GCA_024516035.1 Bactericera cockerelli | reverse complement strand
TAGAAAGATTTTTAAATAGACATATATTTTCTTTGAACGAAACTTAAAATTAATAGGTCTACCTGCGTTGGTTAAAACTTTTGATAAAGCAATAAGATGTCTTCGTCTAAGGGAAAGTATTTTTTTTCCTTTTAGGCGCTCTAACTCTGCTGGGGCAGGTCGTTCGTGCCGATACAGACATTTGATTTCTAAGTGCACTGGTAGTCAAGTGGTTAACGCGCTAGTCTGGTAATCCAGTTAGCGTAGGGATCCGTTGGTTCGAATCCCACCCAGTGCATGAGTTTTTCCTCATTAATTTGAGTTTATGACCACATGATAATGAGACTCTGAGGGTTAGGTGGTAGAAAATGCTTTGAGCATTAACCTCGCCTAGTGGTTACCTCCCACTAAAGAGTGTTATTATTATTATTATTATTATAAGATATCTAACATTCTATTTAAGGTTCATGTAGGTCAGGCTTCTGTCCACTTATAAACAAAAGTTTGAATTTGAGTATTACAAAATTTAATGTATGATAAAAAAACACATAATTATAACTGCAAATATTCACAACGAAGAAAAACGCTTGCTGAAGATACATAAAGGAAACTGGACATAACAAAATTCAGACCACTCTACATACGAAGTACATACATAATTATTACATATTATATTCCTTCTACTACTATATCGCACCCTTAGTATTATATCATGACATGTCAAAAAAGTGTTTTTTTTGGGAAATGACAAAACAAAGTTTGAATGTTTATAATTTCAGAACGGTTTGCTCAATTTAAATGAAAAGTATCTTGAAGGAAACTATGAAGTGTTGTTGTTCATTTTTAATGAAATTTCATATTTTTTATTTTTATGTATTATGAAATAATTTAGTTTGAAAATTATTGGTTTTGATATGTCTCACTCTATCGTACTGAATTTTATTATTTTTTGTGAAAAACTGTAACATTTGAATATATCTTTTTTTAACACAAAAACCCAAGAATTATTATGAGATATGTCAAAAATGGCTCATATTTGTCTCATTTTAGCACAAAATTTAATTTTCATTTTCGTACTTGTAACATTGTAGGTATATTTGTATCACAAAAAGATTGTGATTATAGGGTATACACAACCACACTTCTGTCCGTTCCTCTTTTTTTATACCTTGTAGCTATTAATTAAGAACATCCTGGAACAAATAAAAACTAATATTATTACAAAGAAAATCAAATTTGTAACTTTTATTTTTGAAATAACTACAAATAAAGAAATAAAATGGCTTCTTACATAAGGCACAAAATTTGTAATAAAGAACACCAGTATCAATTCTTATACCTAGCATGAGTAACAATACTTATACCTAGCATGAGTAACAATTCTTATACCTAGCATGAGTAACAATTCTTATACCTAGCATGAGTATCAATTCTTATACCTATCATGAGTATCACTTCTAGTACCTAGCATGAGTAACAATTCTTATACCTAGCATGAGTAACAATACTTATACCTAGCATGAGTAACAATTCTTATACCTAGCATGAGTAACAATTCTTATACCTAGCATCAGTATCAATTCTTATACCTAGCATGAGTGTCACTTCTAGTACCTAGCATGAGTAACAATTCTTATACCTAGCATGAGTAACAATTCTAGTACCTAGCATGAGTAACAATTCTAGTACCTAGCATGAGAATCAATGAAAATAAGACAGAGTACATGAAAATTACGAGAAACCCAAGAAATACTACTACATCAGTAAACATAGACAATAACACATATAAAGTAGTTGACAGATTCAAATATCTAGGTACACAACTAAATACAGAAAACTCATTGCAAGAAGAGATTAAAATCAGAATCAATAAGAATATACCAAACCATAATTGTTCCTATACTATTAAATGGAAGCGAGACCTGGGCACCTACTAAACAAATAGAACAGAAACTTCAGACTTTTGAGAACAAAATATTGAGAAGAATTTTTGGCCCTACCAGAGATGAGATAACAGGACAATGGAGAATTAAGAAAAATGCTGAAATCTGGCAGTTATACAATGAAACCCTGATAACAAACCGAGTAATCCAGCGAGGTTAAGACTTGGATGGGTGACCATTCAAATTCTAATTCTCGTGACGCTGGCTTTTCCCGGCCCTACTCAGGCTGGGTGAGGTCAATGTGAGTAGCAGGTTTGTGAGTTTCCTGCGAATGGAGGGTAAAACCCCCGTCGTGATATGACCATGGCAGTTGAAAGCGACGTTAAGCCCCACTTAAAAAAAAAAAAAAAAACCGAGTAAAAATAAACATCATGAGATGGGCTGGTCATGTGGCTCCATCATACGAATAATTCCATTCCATAATAATTCCATCATACGAAAAACTTTAGAATTGAATTACGAGGAAGGAAGAAGTAGAGGAAGACCGAGAAGAAGATGGGAAGACAATGTAACGAAATGGTATAATAAAGACAGAGAACAATCACCCACATCAGAAGAGAACTGGATAGAAGCAGCAAAGGACAGAACAAGATGGAGGAGGATGCTCGTGAGAGGTTTTGGGCCTTCAAGGCCTGCTACAACCAGCTAGTAAGTAAGTAAGTAAGCATGAGTATCAATTCTTATACCTAGCATGAGTATCACTTCTTATACCTAGCATGAGTATCAATTCTTATACCTAGCATGAGAATCACTTCTAGTACCGAGCATGAGTAACAATTCTAGTACCTAGCATGAGTAACAATTCTTCTACCTAGCATGAGTAACAATTCTTATACCTAGCATGAGTAACAATTCTTATACCTAGCATGAGTAACAATTCTTATACCTAGCATGAGTATCACTTCTTATACCTAGCATGAGTAACAATTCTTATACCTAGCATGAGTAACAATTCTATACCTAGCATGAGTATACGGACAACTAGAAAAATTCATACAATGGGTTTTTGGTAAAAAGAAAGATATCACACTAAAAAAACTAGTTCTGAAAAGGTTATGTCGAAAAATCAGAAATATTTTTTTGTTTAGAAAGTAACAAAACCAAATTTACGTCGTTGTTATGGTCTTTCACTACAGATCCTCACTCCTTGATAGCTGAGGCACGACTGAAGGGAGATGTCCTGTTTTTGACCAAACTGATTCTTCAAATATCTTCGAAATTAAAACCATAACTGACGTCATAACTTTTCAAGGGGTGGGGATAGAGATGTTATTGTTTTCTTATAAGAAAGAGCGTATTTTTTTACATACCGTAGCATCAAAATCTCAAAATCCGATTTTTTTGAGATGTCATGTTATAATACTAAGGGTGCGATATGTACTACTATTGAGTGCGAAAAAAAATGATGATATGGAGAAAAAAACATCTCAGAAGATTCTATCTGTTTTTCCGTAGCGTTTAATATGGCCGCTTGCATCCCCGGATTCATCTCCATAATGTACCTTTTTGCATAGTACGTGAAAGGGCAAGATTATTCCATGGCTAAAAAAAAAAATCTCCATATCAAGATTCCATTTTCAAAGTTCCAGATCATAAAATAAAAAGTAAGATTTTTTCCACAGCGTCCCTCTTAAAAAAATACAAGGACAGGAACATGTTTTGAAATTTAAATTTCTCTTCTGCAGTCTTTCAAGAATTAACATTTTTTTAATCTCTATTTTCTCTCTTTTTATTGCCATTTTAATTTAAATAGAAAAAAAGGTACTGCAGCTTTATTATGGCCTCCTCTTTTTTTCTTTCCCTTTATCTCTTAATGAAATTTATCTTGAATATTTTTTATGTCACTTACTAAACAAAACAGAAAAAAAAACGGATTAAAAAATGTAAAATGAGTACGTGAAGAAAATGGTAACTCAACCCTCTGAACTTTCCCCTCTGAGAAAGTTCTGGTACTGCAGGCTGCACGAGGCTTGGGGTATTACTTTTTACTCATCTTCAGCTGTGCCATTCCTTATTTATTTTAAGTTCACTTGAAACTAACGATTGGTCCATGGTTAAAAAAAACCCAAAAATTAACAAAATAGCTTCTCCTTAGATTATTTGGACCAGCAACAAAAGTATTCCTATCTATTTAAAATGTCCACAAGCTTAGGTTTACTATATTAGAAAACAGACATATTTCGACCTATGGCGTCTTCAGTGTTGTTCAATTAAAAATTGGTGTTTTTATTTTTCAATAATCAAATGTGTAAAACTTAAGTTCTCTTTAAACGTCTATTCCTAGGAAGGTCCCACCATACCAATGGTCTTTCTTAAATTTAATTGAACAGAACAAGCAAATTGTAAATGAAAGGAAAACTTAGAAAATAAACATATTAATCTCTGATTAAAATTACGTTCTACTACTATACTACTAGTTTTGTTCAACTAATTGTTAATCAAATTAATTCACTCTTCATCATCACTTTGAAAAAGCGCAAACTATTTCATCAAAACATCAGCCTCCGAAACACGCTTAGATGATGAAGGTGCAAAAATGATTGAAGTCAGACAAGTTGATAATGATGGTCTGGAAAGTTTATTTATCATGCATGAAACTCTAGAAAACAGTTAAAGTATATCGTGCCGGGTGGCTTGTGATTTTACACAACAGAGGTGCTGCTAACATGGTTTGAATTCATATTGATCGAGATTCGAGAGGGCCTATGTAATGGGCCTTTAACTGTTAATATAATATGATTCCCGCGCAAACCCGAAATAAATAGTTTCTACCAATTCAGTTAAAAGCTTTCTATATTCCCATTTTAATTTTTTTTTTATTAAGGTGCTTAATTTTAACACTTGAGATTCTCACTATCTGCACACTTCGGTTCGTTTTTCAGTACAGAGAAAGAGAAAATTTTTTTACGAAAATAATGTTATTGCTTTCCGAGTAAATGAGTTTGAAAACTTACTTTTCTTCAAATTGCAGTCAAAATAAGTAATTCCGTTAATTCAAAATTAACAAGTTAGTGTTACTTCTCACGATCCGCCACCAATTATACCGTGTAACTATCCATTATATTTCGTGCATATGCAACTATATACTTCCCTATCATATTAACCACTATATATCTCTTATAATACATGTATACAACCCATACATATACCTACCCATGAGCACCGGGTTCCCACTAATAACAGTGTAGTAGGATGTGTAAGGTGTTGTATGTGGCGGCATCATCAGAGAGAATTCTGTACTGTGGAGAGAATCGCCCCCAGGTCTCTAAGCTGTGAGACGGGTACCAGGGCTGAGCTACCCGTGAAAACGAGATCTTCAATTCCGTGTTCATCGGTGATTATATGAATGAGATAGGTGATACCTACCATTGATCCTGGGAGGTTGAACAGTTGGAGACATGGTGGTAACTCATGTTAGTATATTGCACAATTTTCTTAAATGAAAATTGCAGAGAGATGCTGATGCGTGCTAGTATTACTCCATTTACTGGGAAGGAAACAATTGGAAAGATTATTTGCTCAATATTTCTTGTTTGACAAATAATAGCAAAGAGTACCATACTAGAGTATTTTTTTTTTTTTTTTTTTTAAAAAAGGTAATTTTCGCGGAGGAAATCCCTCATGCCATAGCGTACTAACTTATGCCATACATCCATGACTTATTAATTATAATATTGAATCTTCTTACGTCAAAGCAACGTAGGGTAACGAGTAACATAAATATTATTTCATTGACTCAAAAAAAAACAACAACAACAACAAAAGAAGAAAAAACACGAACACTACGACTCAGAAGTTTTAAACATCCTGGTCAAAAAAATACGAGCGTTGTAAAATAAATATTAAATACCGACATGAGTATTTGTGTTAATGGGACCCGTTTTTTTGTGTCTTTCGAATTAAGATGTTTTATATCTGAAAATTATGTTCCTACTAATTACTCGTGATAATTATTAACCACATTAAACCGTTTAGTCACAACCATCACCTGGAGGTCTTCAATTCTTCACCTGTCCTTCAGGTTATTATCTCCGGTTTCATCGGTTGAAAAATATTTTCTTCGTTTTATTTATGTTTCAATCATGCAGAGTACAGAAGTATTCTTGTTTGGGTCATTTCTAGTCGGTTTTTTTTATTATTAGAAAAAACACATGAATTAAACGAGTTTAATGTTGAAGTTAATTAATTTAACTGTTGTTTTATGGATCTTATACGTTTTCAGTAACTAATCTGTCTATTAGGAACAAAAACGTATTTGACATGTAATTGAACTAGATACGAAAATACTAAAATACTACAAAAGATAAAAAATAATTGAACCAGATGAAAAAAACTTTCATATTTATCAATATGATCCGTTTAAAATTTATTATACTTGATTGAAAAATGTCTCGTTGATCTTAGTACATTTTTGTTCTCACAGTGGAAAAGTATTGAAGATTGTTGAGATATTTCTACTACACGCTAAAAAAAGTTTTTTCAAATTTGATTCATAAAGTTTTTTTATGCTGAATCTGCAGGGTTTATGAAGAATTTTCCGTTTTTTTTTCAAATTTCTTCATAAACCATGCAAATGTCAACGTTTTCATAAAATTGTGGTTAGCATAAATATCGATCATGCAGATTGATTCATAAAATATGCAGAATTTTATCCGTGACGTCATCAATAAGGATTTTTGTGCAGAATTCTGCCTGATTGTTTTTTTGAAGGGTCTTTTGTTTTCATAAATGATGCTAACTATCAAAAAACAGTTATGAAAACCAAAAAAGTGTGTTTTCATAAAGTTCAAGATGGACAATATCATGAAAACTTTTATTTAATAAGGTTTGATTTTCATAAGTTATGCTAACCTATTGAAGAAGAAAAAGAAGAAGATGCTACCCTATTGAAGAAGAAGAGTATATGTTACCTATATAAATACCTATAGGATATAATAGCGCCAGTTAAATCCAAAAACCACAAAAATACGTTCAATTTTCTCACCAACATGACCATCTAATATATTATATTTATAGATATTCTTGGAATATGGTATGGAATATCGGACAAGAAGAAAACATTCTTCTTTTACTCTGTCTTTTGCCGCTCAAATATGCAGAGTCGACGTTCATTGGTAGTACCTACCTATAATATATTAGATAATATAATTCTTGGAATTTGATCATGACGTGGTGAAACCTTGAATGTATATTTGTGGTTTGAGGATTTACCTGAAGCGCTTGATAAATTATAAAAATAACTTGATTTTTTTAGAAAGACATTAGGCCGAGTCAATACCTGCGTTGAGTTGAAAGGTAGCGGTTATATAAGTAATACAACCGCTACTTTGTGTGTGTTCAAAGGTTATAAAATCATAAAAATATTGAAAACAGTAGAAATTAAAAGAATACCATAGGGCCTGTTTTGTGGGTTTTAAGAAATATATTAGGTATCTATACCTATTAATAGGTATTCACATCATATTAATATAGTTATTTGGGTCAGTTGTTGATGACATTCAACCCCATGCAATGGGTCTGTTGTAAGTTGTTGTTCAGCAGAAACCAGCTTTTTTTTAAGATTTGTCTACCCTGGAACCGCGTTACCATTACTTCGGGGTAGGAAATCTTACAACCATGCCATTCCTACAGCGAAAATTTTCTGCTAGAAAAGTCCGCCACGGCCAGGATTCGAACCTGCAACCTTCGGATCGAAAGACAATGGACTTAACCTCTCGACCACGGAGGTCGGCATCATAAACCAGCTTCCAGCTACTCACATATTATAACTTTCATGCAGTGAATTCTTAAAGGCTGCATGACATCAAAGAAGCTGCGCTAAACGTTTAGGCAGTAGGATGTATAGATTATTGGCAACATGAGCTATAAGCATAGATTATGTTTAATTCGCAGAAAAAACGTTGTCTTGCTAAGTCTGTACAACTTTCATGCAGTCTTTTTAAAGGCTGAATAACATTATGAAAAAGAAAAACGTTTATGCAGTAAAATGTATAGACTACGCAAAAGATTCATATAGTGACAATGGCAACATAATCTATTAGCATAGATTATGTTTAATTAGCGTAAAAAACGTAGTCATGCTAAGTCTGCACAACTTTCATGCAGTCTCTTCAAAGGCTGCATAACATTTATGAAAACGGAAAACATTTATGCAGACAGATGTATAAGTTATGCGAACGATTCATAAGAGGAAATGGCAACATGAACTTTTATGTTTAATTAGCATGAAAAGCTCAGTCATGCTAAGTCTGTATAACTTTCATGCGGTCTTCTCAATATCATGAAAATGGAAAACTATTATGAAGAAAGATGTACAATTTTTGAAGAATTCGCATATTTGTCTCTAGATCTCATGAAAGGTTATGCAGAAGATTCATAACATGTTTTTAATCATGCAGAAATTGCCTGACTGTTTTTCAGTTTGCATGAACTTCATGAAAGCGGATGCCTCGATTCCTTACGACAAAACAATGAAATCTCTAGTCATTAGTGTGCAGACTCTTCTCCTTCTCTCAATCTTTAACGATCGTACGTTTGTTCAATTTTTTTAGCTCTTTAAAACAATTAATTATTGATAAATTTTCAAAAGTTGTGTTAAAAAGTGAAAAAAATGAAGAACGAACAACGAACAACGAACTACCTGTTATCACCTGTTTATTTTCAAGTCATCGTCATACAGATACTTGAAAATAGGTACCTAGTTCTCGTGCGAGAGATGGGGGGGATAGAGTTTGCACCTAATCAAAGCCGGTTTCTACAAAATCGCGGCCGGCCGGTAATTGTAAATAACCTTTTTTTTTATTAAAGTGGGTAGGTATAAATAGTTCTTGTGGTAATATATAAATTCATTTCCAACTCCAACAGTACTCCCTAAGATACCAATCAACCTCCCTGCTCGTCCGTAATAATAAATTTGCATAATAATAAATAATATACCTTTCTCTTGAGTGTGTTTTCTCGTTCAAAGTGTTTTTGATCTAAGTGGTAAATAAAATCAAATCAATTCTTTTTTTAATAATACCTACCGGTGAATAAATAATAACAGTTTCAACACTTGGTTACATTAACAATTTCAAAGTTCCTGTATAAGTTAGTTTCAAAGTTCCGGTCGGTAATGTAGGTTTTAAAAAAATGTAAAACCTTGTAAATAATAATACCTAGTATAATAATTTTAACATAGTGAAGGGTGAAGTTTTTACTAATGAATAAGAGTGAACATTCATATAAGTTTTAACATAACTTGAAATTACTAGTATAGTTTAACTTTAGAAACATGTTGAATTTAATTTAAATAGACATAAATTTCAATTTCTATTTATCCCTGTACGTACCTACTTTTGTAAACAACTATTCATCTCTGCATAACCTTCTGAGACCATGGAGTCATTAGTAACAACTGGCGATCTTCTTCGACAATGGGACCTAGCAGAATACGTAGAATTGTTTGAAAGTAAGTAGAAAATTCATACTTCAATTTATTACTGGTGATGTTTAACCTAAAACCAACCAAAGCATACTGTGAGAACAAATAAACTAATCGCCATTTTCTTTTACTATCAATAATAAAATATTAAATTTGACAAACTAAAAATAATGGTTAAAAAAAGTTGTTATTCAATGGTACAAAAGGCTAGCAGTCTTAGGGATTGAGAAATTGCACTATTGCCAATTTGAAATCTTGAAGATTGCCATTTGTTTCAGTCATGAAGAACATTAAGAGACTTATTAGCCTCAAAAGTTAGTAGTGTTTCTATCTTTTATTAATTAGTTTCATCTTTCTATGTTTCAGGACACAAAATAACTCCGCAACTCCTTCGAGTGCTGAAAGAAGATCAGTGTTACAGGTTGATAGACTGCATGGGTGACGTCATGACATTAATGCAAAAACGAGATCAATGGGTGCAGGTAAGATCGACTTTCAATACAGATGGTTTTAAAATGAGATTTCCCTTGATACCGAGTGTGTGTGGGTGGGGAGGGGGTTAGAACCTTGATATAACGTACCTCGATACAGCGTAAACCTTGATATAACGTTGAAATCTTACTTTCCCTTCCTCACAGAATAGGAAAACTCTATACAATGTAAAAGAAAACAAAAGGTGAACTTACCTCTAAACAACGTAATTTTCTGGACCTCTATACAACGTAATATTTTAAGTTTAGGAAGTCGAGTTTTCACATGCGCTGACTCCTGACATGACTGATAATGCTTTTACTATACTTGAAAAATAGGCCATATCCCTTGAATTACGGTATGTCGAGGTTCTACTGTACCTTCATTACTCACGAGTCCTTTCTACATGTGTGTGTACTCATGTGTGCGTGTGGGTTTTATTGCTTAAGCAAGTTGATGATGGCCGCCAGTTTTTGATTCAATTCGTCTTTTTCCCAGGATACGGAGAACACGCAGAACACGGCGGTCACAGATAACGTACACTATCAGACAGCAGCAACGTTATCTTCTGACGCTACACCAGCAGCAACGTTTTTCTCCAATGTGCAGTTATCTGCTGACACGGACAACTGGAATGCAAACGTCCTCACATCTACGCCATCTTCGTCATGGACCGAGTCCCAATCCTCGCAATTTACTAATTGGACATGTTCCACTAATTCAAATACCAGTAATGTGTTCTTAGATTCCCCCTCTTTCAATGACTCTCTCAGTGGGTCACTTGTGCAAAGTCCTCCAGTAATGCAAAACACAAGTACTCCAAGCCAGGAGTACTTGGTAATTGATTCAAATTTTGTAAGAGCATCTTTAGAACATAGCCCTTCTATGAAAGCTTATCTTATTAAAAGCAAATTGGAATCCAGCCACGAAAGACGTAATGTTGCCCGTACAGTAATAGAGAGAATTTTGTCTCCATGTCCCGAAAGACATATATCTAGTGTTGAATATACATTGTTGGCCACCCAAATTTGCTCTTTATTCCTAGAAGAAGCCAAAGCTTCTTGGTATTCTCCCTATAAACCTCCAACCGACGTGTCCCCAAAAATTGTCGCCAGTGGACTTCTTTACGAAGCGGGCAGACGGTTGAGACAAAAAACATTAAAAAATCAAGGGAATGAAGTAGTAAATAAAAGAAGGAGAAGGAGCTCGGTCCAAATGACATCTGATGAAGATTCTGCTGCCCATGGAGTCACCAAGGATGTCTTCTCTGAAGTTGGTAAGTCATAGAATAGAATATACTTTTTTTTTTTAGGTAGGATTCAACGTCGCTTTCAACTGCTAAGGTCATATCACAACGGGGGTTTTACCCTCCATGCGCTAGGTTTACCAATTCTAGCTACTCACGTTAACCTCACCCAGCCTGAGTGGGGCCGGGACTAGCCAGCATCACATGGGTGATACCTGGATGGTAACCCATCCAATTACCATCTATGCGCGACGTTTCTTAACTTGAATATAAAATAGTTCAGAATTGAAAAATAATGGGGGTCTATTTCGATACTTTTTTGATATCTATAACTTTTTCGTTACGTTTTTAATGAAGGAAGAAGGAAAGTCTCAATTTTTCCATCACTTTCTCTTTTTTATCTCTTGCTAATTTTCTCTCTATTTCTGCTTTCAGAATCACCTTGCAGTGGATATTTGACGTGGTTGCAAGGAGTGACTGGGCAAGAAGATTTGGAAACAATCACAAAGAGATGGCAGGATACGTCTGCTGTACGGATGGCCTGCTTGTCGGAGGGAAAACCCAAGTACACATCAATCCTGGAGTACTTTCAGACATTCCCGGTCTTGAAATCCTCCTTGGGAGCCAGACTGTTTGAAATAGACTTTGAGCATCTCTATCCAGACAAGGCAGACAGCCTCTTCAAGGCAATGCTTGAATTGCGACCAACCATACTCCATGTAGCGGTGAATACAATGGCGTCCCTGCGAGACAAAGAAGCATGTTCCATCCTTAGGAATACTTTTGATGCAATCACGCCCGACAGTAATGTGGACGCGATGAATGCACAGTGTCTTCTTTTTCTTCCATTTATAACCGACACTCCCAGCCAGAAGACAGTGAGGAAAGAATCTTGGAAGCCATCACGAACAGAAGTACGGAATGGATTCATCTTACAGGTACTTTCCTCATCAAATTTAATTAGTGAAAGGCTAAAAAAAACAGAGTTTGCACTTCAGAAGAAGAGACCCATACTACCTTATGTTTTGTATGTGGGGAACTTCACAAATCCTGAATCCATATATGTAATAGTTGATGACATTATGTTTGAAAGACAAACCATATTGGATGCAGTACATTTGTGTTTTCAAATATTCTTTGTGTGTCACACTCATTACCCAGAAGAGAGCAATCACATTTGGCTTGCTCTCCAGAGAGGAGTCTATCAAATTAAAACAGAACATGATAGACTTCATTCCCCATGTAAAACTCTTTTAACAAATTTAGGTCTTCAGGCACATATCTAGGGAGTAGATTTGCAGGGATGAATAGAAATTGAAATTTAAGGTTCCTTTATTGTTTTTAAAAAATGTTCATTTGTTATGATTGTAAGAAAGAGTTTGATAATGTGCCTAAACTGATAGACCACATTAAACAATCTTGTATTGCACGTAAACGAAATGTAATAGCACAATATACGTGTGGCCAAGAATTTTGCTTTAGGCATTTTTCCTCATCAAATTCGTTACGTCGCCATTTATTAAGTCAGCATGTTCATCATTTCTTAGATGAAAGTTCGATGGTACCAGAGGCTAGATATTTAGATTCTGTTAGTCTTGATCCTGGAACCACTATAAGCCTTGCTGTAAACGCAGAATTGACACTAATTCTGAGTGAAACAAAAAAAAAATTCAAGAGGGTATACTTCGTTTTGTGTCATCTTTGTACACAAATCCTGGTATACCTCGCTCATCTATTCAGAATTTTATGTCTGACTTTGAACAATTCATGCTGATTTATAATGGGAGTATTTTACAAGGAGTTAACTTTTTGGTACATCATAATATTTCACATTTAAGAATTGCCGAGAGTGTCAAAGATTTTCTGAGATTAGGTACTAGTGAAGTAACTAATTTCAATTCAGACTATAAAAGACTCCAAGCCTTTGAAAAACGTGGTACTTTCATACCTTCTCAAGAAATTACAATAGGTTCACGCCTAGAACTTGTCAAGGGAAAAATGTGTCAAGTACCTTGTACAATGCAAATCATACCGATAGATTTAGTGTTGAAAAATTTCTTATCCATTGATTATATTTTTGAAGATATTTCTGAGTATTTAAATAGCCTGAATGAATGCCCGTCCACCTTGTTGAAAAATATTGTCCATGGCTCGACATGGAAATCCCAAAATTTCAAAAATTCGAATAATGAATTACATTTACCGCTAACACTGTACTTTGACGAGTACGAGCCGAACAATGCGCTCTCAAGTCATGCAGGTGTGCAAAAGTTAGCTGGAGTTTATGTAGGCTTACCTTTCCTGCCTCCTAAGTGGAGTTCGAAGTTGATTAATATTCTCATATTGGGAGTTTTTCATGCACATGATCGCCGTGCGTTTGGCAATAAGGCAGTTTTTCAGAAAATCATTGACACTCTTAATAGCTTAAGTATTTTAGGGGTTAAGTTAAAAAATAGTCACTTTGATGGTATCGTAAAATTCCATGTGGTTTGCTTAACAGGTGACAATCTGGGTTTGAATGGAATTTTGGGGTTTGTAGAAAGTTTTGTTGCAAATTATTGTTGTCGCATTTGCTCTGCGGACAGAGCTCGACTAGGTACTATGGTTGTAGAAGATAAATCATTATTGCGAAACATGGAATCTTACGATATGCATTTAGAGCAGGATGACACATCGTTGACAGGTTTAAAAGAAAAGTGTGTTTTCTTAGACCTAAAACATTTTAATTTATTTGAAAATGTGGCAGTTGATATTTTACATGACTATCTTGAGGGCTGTTGTAAATATGTTATGTCCTTTGTTGTAAATTACATTGTTAAAACGGTAAAAGCTGTGTCTACGTCCGTTTTAAAGGGTATTGTCTTTTCCTTTGATTACGGCCCTGATAAAATAAACAAACCCGTCAATATAATTCATGATGATGACACATCAAAAATTAAATTGAAATGTACGGGCTCAGAAATGATGGTTTTTGTAAGATATTTCGCTTTACTAGTGGGTGAATACATATCTGAAGAGGATAAAGTCTGGGAACTGTACCGTCAGTTACGTGAAGTATTGGACCGAATTATGACTGAGAAAGTAACTCCTGCTGATGTTGTACAGCTAAAAGACTCTGTTGAGTACTTCTTAGAACTATACAGAGAAGTAACTAATGATACTCTGAAACCAAAATTTCATTTTCTTCTCCATTATCCCGCCATGTTTTTAAAATTTGGTCCACTGGCAAGGGTTTCGACAATGCGATTTGAGGCAAAGCATAGAGTGTCAAAAATAGCAGCCCGAGCAGCTTGTAGTCGGATTAATATTTGTAAAACTGTAGCCGTGAGGCATCAGTTAACAATGCACGGGTTCTTCCTAAACAACTGTAAGCCTGCTGGTCTAGATTGTGGAAAAGCCACATTAATAGACTTGGGAAAATTTGAAAGCCTAAAAAAAGTGTTCCCCGACATTTATCCCTCTGATATTTATTCTGTTAAATGGGTCGTGAGCGATTGTGAAAAAATCAATGAGAAAAGTATTTTGATAGCTGACCTCTTGTTTTCTGACATAGAGCCACAGCTTGTTCAGGTAGAGGATATTTACATCAACAAAGCCAATAGTGCCGTTCTTTTATCTTGTTCTCAGCTTACAAATCTAGGCTTCGATTTTCATTATGTAGCGTATCAGGTTAAACATTCAATTGAAAAAGTGTACCTGACACTTGATGAGGTTTTCTCAAAAAAACCCAACACATTATCCGTTTTATCTAATGGCTCAATGTATGTAACACTTCGCACTAAAATAACTTAATTACATCTTAAACTTGTAATCATTTGTAACTTGTAATCATTTGTTATTCTACATAAGTAACTTGTAATCATTTGTTATTCTACATAAATTTGTTGTTCTACATACTTATATACCTATATTATAAGCTCGCTCAATAAATCTTACTCTCTTCATTTTGTTTAATCAAAATTATTATCTGTTATTATTCTTCTTCTTTTAAAGTCAACAGAATACAGGTTCAGAGGTTTCGTGAGGTATGCAGAAATATGCATGAATAGTAAGAAATATTCATGCTTAATAAGCATGAATAGTAAGAAGTATTCATGCTTAATAAGCATGAATAGTAAGAAATATTCATGCTTAATAAGCATGAATAGGAAGAAACACTCATGCTAAATAAGCATGAATAGGAAGAAACACTCATGCTAAATAAGCATGAATAGGAAGAAACACTCATGCTAAATAAGCATGAATAGGAAAACACATTCATGCTAAATATGCATGAACCTAAAAACCGTTCATGCCAATTATGTATAAAGGGGATGCATAAAATATGCAGAAATATGCATAAACGAAAATGCACCATGCTAATTATGCATGATAGGGATGCATAAAATATGCAGAAATATGCATAAACGAAAATGCACCATGCTAATTATGCATGATAGGGATGCATAAAATATGCAGAAATATGCATAACGAAAATGCACCACGCTAATTATGCATGATAGGGATGCATAAAATATGCAGAAATATGCATAAACGAAAATGCACCACGCTAATTATGTATGAATGGGATGCATAAAATATGCAGAAGTTTCATACAGTCTGTGTGACATTTAGGCAGAGTTTGCATAGTCTATGCATCCTTGTATGCATAAGATTGATGACGTCATCAATATTGATCAATATTGATGACGTCAGAGATAGCATGAATTCATGAAAACGCATTTATGAAAAAAATGAAAAAAACAGTCAGGCAGAATGTGCAGATCCATATATTATGAAGAATTCTGCATGCTGACATGCAGAATTTGGCTAATTTTTTTCAGCGTGTATATTACATATATTATACATACATTATGTATTCTTATACTAAGAGTCCTAGTGTCGGTCAACTCCGGAAATAAGATTTAACTCTTCTAATTCTGATTAAATTAATTAAAATAATAGAAGACTTACAAACGGAAGTTGCTGACTGATAACATCCATTTAGTACTAAGGTAATCTTCTCAAGTCGATTCCTACTTAACTGTCACCATGAGAACATGTCGGAATAAATCAAAGGAGAAAAATATCCTATTGAAAGTCAGTCTTAAGTCAATGATCTTTTATCTTGTAAAAAAGAGGAATTACCTATAAGGCAATGACGTATATTTGGGTGAGAGATTATTAAAGAAAATTAGCTTGGATATTATGTTTTTTGTATTGCAAGAAAATACCAAAGGTTCCATAATTATTCGATAGAAACGCTGTAGTAGGTACCAAAAGTATACACTATAGAACTTATAAAATGCATAATTATTTATACAATACATGCTTCTTCTTCTTCTATACGATACATGCAATAATGAAAAATAAGAAATAGATGTATAAGGCCACCAAAAGGCGTCCCAGACCGATAAAAAAAAGAGTTTCTTCCTTTGCCCCAGGCAGTGCTTTTGGTTTCATGTTCAAATTAAAGCGCATTATAATTATTTAGTTACTTAATGAGCACCCTTTTACTTATAAACGGTTAACGTAATAAAATTATTTCATATTATTCTTTGCTATGTTCATTGAATAAAATTGAATATAAATTATTGACTTAATGAGCACAAACAGATCATTCTCAATTGGTATTGCATGATCTAAAATGTTAACATCGAAGATAATAGGTACCTAATCAGACTATTGGTGGATTGGTCCTTTCATTTTTTCTTTCGTAAAGGATGTGCGTTTTTTTTTTTGTTGAAACTGCAGCATTGAAATATTAGCTTTTACCAAAAGCGTCCGACACATGTTTTTAACTCTTTTATTTGCTCCTTTTCACCTTCTTATTAAACATTTCAATGGAAAGGTATTAAGTGATACCTTTTGACCTAACTTCACAAAATTCGCTGATGAATTGTGCGTCAAGCATAAAACCCCAAGGTAAAATGGAGCGTGTTGTATTACAAGAGAATATTATCTGAAGTTTAGATCAAAGGTACCTTAGTATATGATTGTAATACTCACTCTTTTTTTGGGCTCTCCAAAAATGGAACACGCTCTCTGATAAGGCCAAATGCCTTTCCTTCTAACACCTTATGTTTAATTTAATTTCGTTAGATTTGGGGGAAATCTGGCATTTCTGATTCGAAGAAAAGGCTTGAAACACGTGAGAAAATCGTAAATTTACCATTACAATAAATTTTATGAAAACGTAAAATATTTTGGATGTAAAATTTACATGTGGAACCGCCATCACTCTTTTAATGTCTTTCAGTTCTTTCTTTATCGAGTTTATTTATAATTAAATTATTCATATTTAGTAAGTATAACTACCTAACAACCATTGCAGAAGTATACTTTCAAGTACTTAAGAACTAAAAACGCACAGTCGCGTTTTAGTTGAAATAATTATTGATGGAATGCTAGATTTCAAGTTTTTTTCTCATAATTCATTTAGTTTCTAAAATATGCCTAATGTACCAGTAGCCCATTCCATATGTACCAGTAGCCCATTCCAGAAATATTCCCCACTCTCAAAATACCCAAATCTCCGTTTTAAACGTCACATTTATTATAAGTCATGTCAATATTAATATTTTCTAAAAAAAAATTATGTATACAGGTACAATCATGTCATAATTTTATAAAAAGCACTATTGTGCATGTAAGTGTCATTGTCAATAGGACACTCAGGAAAATTAACTCCACACAAGACAGTTTCTAGCAGCAGCTATTAAACAGTTCCACGCTCCAACACAAAGAGCTCTCGAAATTTATGAACCTAAAGAGTTCACTTCGACGAAACCGAGTAACGAGGGACAAAAAAACATTAAAAAAAGGTTCTAGTTGAAAACGAATTTTCCAACACATTTGAAACACAATTAAATAAAACTAATTATCCTGCTCCTTCTCTTTTCTCTCTCTCTCTCCTCTCTCTCTCTTCTTCCTTGTCCTAACTCCCTCTCATTCTCCTCCTCCCCCTCTCAAGGAAGGGCAAGTGTTGGGTTTAATTAATAAGTTAGGTTCAGTACTCCGAGTGGCGAGCTGCTAATTTTGTCAACTAGAGCGTGGATACCATTCCCTCTTGTCCCGGTCGTGTTAAGCTCTGTCAACCCTAACGCTTTTTTCTCTGACTCTTCTCTTGTGGATAATTTATTTTCCAACCTTTTTCCTGACATTGTTCTCCACCTCCTTCTTGCCCTTCTTCTTATTCTCTGCTTACCCTTTTACTTCTTCTTCCTCTTCTACAGTTTTGTCTTCTTCATAGCCTCCAATATTTGTATTCGATTCAGTTTGCCAGAAAAATAGAAGCTTTAAATTTAACAATTGAGTTTTTTTCTTAATTTTGTAAATCGCCACTTAAGAATTGGGAAATCCGTTTTAATTGTGTCTCTGAAGATCTAAATAATACTGTTCTTCAGACTCTTTATTAAAAGCTACTCTGTTTTTTAAATCATTTGAAGATTTGCGTTCTAATAAATCATTTCGTCTGTGTTGCAGGGACCCCATGGACATGATGCTGATGGAGCAGCACTTCCTGCGCACCCCTCTGCGCATGTACTCGGAGCTGGACGCAGAGAACAACAACGCCAGCAACTTCTTCACCGCGGCCATGATGGAGAAGGCGCGCGTCCAGCTGCAGCTCTGGAACAGCCGCGGCCAGCCGTACGACCTCCACAGCATGCTCCTGCAGAACGGCCAGTTCAGCCAGCGCCTCCCCCCGCCCCACCTGTGGGGGGGCAGCCCCGGCGCCTACATGCCCCCGGGGCTCATGGGCCCCCACATGAACGTCCCCTCCCCGCTGAGGCAGAACGCCACCCCTCCTCCCCCCACCAGCACCCCCTCTAGTTCCGGCTCCCCCTCGCCCTCCTCCGAGGGGAGGATACCCCGCCCCCCTCCCCTGCAGTTCCCCAGCAACCCCAGTCAGAGCCGGTTCAGTCCCTACCATGTGATCCCAAGTCCGACAGGCGGTCCGCCTCCCCCTCAGCCCCCTGCCCCGGCACCCAGCGCACCTAGAGGTCGCTCAGAGGACTTCGGTCTGCTCTCTTTATTACTAAGTTGTTGTGGTTGTTCAGTTTTAGTTCCTTTGCGTCCAGGAAGTCATTTGAAATGCACTGAGAACCTCATTCCGACTCGTAAAAATAATTATTGTTTCTTGAGAGAGTCTAAATCATTAAATTGATTGTTTTCTGCTGCATGACGACACCGGGTTTGGTTCGACTAGTGGATTTCAGGTGACAAGCTTGGGCGTCTTTTAGTCATTTTCTTAGTTATTTTATTTGAACGCTGTACATTATGTGTTTTAATCTTTGTAAGTAAAGTGTAGTTGTTATTATTTTGATTTCGAAATAATTGTGTTTATCAGTAAGGTGTAGGGGCGAAAATTATGATTCCAGGGCTTAGAAATATATTAATAGAACAAATCAACACAGTTGTGCTTGCAAGCGAAAGTTCACTGAGGTAACTCTAGCGTGTTGGAAGTTTCCTATCAACACGTTAGCAAATATTTATGTGCGAATTTCTCAGTGCTTGCATGCAAAGTCTTCAACTTTCTGTGACGTCCTGACCGGGGGTAATGAAATAGGCGACGCTACCGGGTGGCCCATATCGTGGTGGTTTGAAACATAAATTTTAATATTTTTTCATGCATTGGTGGTTGATAAATTAAATGATTTGTCTGAGTCACACCACACTGTATGTGTAATTGTGAATGGTTATCACATCGGTAATCAGCAAGTTTGGAGATCCAGGAGTTGAGAGCCTTACCAATGCATGAAATGAATACACAAACCTACTTCTTTATAACAATTTTCCGAATAGGCATTTAAAATTTGAATAGGTAGAGCCTGCTTAGTTTTGTACCATAGCATAAAATATGGAATATCAATTGAATTGTCATCATATTGTTTTTTTTTGTCTTGACTACGTTGGCTGCATTCTTTTTCTCATAATTCTTCGTGAAAAATTTTTAAATACAATTTTCTCCAAGCATCAGAATTTGAATAAATCGAAAACAATATTGGCACTATGTCACCCGATTCCTTTCGTGTTTTTTAGTTTAATTTGTAAATAACATTTATTGATATGTAAAGTGTATTCAAAGCTAATTTATAATAATTGATAGTCCAAAAATAAATAAATTATCTTGCTTCCTTTCTTTTTAGTACCTACATAATATAATTAAAATAAAACTATTTCGCTATATTGTGAAATCAGTTTTTCAATTCAGAATTCAATATTTTTCCCATTCCAAAATTCATCAGTAACAAGTTCTGGTACCTTCTAGGTGATTTTAATTTTACTTATGATTGATAGGTCACATTCTCAAAAGAATCAAAGAACTGTCATGTATAATGTTTTAAAATACTCACCTACCTATATTATTTTAGGGTGTAGATATTTTTTTGCAAAGAATAAACCTTAACTTTTCTGGGGACTTTTGGATCACCAAAGTTTTGATAGTTATCTATTTCGTTCTCTTCTAGAGTTCTCTGGAATAAATTCTAATCCTCAACAAGTATTGCAATACGTTCAGACATCTATTTTCAAACAAGTATGGATGGTTTTACAAATTAATAAAATATAATTATATTCTTATTTCTCACTGGTTATCCTGAGGCTCTGAGACAGAGTTAGTCTACAAGTTAGGAGTCAATTTACAATCTAGACAAATGAAACTGAAATTTCGAAAAAAACTAACTGATAAATGAAAAACATGTCAATAACTACAATGAAATGGGAAGCTCATCCAATTTCATGTGTCTGAATTTCTAAATTGTATACTGTCTTGTCACTTGGAGAATGACTATGACACAGGCCCCTGATTGTTTAATTTTTTGTGTTGTTCTCTCTCTCTTAAAAAATATGTGATTAGGTTTTATGAGTTGATTAGAATCTCTGTCCTTTTACTTTCAATCATGAAATAGGCATTAAAAAAGATGAAATTAAATTAAATAAATGCAAAAAATAATATTATGATACACAACTATGTGAAAATTTAATTAAATGGTGTCGTCTTTTCTTGTTACATAGGTAGGTATACCTACCTAAAATAATATTTGAAATTCCAAGTTAGAATTCAGTCGCAGTGCCCTTATTCCAGAAAACATTCTCCCTCTCATAATCCCCAAGGTTCCATATCAATCGTCGTACAACGGACGTCATACAACGGAGCGAAATAACCATTCAGATTGTGTTGGTGTCGGTTGTCGGTCGAAAGGGAGATTTGGGGATTATGAGAGAAATAGGGAGAGTGCTTTCTAGAACGAGGACCAGTAGCCTGTTCCAGAAACACTCTCCACTCTCATAATCTCCAAATCTCATTTTCAACTGTCACACAACGCAATTTGATTGGTTAATTTGAAAGCAATAACCAATTATTAGAGTGCGTTGTGTGACGATTGAAAAGGAGATTCGGGGATTTTGAGAGTGGAGAGTGCTTCTGGAACAGGCTACAGGCCTACAGGCCTCGTAAGACTTCTGAAGAAAACAACTTCCAGTGGATTGAAGAATGATCCCCAAATTCGAAGATACCAGCGCAATCCAGGCTAGGTAAGGTTAAAATGGGCAGCCCTATTGTAAGTTCCCTGCGATGGCAGAGAGAGGAAAAACTATTCTCGAATGGCCTCGATTCTAAGGAGACGATAAGTAACAAAAACAGCAAAATGAGAGAATCCAAAGCTATCAGTTATGTTCTGCTGTTTGGAATTTGCGATCTTGGCGTTTTAGTAGGTGCATTGTATTTATGAATTACCTTACAGGGACAAGTTATTAATTACGAGTTATACATGAATTAACATCAGACAATCACTATCCATGATAACAACCTTTCTCCTTGTTCACTAAGTATAAGGTTGAATTTAGCATGAAAGGTGTTGTGGAAAATGTTTTGTCTAAGGAGTAATACACCAAGTGTCTGGGATAGATATTATACATTTATTAGGATGTTCATCATATTAATGTAAAAGGAAAAGAAAAGATATCAAGAAAAAAATAAAAGTTAAAAAACAAGTGCGCGATTAGCTCAGTGGTTAAGCACTCGCTTGCTATGCGGAAGGTCCCGGGTGCGATCCCCGTGCCCACAAAAAATTGTATTCTTAATTTGGTTACAATTGTTTGTAAGAGATACCTTCTGGTGCGCTCGTGATGACCCAGCACCTGTATTGTGTCACTTCTCAACCATCAGAGGGGAGGCATACTACGGGATGGGCAAGTTACTACACAGACCACAAGCGTCGAACACATTAGTTTTCATGAAATCGCTGAAGTTCAGCAACATCAAGTGAAGTGAGAGACTAATACTCAAATTCTAATCCTCGTGATCCTGCTAATTAATTACGTTAATTAATTAATTACGGACCTATGTTCGTCCGTAATCTGGGTTGAGTGGGTTGGATCAATGTGGAGGGTGAGTATGTGATTTGTGAGCTTGCAACGAATAGAGGATAAACCCCAGTCTCGAACCACCCCCGAATCCTCCGATATTGAAGAGAGATTAAGCAAAAAAGGTAAGAAAGAAAAGTAATTTGTTTAATTAATAATTATTATTAAAACATCATTAATTGAAGAGATTCTGCCGTCAAATGCAACATTGCGATCAGTGATTTGAAAATTATCTGTTGAAGGTTCTGTTTTTAACGCAAAAAGTTGATGGTAGATGAACTCTCTCCGGATTCACTAAAGAACCCCAACCAAACTAGCCCTGGTGCAGAGAACCTGTTGATTACAAGCTAAGAATAATTGAAAACTATTTTCTCATTTTCATCTGGAGGTGCTGCAGTTCTGCAGCTTCTTATCTAACACCGGGCGCTTATAGAACGGACCATCTAAATTCTAAACCATGTTGCGGACATTATAATTATAAGAATTTTAAAATGAAAGCATTAAGAACTCTTGAATTATTACAAACATGTCACGTTGCGTCCGTCGGCTAGAGTATAGCTGGACAATTATAATTTTGAATATGTAGTTCCCCTTCAGACAAAACTGTAAAATTTTCTTAAGAAGGTCCTACTGTATTATTTAAATGCAGTTATCCAGTTGAAAAATAAAATTGAATCTCGCTTAAAACGCCAATGTGTTAATTTACCGACCATCTGACATTTCACGCTGTTGGCTAGATGGTGAGCCAAGTGCTAAGACAAAAGCATTCACTTGGAACAGGCAATCAGCTACTTGGCTATTAACATATACCCAGAGAATTTCTTTCAATATACACCTGATGGGTATATCTATGAGAAGAAAGATATTAGTACTTTGCCTGTATAAACAATATAAACATAGATATGTTAGGACTGTTGGGTGAATGCTAGATCTGGTGTGAAGGAGTAGAAAAACCCAATCAAGAAGTGATCAGCCTGAAGGGGTAACTTGGAACTTGGAACATCGCCGGACCCGACAAGGCCACCCAAGAGCTCAGCATCTTTCATCACCAGAACTCAACAGTATTATTGAGCAATAAATATCATTGCCACCTTACATATTTCTAGACGGGGTTAACCCTTTGAGGGTTCTAAGTGAGGAGGGGAAAGAACTTTTGTTGTTGGCGTTGTCTGTGGATTGAAGAACTTTGGTTACTTTTTTAGATTCAACAATAGATTTGTTTGAAAACAATCTTGTATATTAAGAGAAAAGGATTTACAATAATGAGAAAGTTAATTTCATTTGTTGCATGACTGTAATGGTAATTGCACTCACTGATCTCAGTAGCTTTTTATCGATAAAGTGGTGGATTTGCAGTAATCTCGAGGTGAGGTGGGAGGGTCAAGACTTAAGTTAAGCAAAAAATTAGTAAAGCTAGTTTTAGTAATTGTACTATTACGATTGAGATTAACACAAATATAATTATGATAACAACAACTGGTCATTGCACTCCTGACACAAATCCTAAGAACATCCAGCAATGAGCCTCTAATATAGCTCTTCAGTTCGCCACTGGGTGTGCCCCTCAGTTGAAAATATTTTACATGACCCATCTGTCTTTTGTCCTGAAGAAGCAGATAATTAACCTCTTACTCACCATCAACTCTTAACTCCTTCAGCAAAATTCCTTCCACCCTTTCGACGCCTCACAATAAAACACGCCAGCTACCACTTTCCTTCAAATATATCAAAGCCTTGCCGCCAGAGTGACAAATTTATTAGACGGAAAATTAATACTTTCGGAAAATTAAGCTCGTTGGAGCGTTAAATAAAGTCATTTTCATTTCCAAGTGTGGCGAGAGGAGGGGAGGATTTATGTGAGCCTGGAAATGTAAAGGATGGGAGACAAGGAGGTGTGAGGACAGGTCGATCTTCACGCGTCTGTCGGATGCGTCCATAATGTAGAGTAGGTGACGAGTAGAGTATGTGACGAGTGACTTAACAGGATTCATTAAAATGGCAATTGAGTTCCATGACAATTTAACCATCGGTTTTTGTTCTTCTTCTATCCTTCTTTTTAGGATAAATTCATAAATAAACCTTTATTTGGATTAAATTTATGATAAATACAAAACAAATTATTATAATACATAAAAATTAAATTATAAAGTATCATTAATCAAATTAATTCATCTGAAATACATTTACATACTTTGCACTTTAACATCTCTTTACGGGGACTTACTTAACCTTACCATCTATTTGCTGACTTACAAAGCAACTACTCAAAATAATCTTATTCATCCTTGGAATATGTAGCAATTTTACTGTAGCATGCTAATATGTATCATAGTCTAAAGAGTCCTTCAAATTTATAACACTTTTCCTGTTTCCAGAATTCGCAGTTCATCTGTCATGTGGTCATTTCGCAATGAAGACCCACCTGCAAGTTGTCAGCGAGAAGATCCGCGAATACCTCAGAAGACACAAGCTCAAGTGTCAAATTTTAAAACTTGAAATAGGTATAGCGGACAACACCAGTATCAAATATCTGCATGATGGATCACATGAAACTCGTAGTCAATTCGCAAAAATAATGTTAATAATAATAGTACTTGAAGAAACATTCCAAGCAGATGATCTTTCATTTCAATGCGAGAATTCAGTATCGAATGTCACGTCAGCGATTCTGCTGCAAACACATGATGTATGTTTGATATCATCGACGAAACAGACGACTTCAAGGTGGTCTTTGCCAAAAAAAATAAGTCTAATCAGAAAGACAAAATACTAATGCTCAAAACTACTAATGCTTCCTAATCCGTCGAATTAAACCTATGGGGAGAGTTTTTGGGTTGTCGGAAGGATAAAATAATAAAATGTTAACACAATCATCTGATAACGTATACATACATGCTGTAGGCCAATGTAGGAACACAAGTGACGCATGCTAATATACTGGTCATAAACGTCAGACCTTGCAAGCCATGATAGTCAGTCAAATATACCAGAAATCGTCGGATTGTTAAGTAACGTCGACTTCAGCAACATCGAGAATAATGATATATTATATTATGGAGAAGTCATATATTAGCGTTCGTTTTGGGTTCGAAACTTTGGAAGAGTTTTGAAAGGGTTGGGTGGAAGAGATTGCCACAGGCAATAACCCCGCCCTTTAAGTATTAGGACATTATTGTTATTTTCTTTTCTTTTTTACTTATTTATTTTGTCATTTGTTTGTTTGTTTTTTTTTTTTTTTTCCTTTCTTTTCTTAATTTTATACTGTTGCCTGTTTGTCCTCCTAATAAAGCTTAAAAAAAAGAAACCATCCGTGGTACAGAATTTGTGTTTTGCTGGAATTTTGGTTTCACTCAGGGGACGACACCTGATTCCGTCCCGCGAATTTTTTCTCTCAGGTAGTCGATACTGGATTCCGTCCCGAACCTCTCAGATCAATCACTGAATTCCGTCCCGTCACTTATCTTATGCACCTATGTACTATGTACATAAGTACCTGATATTATGTATTATTATGATCATGAAACTTGCATTTACCTAACCCTACTCTATTCTTGAGGCATGGCCTTCTATGTATCTTACCTAACCCTACTATATTCTTGAGGCATGGCCTTCTATGTATCTTACCTAACCCTACTATATTCTTGAGGCATGGCCTTCTATGTATTTTACCTAACCCTACTATAAACCTGAGGCATTGCCTTTTATGTATCTTACCTAACCCTACTCTAAATTTATGTTTTCACTTTTAATGTTTTTTTTTTTTTTTTTTTGAATTGTACTTTTATATTATTTTGCGTGATTGAAAATAAACGGATGAAAAATATTGAATTTATAATTTATGTATTTATTTATGTATATAGGACGGAACAAATGGGACGGAATCGGGTATTGAACCCTTACGATGACCGGACGGAATCAGGTGTTAAAATATTGACGGGACGGAATCGACGGGACGGAATAAGGTGAAAAAAAGGTAAATGGGACGGAAAACGGTGACTCCCCACTCAGGTTTATTGAGGTTTATGAGAGTCTCAGGGAAATAACTTAGGAAGTACACAACGAAGTGTACAATGTAAAATTGTACATGTACAAGATTGGAACCGAAATGCGGTAACTTTTGAATAATGTATGTTTTTGTTTGCATTTAGAGTATGACGTCACGTTAATAAGTAATAAGTATGGTCAATGGGTCACGTCAAATGAAGGTTCTATTTGCAGGTGAGCAGTCCGAAATAATAACAAATGAAACCTCATCAAGCCTGAGTTAGGGCTGCAACACTAGCATGTTTCCAAGTATGTGACCCCGCAGTCTTTTTTTTTTTTTTGGCGGGGTGAGGGGTAGTATTATGACTCAAATATTTGGAAAGCTTTGCGATTTCAAGTTGAGTTGTGTCAAAGCTCTCAATGAGTTGAAAATGGCGAAAGCCTCCGTTCTGTTAGGTTAGGTCGGTTAATGAACTTTTTATCTATTTCTTTCTACTTCTGGCAAGAGTCATAAAACAAAGCCTATTCTCATTTAGGCATATTTTATTTTCCATCTAATAATTAAACATGTTTTATCATCTCTTTCCGCCTGATCAGAGGAAGCATGCAGGAATTCATAGAATTCTTAGTCAAAGGCATCCGGCAGTAAAACGAGTCATGTGTCAATAGAACATTAGGCTTTGCCGTCACCAAAGCAAGTGAGAGTATTCGTCATTCCAGATAATTTGCCAAACTCATCAAATTTACCATTCATTTTTTAGTCATTCGTTTTTCATTGAATGTCAAAGACCGTTTGCTAATAAATAAACTCATAAGAGTTGTAAGCTCAGTGCTTGCTCTGTTGTTAACATGTTGAATTGTTGATGTTTATAATATTTTAGACTTGAGAAAAAGTCTCTCTGCCATTCAATGGAAGGAATCTGTTTTTTTTTTTTTAACTCAAGTAGTCGTCGGGGTGGGAAGATCAAGAAAAGATATACATGAGGTATTTTTAAATTAATACCTATGGTAGAAGGTAAAAGTGCCAAAATAAGGGCAACAATATAATATTACGTACATTGAATATCTATCATACTCGGTTTATTTACTCTTTTTAAATATAATTTTTTTTCTTCTAAATATAATAATGTCTACAAGAGTCTACAAGGGTTCTGGTATGTAATATAAATTTCTCATTCTGATATCAATAACATAATTATAGTTTGTATTGTTTTGTTAGATAGACAGCCTTTTAGACGTAGTTTTGTCGGTCTAATGTTACACATACAACAGCGAGAAACGGTTTCTATTTATGCTTCATTGAAAGCACCACATTTCTTTTCCTCTTGTAAACATGAACAAACCGGAAACTTCTTTGATGTTCTCAAACGCATTGAAAATTAAATGATGAAGCGAAAATCATAACAGACTCGTAACTTTTATTTGATTTTTGTTGTTTATGTAAATATCTCATGAACATCTTTGAAGTAAACATCAACAGAGAGTTCACTAAGTCTTTTTTCAAAGATCATAAAACTCTCCATCAGAACGATAATAATTTTGTATTGTTCTTACATATTGAAATGCAACCCCGTTGCAAAGGGGAAATTGTTAAATCTTAATCTATACAATCTATTTACATTCATTATAGTAATAATAATAACTCTTTATTGACAAAAAATAATATTGACAAACTGCGTGATTATTGCCTGAGGCAATCTCTGCCATCAAACCCATTCATTCAACAATCAACAGAATCCCAAAACGACTGGACCAAATGACTCCCAATTTGACACAGAGTCAGTCTCCTTTTTGTATAAAGGTGACGTACTAAGAAGGATTTTTAAAAATACAAATTTTAATAGGACATGGTTTAGCCAGTTTTAGCAATGACACAGTCTTATGTAACGGTTACATTGTAACCTAATGCTTATATCGAGTTTTTACACGCATTATTTATTTTCTGAGAACTGTCTCTAAAAAACTATTATTGCAAAACTTGAAATCAGGAAGGACTCTAGATACTCAGGTATGTTCTGATATTCATGTACATCTAGTACAACTTCTCACTTTTCTGTTTACACTGATTTACTCTCTGATTGCTGAAAAGTTCTTGCCGTCTCTAAGCTAATAGCCAGCATGAGAACCTCGGCCCGAATCAAACGAATGTCCAACCTTGATAGGTGTATAAACTGTATAACAAGCATGAAATGGAAACGTAATTAGATTTGATATGTGTCAAAATACCTCTAATACATCTTGTCCATACACTTTTTTCTTGGATAATATAATCTTTAGAATGTCAGGAAAAACCAATTTAAATTTGATCATATTCATGAATGGTAATGAAACGTTTACTAAAATTGACTGAAGAACTCGCTTTTTGAATGATTGCCTAGGGATTATTGAACTATTGTTTGAATTAAAGTCTGTCTCAAGAGACCCAAGAGGTTGTCCTCAATCAAAACTTGACCTCACAACAACAAAATAGACAACAATCAGGCTAACAACAACAAACATATCAAGAACCACAACAACAACAGCTATACCAGAAGAACAGAAACGACAACAAACAAATCCAAAGTCCTGTATAGCATTACTAGTTTCTCAATATTGGTTACACTGTTGTCATTATCTCAAAGAATTTCCAATCTGCCGAATCACAATGGGCAATCCATATTAATATTTGTACCTATTTTAATTTCAAAGACCTCCGCTCATTGTGGCTTTATAGGTTACTTCCTGTCCTGTTCCATTCATCACAGCCTCTCAGCTGTCATAATGTGTCATATTTCGCAGTGACATTTGTATAGGTGCCGCGTCCATGGACTTGCAGTTCCGATATGCTCCAAGAGGATGTTTAGGATTCCTTTGCAAGGAGAACCTTCGCCGCTCATAATTCATGTCCATATTGTCCAAGGTGGTCTTGAAAACTTCGAGGTTTTGGGTTTTGAGTGATCGAACATCGTGCTTTTGTTTAGTGTCTTGAACATCGATAGCCACCTGTATGAGTGAATGATTTTCCAATTTCTGCCAAACAAAAATTACTTGCAGTTTCTAAAAGAAATTTCGATTGCTTTCATTTTATATTTACATTATTTCAGATGCACAGAAAAGAGAAAGTACCTGTTAGAAATAAAATCAAATGGCCAAAGTAGAACACATCACCTTTCTTTAAAAAATCAAATATTTTGTACCATACTTGTGTGAGCATCGTTTGTCCTTCTTCTTGGAACAAGCTCACTTTCTTTCAACAATATTAGGTATTCTCAATGTAAAAATAACTCTGAAAAATTAGCAACGGGTACATGCCTGCATTCCAAAGTAATGCAGAACAGAAGTCGTCTGGTGTTGCGCTGAATTCTTCACATTAGCACACTGTAAACACCAAACACCAGCGTAGTTGAAAGGATTGTAAACTCAAGAACATTTTTCTAATGAAAGGAAGTTAAAATTAAGCTGTAACACGTTTGGTATGCCATAAAATACGTACAAATTACATTTGACATACCAGTTATGACTCTGGCTGGTGATGATAAAAACTTTACTAATATCCAAACAAGAAGATCTAAACAGGTGACAGGAAACTACTCAGTTTGTGCTGAAGCTTAACCTTGTTTAGTCTAATTTAACTTGCTATGTGCACTGTCCATAATGTAGGACATAATACCATCTCCTTGGGAAATACCGATATCATATTTAAATCAGTAGTTCGTTGACCGACCTCAGTAGCTCGATTGTCAAGACAGTAGTGGACTGGTAATCTGGAGGTGAGTGGTTCGAGTCCCAAGCATTGTGTATTTTCGTACGATGGGTTTCAGTAAATGTGACATCACTGTTGTAATTATTAACACAAACATTATATGGTAATCATTCGTTGTTCGAATCAGCACCCGCAGACGAAAGAATAAATTTTATTAAGATTTATTAGAAACTACAAAATAAAATTATTTTGACAAGATGGTAATTGCCTTACCTACTCGAGGAAGGCAGAACATAGTTTACCATAAGTCTATGGTGTTTTATTTGATCGAACTTGGATCTTTTGGATGATGAGACAAAGATGAGAGACAAAACTCAGGATAAACTGCAAAATTAACCAAAAATAAGCAATATTAATTACAATTGGTATACACTATACAACTATACATACTCACTGAAAGTATTTAAACCCAATCAAAGGCAAAACCACAAATTGCAGAGCCCTGCAATTTTATTTTATTCATGGTATGGGTTTTGCAAATCTCCTATACCTAAAATTAAAGGTGCGAAACTCCTCCTCAGCATTCCTAGACAGGAGACAACTTGGGATAAATTTTAGACTATAATTAACAATTTTTTTAAAATGACATGAAAAATTATAGTTAACAATGATAAAGTTCGTTATTCATCAAAATTTTATGTTTCTACAAAAGTACAAACCCACATGATCATTAAATTTATGGACTTGACCCATAGGTACTTTGGAAGTTGTATAAAGTAGATATTATAAACATGTATTTTTGAAGACATAACATAATATGATTTATTCTTTTACAACCTCCATTTCCTTAGTGGATTACTTTTAATTTAAATTAAACCATTTTTCTTGTAAACATCACAGTATCTTCAAACTTAATTCATATTATCAGACTCAAATATAGTTTTATTTTGATTGTGATCTTACTTTTCGAGGTCAGAAACATAGAAACTGACTTTATTAAGTTATCCACTTTCCTATGTAGATATAAATTATTGACCTTCGTTTTAACCTTCTGGATGACAGAAGGGATTATAGCTTTTAGGTTGTGTAGTTTTAATGCTTTTTGTAAGTCCAAGAGAAAAACAAAGATTGAATGGTTCTGTAAACTGTAAGACGACCTAAATAAGAAAAATAATGTTCTCAAATATATGGATTTGTGATAGCAATAAGGATAAAAAGATTACTTAGGTACCTACTCCCTCTATTGAAGAATTACCTACCACCAATTGTGGTACTTGTTCAATATTTTATATTCTACCTGATTACTACCCAATAGGTGATACCTACCTATAACATAAGGTACCCATGTTTCAGCACACATTAGTTAGCTTACTAACTTACTTATATGTACGAATTTCTTTGTGGTGAAGCACAAGGCCTCTTCACAATTTTTGTGGGTAGCGCAGCATTACTAAGAGCCTCCTTTACATTTCGAATTATTCTATTACATTAATTTCTTTTTACTCTGGTAATGCCACCACTGGTCGTTACTCATACAAGTAACTACTCATTTTTCCTCACGAGGTATGAGTGGACCCCGAACATCCAAGTACAGAGCAGAAAAAATCCTCCCCCGCTGGGAATCGAACCCAGGTCACCATGTGTGCAATGCCTAGCGCGCTAACTCGCTCTGCCATTATATTCCTTTCACTTTGTTCCTCATCTCAATCAGTTAAATCAGTTTCAAATTATTCGAGTCCCGAACAAAGCATGAAGTGGGTTTATAAATAATAATGTCCCCAATCCCGAAATAACATTCGTCCATTTCGTTCCTTCTTTATGTTTTCAATTTTCTCTTCGGAAAACTTTTGATGACCAAGGAGGAGGAAAAGAGGAAGGGTGAAGAGGAGGGGGCAGAGGATTAGTATGGGGAGGAGGAGATGAAGAAAGAGTGGGAGGAGAAGAAAAAAGAAGGGAGGAATAATGGTACAAAACTTTCTTTTCCTTTTTTTACGACTTCTCCCGACCCCAATTTCTCCCCTGTTATAATTTGGAACCTAATCCCTTTTTCAAATCAATAGAAAAAAGAGACGAAGGAAATTTCGAATAGATTTCAGAGCTTATCAGAGAAGAAGGGACGAAGCTTTTTTAAGCGGAAGAATAAAAATGTATTTTTTATTTCGAGTAGATGCACACCAGACGGCCCTTCTGCATGTAGGTACCGGGTACTGCAAACTTACCTAACTGGTGTGATGCTCACACTTTATCTTAACATCAGGTACAAGGTAGACTTGATGTTTTCTACAGTTATTCTAATGGAGAGTTCGATCAATGACCATCGATTTCTATGGGATGGATAGGTACGAGTATGCTCCAGATTTTACAAATTAAGGAGGAAATCATGTACGGACATGGCAACACATTTGTAGTAAAAACAATTCTTATGAGTAAGGAGTCTGATTCCTGCCAGGCAAATATTTACATAATATATAATGTCCTTTTCAAATGTATTACAGAGGCTTTCTCATACTATGCTTCTTTTTAATAATTCCTTCCTTCATTTCACAAAAGAAATCAATTCAGTAAGGAAAATCGAATGGTAAGATTGCTCAAAAAGTCAGCACGCCTGCATCCCTTCACCTTAAAAAGGAGCAAGATACATTTTTCTGCAATTTCTATCCCGGAAAAAAAGTTTAGCGCTGAAGGAGAAAAAAATAACATGTCAACTCGGGTAAGAAATGTTGTTTGTTATACCGCAGTAGTTACAGAAATCTTCGATGGCTTTTGCGGAAAATTGCTTGTGGTGGTGGAATTCTTTTAATACAAGAGAAGTTTCTTTTCTGAGGGGTAAAAAATGTAGAAAACAGAAGATGAACATGTGTGGGTTTATTGAAATAAATTATGATAGATTAGTTTCTGGATCATCAAAATATTAGTAGGTATAGTCAGCATCAGTGGGACAGTGGTTGAAAGATAAAGCACTTATCCATCAGTTATCGTGAAGACGTGGGTTTGAATTCTAGAAGAGGAGATAAATTTAACAGAAATGGTGTTTTTCACTGTCGCTGGCTTTTTTTATTCTATGTAAGTATATTAGACATTTTAAATTTTCCTTTAATGGCTTTCATGAACTTTTGATGGGATAAGACGTTTTCTTTTCAATTCCTCAATTCCAAAGAAAATTGATCATAAATTATGATATATTACTCGTATATTACTGAATACATTAAAATTCCAAGTCACTATACCTACTGGTTACAAAATTATATACAAACATTGAAGGTGACCACTGACCATTACATAACTCATGTAGGCACATTTATCATACTAATTTTTAATGGCTATTTTTTTTATGAATTCGGACTAATTAGTCAACGGTGGGTCTACAATGGGAGAATGGCCGAACTGTTAGGCATAATTGCATTAATGAGACTGCCCAGGTAGAGCAGTAAATGGAATATGATTAAGGATGTGAACGGGAAGACCAGATATAGCTGAGGAAATATAACTCATACTGCTCATGACAACTCTGAGGCACACATACCTAACTCGGCCAGTGGTGGATCCCTGAAATGGATTTTAAGTGGATTTTCTTTTGTGGTATTTAGTGACTAGCTCAGCGAAACTCAAATTCAAATATTTTTTGCTCAAATAATAATAATAATATCGCGTTATTTATGCTGCTCGATTAGGACTATTGAGTCTAATCATTCCAGCAGTAAGCCTAAGACGTATTATTATGTGGTCAAAATCAGAAATGGGAGGATAACTTGTCATGTCCCGGGCGTGTTTCGAACCCGCGACCTCTGGATTACCAGACAGACGCTGAGCTACCGGGAAATAATATTCCTTCTCGCTATTCCTAATAATAATATTAGCTCTTAAATTTTTTCTCACAAGGTACGAGGTGTGGGCTCCAGACAGCCAAGTACAGAGCAGAAAAATATCTTCGATGCTAGTGATCAAAACCCAGGTCACCAAGCGTGCAGGTCTAGTGCACTAATCTACTCGACCACGGTGACTATAATAATGTACCTACTTTTAAGAGTATTAAACAAATTAACCACCATGAGACATAATATAGTCATATACGGAGGGACCAGAATTTTCTGTGCGAAAAGCCTGCTCCGGCCGGGGATCGAACTCAGGATCTCTGGACTGCGGGCAGTAGTCACAACCGTTACACCACGGAGACTGGCAGAAGAAGAAGAAGAAGAACCACCATGAGACCCCGATTCGGATCTTACATGTCTTCTTCAGCAGTCCACAATAAATTTTGTTGATGTGCACCACACCAGACCATGCTTTTTTTACTTCCGAAGATTTTCCAATATTAGAAATCGAAGTATTGTTTTTTGTTGAGTTATCGAATATATATTTTACAGACATCTTTCTGAATTGATAAGTAATTCATCGTGGCTCTGAAAAAGCTGAGATCCTATTTTAATATTAGCCTGTATGAATAAACCATGTCTCGTGATCCCGAATGGAATCTCAATTATGAAGTTAATGTAAGCTTTGTAAAAGCTTGAGATCCCACATGGGGTCTCATGGACAGATGAGGCAGAAACAGATTTTGGCCTGGCGGTTAACTTGTTAATATGCATACCCCTACGTATATAGGACTATACTGACTGATCTGACTATACTCATAGATATCTTGATTTATATAAAATTATTAAAAACACTAATTTCAATGATCAAATTTATGTATGTATTATTTACTAACAGTAATAACGACGCGTCGGCACTGGACCGTACATCAGCTATATAAAATTGTAATTTAAGTACCTAATACCGGCTAAAATACCTACCAAGCTTTGTTATTTCTGCATGAGGCATCGTTGTTATTACATCGTGATTAAATTCATAATTAAATATTTTATTGGGCATTAAAAAGAATTTACTGATATTGATGACTGTTTGCAAGGAAATTTAATATTTAAATGTAGGTAGCTACACTAAATGTAGTTGGTACGCAGGTATCTATCTGAAAAAAATAATATAAAGAATAATAAGTATGTATCTTATCTAATTTTACCTTTTCTGTCCCGATAGCTCAGTGGTCAAAACGTCTGACTGGTAATCCATTTGTAATGAATCTTTTTTGATAGAAACTATGGAAATTATAATTAATATTTTACCAACCAATGACGGTTAGATCGATCTTTATGGTAGCGTAATAATCCCAACTAACAGTTCTATAGTTCGAGTCCAAATCAGGGTGACGATTTTTTCAAGGCGGTTTAACATGATATTATTCACCATATTTGTTTTAACAATCGTCATGTTGCAATTACTCACTTACTCAGGGTCGGCCACATACTTAATTATGAAATAGGATTAAAGTTAAGCTAACTCAGACACGCCCTCAAGTTACAGTTTCAACCAATTACAGCGCAATACAGCCCGAGTTAGGGGATCTAAATGAACAAATTTAGATTAAATCTAATCCTGTTTCATAATGATGCCCTCAAACTAACTTTTATAAAAATATTTGCTGAAATTAAAAAAACCAACCGGCGCGCGGCGACTTCCAGGTTACAAGTCCGCCGCCTCATCGATCGAGTTACTGCGGTCGGAATGGTTAACATGGATAGTCTGTTAGTAAGTAGGCGGCCACAACGAGGACCCTGGCCTATACCCTACACCCTGCACCCTCGACCCTGGTACCTACAGACTCCATTGTGGCCGCTTACATTCAATAGCATGGTTAGATTTTTTTTTTTGGTTTAACGTCGCTTTCAACTGCATGGTCATATCACGACGGGGGTGTTACCCTCCATTCGCAGGAAACTCACAAACCTGCTACCCACATTAACCTCACCCAGCCTGGGTTGGGCCGGAATGCCAGCATCACGAAGTCTTCACCTCGCTGGACGTTGCTTAACTTCGGTGATCCAACGAGAACCGGTGCATTCAACGCGCCATCGACGCTGGCTGCATGGTTAGATTATTTTACGTGGTACTGGCTCTACCCCAGGGTCCAAGGTATAGGCCTCCGTTGTGTCCGCGCACTAAAGAATTTTAACTCACTCCCTCTCCCTGGCTCCACAACCTCCTGAATCAAACAATCAAGGATCCTGTCAATGTCAATTGTGTCACCTCATCAGAGTCCCAGGGTTACATGTTACATTGTCCCTCCCTGATTACAAGTCACAATTAACTAAGGGAGCTTTAACAGCAGAGGGAGCCTTGTTGAAACGGGCCACGTCAGTAGGGGCCTTCATAAATTGAGCTTACAATAAATTACAGCAATTTATGACCCAGTATAAACTGTCAGTTGACATGAGTTCTAATTATGTATGTATTTGGTTATTATTATAATGAAATTAAAAAATATGATTACGACTTAAAGGTGTACCTACCTATTTCAGTTGGAAGTCTATATTTCATTTCAGTGCTGGTAGGTAAGTTTATGCTTATTTGTAATGTATCCTTTTTATGTACTTCTTTTTATGTATATATCAAAGCATAATGATATTTAATTTACCAAATATTCCTTTTCAAGGTCCAACACAAGATGGGTATGCCAGCGTCGATGGCATGTTGAATACACCGGTTCCCTTCAGAACACCGAAGTTAAGCGACATCCAGCGAGGTTAAGACTTGGATGGGTGACCATTCAAATTCTAATTCTCGTGACGCTGGCTTTTCCCGGCCCCACTCAGGCTGGGTGAGGTCAATGTGAGTAGCAGGTTTGTGAGTTTCCTGCGAATGGAGGGTAAAACCCCCGTCGTGATATGACCATGGCAGTTGAAAGCAACGTTAAACCCCACTTAAAAAAAAAAAAAAAAAAAAAAAAAAAATGGGTATTTTTTTTTTTTTTAAGCTTTATTAGCTAGAACAAAAAATATATACAGTAGAACACAATGAAATATAAAGAAAAACAAAATGTAAACACCGAACACCGGTAAACTGTTGGCATAATGGGACTACCTGTCTTCCGCTGACAGTCTAAATAAAGCATTACTTATATACTTGTATATTATGGACTACATTTTCACTCATCTCCTTAAATGCATTTCAGTTACCTGTTATCTAATTATTGAGGAAAAAAAGAACCCCTGATTGTCGCCGTCACAGTCCACAATCATCATCACATCAGCTCATATGAGTTCTGAGGACAAAATTAATTCTACACAAAATCTAATTTACACCATGAATTCAATATTGTATTTTTTGCCCATTTTTAAATACGGAGTTATAAAACGAAACTTTCAACTGCATGGTGATATCACTGAAAACGGGACTAAACATGTTTTAGTATTTAATTGTCCTGAGAAACAGAGAATCCCATGTGGAATTCTGAATAGTCAAGTCAACTCCTGACTCAGGTATGCAAACATCTCGACACCTGCGTATGAAGCCTATCCTTGGTAGGAGTAACATGACCGCCTATATTTCTCACCTGAGAGTTGGTAACCACGGCAACGAACCGATTCGATTTTTGTGTACAGTGCGAGATAACTGGTACCTGATTTCTAGGAGATCAAGAGTATCAAGACTCAAGAAGAGGTGTATCTCACTCTCTTGCTAAGAAGAGAAAGGTAGTACCGATCAATGATAATAAAATTTAATTTTATTACAATAACAAATTATGAGCAATGTAAGAAGTATTTTTGATGTGGTTTGATGTTTACTAAAATTAGAATCAGCTGTGAATTAAAAAGAAAATCCATAAAAATAAAACTTTTTTTTGCAAATAAAACGTATCTTTTAAAAGTACAAAAATTTCGACCGTGACAGGACTCGAACCTGCAATCTTCGGATCCGAAGTCCGACGCCTTATCCATTAGGCCACACGGTCTCGGTTGGAGTAGATTGAAAAAATGAACGTACATGACTGTACATAGAAAACTAGGGACATTCATTGCTAGTGAAAACATTTTATAAAATTTGAATATTAACCCTCAACAGCAGCTACATGCGTGCGCAACTAAGCGCATGCACCTTTGTCCGAATTTCCACTCTCTTGAAGGAACAAAATATACGAGTAGTTTTTTACAAACTACTCGTATATTTTGTGTTATTCGATAATTTACTTTTCTTTTTATGGTTTAAGGACGGTTAAAAGACACTTTTTTATAACTGCAATTTGCACTGAACTCTAAAATCAAGAGGGTCGGTGGGCTTGCATTGGTCTTTTTACAAAGTTACGGCTATCAATTTTTTCCCAGCAAAGATTTCTATAGAAAGCGCTGATGGCACGTTGAATATACCAGTTCTCATTCAGTATTTCAGTCACTGATGAAGAAAACCTCTCTGGGTGACTATTCAAATTTGAGCCCTAATGCTGGCTACTTCCAGACCCACTCAGGCTGGGTGAGGTTAATTTAAGTAGCTGGTATGTGAGTTTCTAGCAAATGTAGATTAAACCGCCGTCGTGATAATTATATAATAATATCGCCTTATTTATACTGCCCGATCAGGACTAATAATTAAAGTTCCATAATTTCAAAGACATTTTTTTATGTGGTAAAAATCCCGAATCGAACCCAGGAAGTCTAGAATCCATAGATTCACAGAGTGCCGCTTTTACCACTGAGCGACCGGCACAGAATTATGACCATGCAGTTGAAAGCGACGACCCAAAAAAAAGACCTCGCTGCTCCTGCTTTCTTCTCTAGTAACCTAATGCTGACATCATTCACCCTCATCACGTCTGCTCATTTCACGGGAAAACCTCCGCACAGGCAGACGGCTGTGAAAATTCAGCAGCAATATGGCAACTTTGTGCTAAGTTGACATTCTAATTGGCTCATTTGCATAAATGTGCGGTCGTGTTCGGGGAAATGTGTCGAAGGGAGACATGGAAAGGTGAGGCAGACTTCGGGGCGAGAATTGTCGAGATGAAAATGACAGGGTCGATTGGTAGATTTGAAGACTAGAGATCTTCATAGATTTTAGAGGAGTCCCTTTCATTTTGCATGGTTTCCTGCTACATTTATGTATGTAGGTATACGAGTGTAATTGGACTCAGTCGCTAGATTGAAAATAGTATCTAGAATAATTAATTGAGTTCGTCGCGTTTGAGTAGTCGTGTCTTGATTCATGTAATTAACACAAAAGGAATACCCGTGTGTCATTGAAATTTCTGTTTCCTCTTTGAAACAATTTATTTTTTCCAGTGCTTAGAAGAAAATGATGTATACTGTGCTTAGAAGTGTTTCATTAAAATAAAAACATTGGGTGCAGTTCTAAAGACTATTAAGTTACACAGGAAAAATTGTGAAGGGACTATTTATTTATTCACCACAACACTGCAAACTTTTATAAATTCATAGGTAGGTGATTGCCCGAATTTTAAAGGAATCGCTGTACTAGAAGATACCATTGCCTCTCCTGGTTTGAGATATAAAGAGTGATCAACCTCTGGCATATGCCTCACTGGTTCAGAGATAGCAGGTCTCATTCCACTAAGCCAGGAGACTTCCACATGCCCCGGTATAGCAATACGGTCGTGATAGCGTCGCAGTGACAACACATCCCGCCAGCATCATAAAAGTCGACTGTGTGGATGTCAGACAGCCCCGGTGTGCTGTTAATAAGAACCACCACAGCCTCTATCCTCTGCTCTATTATCTCATAAACGACGCTCTCGCAAATAGGGACGTGAATTTCATACTAAAATATTTTTGTATGAAACATGTTCCTCTTTTATTTCAACATACAAAGTATAGGTATCATGCATAATTAGGTATAGTATAAACTAATACATGACACAGGTTGAGAGTAATACGTACAACTAAAGTAAACATAGGTACGTATAGATTTTTTTCTAAGGCTAATAAAGCCCTAGGTCTGGCTGGGGGATTATAAACAAAACAGAGAGTATAGACCAGCATTGGCATGGTTCTGGGGGCCCTTGTCAATTATTAGCCTCCTAGTAAAGACAGTGGTAGAAGTGCTGAGTCATTCCTCCACTGTCTGGTTACCATCGTTCACGATGACGCCACCCTATGATGATGAAGCCCTACAGTCATGGTTCCTATATTAACAACTATTATTCAGTTCAAGACAGAAAAAAATTGCAAAGGGAATGTACATATTTGAAATCAAAATAATAATTTAAATTTGAAAAACTGTCTCATAAATATCCAATTGATATGATCCAAGGTGTGACAGAGAGGCACGCTCTCTATTGTGGCTGTCGGGTGCTGAAATCCTTTTCGTTCCGGAGATAAAAAACTGAAAGACTGGCGAACAAAAAGGGTTTTAATTAGGTTTTTCGTCTCGCCCATCCCCATGTTATGACAGATCAGAGATAAACGGTCTGAGATTAAACGCCCGAGGGTAATTAATTGTCGGGTGGAAAACTCAATATAGAGTCCGGAAAATAGTTGTAGAGCGATTGCAATCTGGAAACAATTATAAAATTGTTCTGCACATCGCACTCGCACCCTTTGATTTCCCTGGCCTGTGCTTCCTCGAAATGAGATTTGAATTTATAACGAAGTACGGTGGGGAGCACTTCAACTGTTATGTAAAAAATATTTTATACGATGCATTTGAAAATGGGTTATTCATTCAGGTTTGATTTATATTCATTTATTTCAAATATTTTTGCAACATTTATTTATTCAAAATTAAGGCTCAAAAGTAAAGTGTATCTAATGTAGGTTTTCTTGTCGAAAATAATAAATTTTATTACCTAGGATACTCTATATACAGGGTGAGCATAAAGTCTCACCCCACCCCCCGTATCTCGAGAATGGCTGAAAATACAAGAAAACGCAAAAACCCGTAATCCCTTATTTTTAGGGGGATTCATTTTCAGCCAATTTTTTTTTGCCTACACGGCCCCAGTCAGGCTGGGCTGGGCATGGGCATGGACCAACTTTAAAATCTTAAATACAATGATATGTCTTGTGGCACATTGTTTTAAAAGTCTCATAGAGTGAAATTCATTACAACAAATTTCAGTGAGCTACGACTTACCGTTCTCGAGATACAGGTTCGAACGTCCTGCGTAATATCCATATATTTTGACCTATAACTCGTTAACCGTAAATTGTAGAAAAATGAAATTTGTTGATAATAACTCCTTATGACAAGCCCTGTCGAAAAAGGTATAACTCGACTTACCCTGTTGATATTAGTTTCTGGTCGGTTTCGTCAGCCAGCCAGACGAACAGTCCGAAAAATTTTAACGAAAAAACAAATCAAGTTTTAACTTGTTCGAAAGTTCTTGCCATAAGAAGTTTATTATCAACAAATTTATTTTTCTACAATTTACGGTTAACGAGTTATAGGTCAAAATATATGGATATTACGCAGGACGTCCGGCCCTGTATCTCGAGAACGGTAAGTCGTAGCTCACTAAAATTTGTTGTAACGAAATTCTCTCTATGAGACCTTTAAAACATTATGCCACAAGACATTCTATTCTATTTAAAATTTTAAAGTTGGTCCATGCCCAGCCTGACAGGGGCTCTGTAGGCAAATTTTTTTTGGCTGAAAATTAATCCCCCCAAAAATTAACGAATACGGGTTTTTGCGTTTTCTTGTATTTTCAGCCATTCTCGAGATACAGGGGGTGGGGTGAGACTTTATGCTCACCCTGTATACGTTTTTGACTGACAAAACCTAAACAAAGGCACTCGTGACTGCAATACAATGATATATCTTATTAAAGTCAGATCTTGAGATCTCAGGAAGCATTGTGCTGTTCGGCCATCTCTCGTGCTAATAAACTTTTACACACATTACACCATTATATCTCGCCCTCTTTGTTACAAATTTTTGTTGACGGTTATCTATTTTCATGCCCTCCTCCCCCCCCTACCCTCCTCCCCTGCACTTTTCCCAAAGGTCCTCTCCCTGTACACGTTTTGACTTTCCGAACACCCTTCCCCCCCCTCCTCACTCCTCCACCCTTTGAATAATAATTTGTCACAATAAAACTTATTTTTTACAAACCTATAAATTCAGATCCGTTCAGAATGATAAAAAAATATTTTCCAAAGTCGAAAGTTTAATATTTCAAGCTCCCATAGTTGCGGGTTTTTGATAATTCGATTTTTTGTCGAAGTTTTAGGTTATGGGTGAATTTTATAAAATTTATGTTTATGAATTTTTAGTCATGGGAAAAAAAACTTTCAATCGATTTGAAATTTGGAGTTATTCTAGATTTTATGTATAGCATTATTTCCAAAGTCGAAATTCTAGATTCTATGTATACCAACATTATTTCTACCTACTTGTTCATGGAAGACATTGAAATTATTATCTTAGACAGAGTTGAAGATTTTCAGATGTAAATGTAAAGTTGTGTTTTTTTAATTTAAGTTTTATAGTTATACCTACTCGTATACATGTCTTGAGTTACTGACACTAAATTGTTAATCAAAAGCACACCACATGGACTCTTTGACTTACCTTCCTTTTAGGTTACATTAAAAAAGAAAGAGACAAGCGAACTACATAAGTAAGTAGGTACATGCACATTTGCGCAATGACATTACATCATAATATTGACCTCAAAACGAGTATCGTCTTTTTTTGCTTTCTTCAGCTGCCATCAATAACTCTTTCATTAAACCCAATGATACCGAGACTTTTCCAGTTTTCTTTTTAAAAAGTCCCGTTGTCCTAATCTGACTTATCTGACAGCGGAAATAAATATCGCACTAGTTTTGTGGCTTAGCCACGTTATCGAATGGGATTATTTTATTGAACTGCAGAGAGGGGTAAAACGCACACAATCGTGTGTCCAAAACGATTATTATTCCCTGGAGCCACATTCTGTGTCTAATTAGTTTGGAATACGAAAACTGTTCAGGCCTCCTGTAACCCCTGTGCCTTCTGGGCGATGATAAAGGCAGAGATTATCCTTTCCCCCCCGCAATCCCCGGGAGTGACTAATTTGATCCAATATAAATAAATACATTCACGTGGACTTATGCAAAGTGGTCGTGATTTAATCTGAAATTTATTAGTTTGAGTAATGAATTAAAATGCACGGTGGATTATGATGTTTTTGTGATCATTACAGTTGTCAAGAGGTTCATATACACTCACCGGAAGAATTAACCGGACACTCCCTGTTTTCCCCTTTAACACCGTGTATTTCCATGCGGCTGCAAAAGGTTGTAACTTCTACTGTAGATAACATTTTCCGATGATTTTTGTTTTGTATAAAAGAAAACAGATTAAGGATTTAAGCTCATTATAAGAAAAAAAATCAGGAAAAATCATTGCAACTCATGGAAAGACAAATGTAAACTTGCAAAACACAGAATTTTAGAGGTGTTTTATTTAGAACACACTCAGTTCACTGTTTTATTTTTATCATTCGATTTTTCTTAAAAATACAAAAACCTAAAGATTTCAATTTCAACATGACCTACTAATACAAGGATTTAAAAAAAAACACAATTCATTGAGGATGTTTCAAAAATCTCAAAAATACGGTAAATTGAAATTTTAAATTTTTCTTTCCATGAGTTGCAATGATTTTTCCTGAATTTTTTCTTATAATGAGTGTAAATCCTTAATCTGTTTTCTTTTATACAAAACAAAAGTCATATAAAAAAGTTATCTACAGTAGAAGTTACAACCTTTTGCAGCCGCATGGAAATACACGGTGTTAAAGGGGAAAACAGGAAGTGTCCGGTTAATTCTTCCGGTGAGTGTATATAGTAGAACTTATTTTTTGAAAGCAATCTTCAGGCTGAAGTACCGATAAGGACAGTACATACATATTATACTTATACCTAATATGTTTTACATAATTATTTATTGTCTCGTTATATCACTTGAGTTAAGTCCAGAGAAGTTAGGATTTGGATAGGTGAATACTCCTGATACTGGCCATTTCCGGCCTCACTCAGGCTGTTTGAGGTTAATTTGAGAATTAGTTTCCTCGCTCTTTTAACCTCTCTGTAAACTCACAACACAGCTACTCAAATTAACCTCACAAGGTTAATTTGAAAGTGGTCTTCCAAGTCGTGGCCTTGCTGGACGTTGCTTAACTTCAGTGACAGAACGAGAAGTGGTGTATTCTATGTGCCATGACTCTGGCTAGTAGTATGAACTGATACATCTGTTGATTTAATGGCACTACCTGTCGGGCAGTATAAAGCACTATAACTCCTATCAATACCCATTTCATTCAATCACAGATTTCAATTACGGCACAAGGAGTATGGCCAATGGATCAGGACACATCAATGAATCGTAACCATTATAACGTTGCAATGGGGACTAACTTGTGACCATATTCAGCGCGGAGGCTGATAAGGTGCCTAATGGGATTAGATACGCTATCACCAATGGGAACCCAGCCACCATTGTACTCTCTCTGGTGATAAGGATTTTATAGGTTTCTTTTCTAATTGAATTAAAAAACAGATAAGGTATGTCTTTTATGTGCTCGCTTCTGAGACTACTTTGATGTTTTTTTATTTCGCTACCAGACGTTGGCCACTCCTGGTGCTTTCTCATTTTTTGATGGGTAATTGTGCTCGTAGTAAGTTACAATCTCAGTAGCTATTTAGCCAAATGCCTAATGCAGCGTAGGTAATCAGTAGTATTATCTTTATTTCAGGCATTATTTGAAAGAGAGTGATTAGAACTTCATTCCAGAAAGCACACCTCTCACTCTCAAAATCTCCAATTCTCACTCTTAACGGTCAAATTTCGTTAAAATAACCCTATCACATTGTGTTGTTTACCCTAATAACTTGATCAGAGTGCAGTTAAAAAGGAGATCAGAGGAATATGAGAGTGAAAAATCTTTCTGGAAAAAGGCCCAGTTCATTTTAATCTCAAGACTTTCAAGCATGATGTCACTATTTCTATCTCACTTCACTGAAATTTTCAATGCTTTGGACTCGAATCGCCGTCTCCAGCTTGTGGGACTACTGCCCTAACGCTCGAGCTACCGAAGTAGGCATTTGACTTTGAAGGAGAGTGGTGGCCACAAAAGAAACAGTGTGGTCAACGCTCAGTTCCGGTCCGAGGCATGGCCCTATGTTTACTTTTCTTAATCTGCACAGTGAGGCATTGCCGTACATCAATTCCGGCCTGAATTCAGAGCCACCAGTGGTCAACTAGAACTGATCATTTCGTCTCTATCTCTCTTTATTTCTCTGTTTGTTTTATATAAAAAAATGCAAAAAAATTGTCCTTCGTTTTGAAGGAGCGAATCTCATAATAATTAGGAGACATATAATAATTATTAACGTTGGTGGTCCTCAAGCACCCTGTTAAGTAGGTATTAATTGAAATGGATACCCTCAACAGCTAAGAGCTCAGTAGAAATACTGGGTAACTCTGTAGTGAATGCCCAGTCAGATTGAATATTTACAGTAAGTCAATATCTGTCTAATTATTAGTGAATACCCCTTCGCACACGAATAAGTTATAACCATACTTAGGCTTTTAATCTTTAAAGGGTCAGGATTTGTGAAATGATAAAAATTGAGTACCTGAAGATTTCGATATAACACAGAACTCAGTCAAGTTTGAATCTTACCATTTACAAACATAACTTGTTCTACTTTTTGATACATATTTAGCTATGAGTTGAAAGTTTTTTGGTTTTTTGGTATAATACTATAGGTACAAAAGTATAAGATAGTTACCTACAGATACATGCAAATTTACAAACTCTTCAATGGGACTCTTTATCTCCTTCAATTCCTTCCCTTCGACGAGATGTTAGGAAGGGGATATTATACCTCAAATATTTATCGCATCTGTAACCACCCCGTATATACCAAAAAAACATTTGAGAAAGAAACAACTCAGGAAATTTCACATCTTATTAATTATAAGAGTCAGGATACATGGTACTACCGTTGAGTTATGGGAATAGCAGGACCGCATGTGTTAATAGTTATGTTGAGGAGATGCCCACCCGCCTTACAAGTGTTCCTGATTAACCTAATCTCAAACCAAACAAAATACACAATATTCTTCTCTTGGAATGTTTCTTCTCCTCACGGGGAATTCAAACAGAAGTAGAAGACAGGTTGTGTCCATAGGAGGGTAGAAATTGGACTAGTAGTATGTGTATGTTTTTTGGGTCGGTTTAAAAGGGTTTAGAATTTGTAGAAAAGTATACAGTACTTTATCTCGGGGACTATGAATGCGAATAGGGTATAGAATAGATGACCAGTTTTCTGACTGGAGTATGGACACTTGGACGGACAGTAAACCAATCTGAGTAGTGTAAACTAGTAGTGAACACTGGCACAGGACAGTAGTAAGTTATACCCAATAGTCTGCCTAAAATTTATATATATATATATACAAGCGGGCTATCGCCCGCTTTGCGGGCCGAGGCATGGCCGTGAAAGCAAAAAATTCTTTTTCGCCAATGGCAGGTGTTGTAGTGGGAGTTTCGAAAAATCCCGTCTTATTGCACATCTAGACTATAAGACAAAGCTACCTACCAAATTTCAGCTTCCTAGGACTTACGGTTTGGGCTGTAGAGCGATGATCAGTCAGTGGTCAGTGGTCAGTGGTCAGTGGTCAGTGGTCAGTGAGTGTCTTTGACATTTATATATTAAGATTTTTTTTTTTTTTTTGAGAAGGGGAAAAGGTTTTCCAGCGAGAAGGTTTTTTACCGTCTAAAAACCCCTTCATTTATCAGTTCTTTTCTTATTTATGCCCTGGAACCGCCGTGTGGCATTACTTCAGGGGTCTATAGGTAGATTAATATCTTTTGAAAAATACTACCCAGAGTAACCAAATATAGATAGTAGTATAGCAGTATGGCTGTAAGACACATAAAAGGGAATAGACCACAATAAAATGGAATACACCATAGTAGAAAACCTCAACCAGCCTTGATATGGGTTTGAATGCAAAAGAGCAAGTCAATATGAATCTTACACATTAACAATGGAGCTCATACTTTATCTTTTTTGATCAGTCAGTAAGTGAGATAGAGCAGAATCACTTCCTCTCTTTTCTCTTTATCATTCTCATTAAGGGAGGACCCTTCTTATATTTTATTTCGACAATATTGCATTTATTTACATAATTATATGTTTACAAAAGGTAATCTTAATATATAAATGTCAAAGTCACTGACTGATCATCGCTCTACAGCCCAAAACCGTAATACCTAGCGAGCTGAAATTTTGACACAACATTCCTTGCATACTGAATACGTGCAATAAGAAAGGATTTTCCAAAAGTCCAAAACCGTTCCATATAGATAGAGCCCTAAAAGTGCACTTTCAGATCGTGGCGAAGCACGGGTTAACTGCTAGTAAAATATGTATTAAAGTATAACCGTCGTCTTCAAAGTTAAAAACTGTGAAGAAGACTCAGAAAAGTCCTCTCCATATCTCCTTGTGGACTATCCGTCCTGACTTGAGGAAACTCCTCCGTAGTATAAAAATAGGAAAAAGAAAAACCACCTGACATGATAAAGGGAGGCCCGATGATAAATCAATCTCAAAGTGAGTCTATTTTACGATCAGCCCGAATGAGTATGAAAACAGTTCCATCCCACACACTGGAGACGAGGGGTTCAATTCTCGGCGGAGTCATTTCCAAAATTATCGAAATCTATTATGTTCCTCCCAGGATAGACACTAGAGCGGCCCCTTCTTATTTCACACCGCAAGCACCATTATCAATAGACAATCATTAGATTTTCACAGTTTTTTGGAAGGGTTTTCCCATTGACAATTCAATCAGCAAAATTGAATTAGGGTTTGGTCTATGCTGTACAAACGCGTTTATGGTTTCTGTGAATTTAAGGACATTATGATGTGTTTTCCCACAAAATCTTGTTTATATTAATGTGTGTAAGTGTATTATACAGGATAACTTCTGGTCTACCCAAGGGAGTATAGACAATTGACAGATTGCACCAGAAAACTTCAAAATTATAGCTAAATAAAAATATGTTTCTTTCAGTTATGCATGCAACGCGATCAAATACTAAGCAATTATTATCAATAATTTAGTCACAACTCAAATGTAGAATATCACAAACAAACAAAAAATGCTGGAAGAAAAAAACTGCAAATCTTGGTTCAAGGATAAAAGTGAAAATTCAATGTTTGAAGATTGTTACTATTGTTTTTTGGGGAAGTTATGGAACTTAAAAAAAAGTTATCATATTTGTGTTAATCACTTTCGTGATATCACAACTACTCGAGCCCGCTTTACTAAATCTACTCGAAACCCGGGACTTGAACCACCGACCTACAGGTTACAAGTCCGCCGCCTTATCGATCAAGCTACTGAGGTCGGTTAAGTTATGGAACTTAAGGATATGGGGGGATCTAAAAATAGTCAACAGGTGCCTAGACTAAAATTTAAAGATTGTAGGTGTCCATATTTTTCTAGCTCTTTCGATTCTAGGGCAATCCCAGGGGACTCAACAATCTCAACATTATGCCTCCCTCTCTAATCCATGTTCTCACGCCTGTAGAGTATCAGAGTTATCAATGTCTTATTGATTGATACTCTATTTTTTAGTCCTATCATCTAATATTCCCTCTGTGCATTGCCTATAGGAGATTTTTTATTTATCATGATACACTTGTTGGTTTCAATCATATTTTCTATTAAAATTAAAAATTATTATTTCTTCAATATATCGAATTTGATAGATTTTCTCTGAATATGAAATCATCTACATCAAGAGCGCTACTAATTTGATTTATCAATTTAATCTTGTAAGGAAATAGTTTTGTAAGGAAATATCAACCTGTACCTGTTGAATATAAAATAAACTTCCTTGATTTTCATTTGCTGAGTCAGAATGACTTTAGTATAATTATTTTGGTATCTGCAAAAAATTGGAAAAAATAGTGGATACGCCTGTGTCACCAAATCAAATTACCTAAATTATTCTGATTATTTTTGGAAAACAAAATAACTATTCGTATTTTAGGTCCACATAATTATGAGAAAATAAATAATTCTCAATCATAACCATGTGATGGCCTACTTGGTTATCCTCCCATGTGGGATTTTTACCAAATAGGTACCTCTGGTACCTAATACATTATATTTATGTCTTGGGCTTACTGCTGGAATAATGGGACTTATAGTCCTAATCGGGCAGTGTAAATAAGGCGATATTATATTATTATTATTTGAACTGGTGTGGATCAAGGAAAACATCCGTTTCACTGAGATCAATTGCCAAAATTGAGCCCTTTTAATCTACTACGGAGTAATAAGTTATTAAAGTTATAACAGAACTATCTATTGATTGTAGGCAGGCATTTGAAAACAAGTCGGACATTACTAAAGACCACTGCACAGCACTGCTTTTCTTTTAGTATCAATTGGTGTGTCGTCCTGTCGTCATGAAGACTGCTCTAAGATGAAGAAAGTTCCGGGGTTCGAATCCTCAGCTGGGCCATTTTTTTCTATTAACACATGAGATTGACTAGGTGAGAATCATGTGAGTAAGTACCTACAGATTATTGTTTAATTGCTTTATTATTACACAACACTGTAGTGTGCGTAGCTGTAACCCAGCATTACGATTATCTAAATTTAATCTAATGGCCTTCTCTTAATGCCGCCACTGGCCGATATGCATACAAGCTACTCAGTTTTCCTCACGAGGTATGATTTGACCCCGGATAGAATCATATGACTAATTAATGCGTTTCCCAACGAGTAAAATAAAACTTACCAAAGTATAACTTCTGTTTTCTATGAGAACGACAGTTCGAATTAGGTCGAATCATTGTACAAATAATGTACATGATGACTTTTGGCTTGCGTAGGTACTATATTTACCGCACCTCATAACAGCGTCGCTATACGGCAAAATGGGCTTAGCCCCTCTCTCAAGGTTCTCAAGGATAAGAAATTATTATTTTTATAGTCCCTCAGCAGGTTTAATAGAATAAAAATAAATAAAATGTTGATATACCTTCTCGGTTAATTATCTTTATTAAAGTTGGTACAGACTTCTAGCAAGTGGTTTTATTTTTCAAGTTGGTGCAGGCTTCTGGCATTTTGGTTCCACGCCGTGACTAATGGGACTCCTGATGGTTTGTCATCATCCGCGACCAATTGGTAATGTGTCTCTTGAGTTATGGAGTATTATATTACCCTGCTAATATTTCAGACTCGCTATTGCAAGGGACTGATTTGCAAGCGATGGCGATGCTGACAGTATTGTGGATGTGTACTTATTTATGGAGACAGAATGTTTGCATTGTGTAGAATAAATTGTGATACTTAGGCAGGTATATCTGTATAGATTGGACAACCAGATACCTAATGGAGATACTTCGTTACCTTCAGATTATTGCCATTCAAAGTTTGAATGATAGTGGCAATAGTGATTTTCACATGAAACAGCCATTTATTATCCTCCTAGAAAGCATTGTTGTGAAGTGATACAAAGTTCCAAGCTTCTTTCATTCATCACAGAGAACACTCAGTCCACAGTCTAGCTCGTTACTGGAGTGGATGCCTCATTCAAAAAACACTTCATTCATAAATTTGATTCATTCAAGAAGAGATTATAAAATATTATCACGGGAATCGCTTCGATAAAATCAAGAGGATTAGGAGATGCCACACATCAGGATCAGACCCTGATTACGGCCAAGTACTTCATTCAAACTTGCCATCAAGATAAAAGGCAAGAAAAATTCGAACCATTTGACAGTCTGACACTTCGTGACGGCAAACGATGGAGCGACTAATTCCAGCAGCTATTTTCTTGAAATAATGGTCGGGGGGCTGGGGCTACCACTCCTCTGTCACATTCCTTGACACACGTAGGTGCTGGCGAGATTTATAAAAGTAGATAACCACATGTAGAAGCCATTTTATAAAGAAAACAAGGTGAGATGAATGATCCTTGTGCGAGCCCCCCGTCGCTGTCTAAAGTGGATTTCTGAGCGGCTCTGCTCAACTTTACTCGATGTTTATTCAGGCAAAGTTTAGGCCACTCTTCATCAAAGATACCTATTTTTTTTAATTTCAATTGACATGAAAAAAAAACTCACAAACGGTAGCTTTTTCCTTGTCACATAATCATGATATTGCAGTGTTGTTTACATCGCTTTCTGCCGACGTATAGTCAAGAAAAACCAGCCTTTACAAAATTGGCCTAAAAAAAAGAAATATAATAATCATAATAATAACACCAGGAGACTTGATCATTTGTAGAACCCTTTGGGGGTGTTTCACACCCTTGAGAGGAGAAACCCTACAGAATAACAAAGCTCTCATAAAACTATCCTTATTTGAATTCTGGACTGTGGAGTACAGTGTAATTACTGCCAACCCAGATTTGAGTGACTTGAGGTATCTTTCGAGTTCTATTAATAAATTTCAAAGCCATTTTATGACAGGGGATTATTTACAAGTTGCTATAGTGATTCGGAAACTGAATCGGAATGATTCAGTTTCTGAAAAGTCAGATTATCAATAACAATACCGCCTTATTTATACTGCCCGACTAGAAGTAAATTAGAGCCTGAAGTATTCAAAGGTGATTAAAAAGATTATTTAATTGATCTTAGTTATAAATTTGAGCTTTTCTGGAAAACTACTATCTTACACAATATGTGGTCAAAATCCCAAATGAGAGGAACTTGTCATTTTCCGGCTGGGATTTCAACCTGAAACCTCTGGATCAACAGACCGACAGACGAGACGCCTTGACCACTGATCAACCGTGACAGACTGTATAACTGCTCATGAATTTCACTTCCAAATACTTACCTCTCAGCTCCCGAGCCTCCCCTGCAACAAACCAACACATAACCAAGCATAATATCAATATCTGTGTTATTTTTCATACGTGTAATATTATGTTTAACAATTAATTTCTGTTCATTATTATTCGTTATGGAAATGGGCTCTCTGCTTCTCTGTCGAAGATTTTGACCACCTACTAGCACAGGAACTTCTGCCAGGAGCGAGAGCCCTACATGTTGCACCTGTGAAGATCAGCGCACCATTATCGAGAGAGTAGGTGTTGGTGATGAATGGACCCAGAGGGACCCGGGGAATGCGTCTCGTTAGCTCCGTGTGGAATTGAGGCTCGTAAAATCAGAAGCGGTCCACCATTTCAATTGGCCAGTATTGGGGTAAAAAATTGTGAAGAAAATGACAGTGAAAGTTTGTTCTTCCGTAAGGCTCGTAAGGCAGTAATACTACTAGCCTGCCTCCGTGGAGTGGCTAGTATTGGGGTAAAAAATTGTTAAAAGAAAATGACAGTGAAAGTTTGTTCTTCTGTAAGGCTCGTAAGGTAGAAATACTACTAGCCTGCCTCCGTGGAGTGGCTAGTATTGGGGTAAAAAATTGTTAAAAGAAAATGACAGTGAAAGTTTGTTCTTCCGTAAGGCTCGTAAGGTAGTAATACTACTAGCCTGCCTCCGTGGAGTGGCTAGTATTGGGGTAAAAAATTGTTAAAAGAAAATGACAGTGAAAGTTTGTTCTTCCGTAAGGCTCGTAAGGCAGTAATACTACTAGCCTGCCTCCGTGGAGTCCGCGGTGTAAAGCCAGCCACTGACGTACATGCATGCATGAACAGGCGTGACTATCATGCATGCATGAACAGGCGTGACTGTCATGCATGCCTGAACGTGTGTGGCAGAAAAAGATAACTAGCATACGCTCGTTTATACAACCTGTTGTCTGTTCATGCCGACATGTACATGTGTGGCTGGCCTAACGCTTGTGACTACTGCCAGAGATCCTTCGATCCCGGGCTAGGCAGACTTTTCCAACAAAAATACTGTTCCCCACGAACACGTGAGGCTGCTATTTGCTATTTTCGAAATCCACCACTGGCAAAATTAATATCGATAAACATTCATAACGTCTCTAACAATATAACGACACCACATACCTAATAGTCAATACGGTTTAATTTTTGAACATTATCGTATCGGGCGAAAAATTTATTTTGCGAACACCTGTGAGAAATTAAATGATAAAAAAAAAATATTCTTTTATAATCACGCCAGAAGTTATTGGACTAAAAAATGTGATCGTCGTTCATGGTGGGTTAGGTATGAGCATTATTTATATCTTTTTCAAGACGTTAAGATCCAGATGATCTCATAATGTAGGGATTAGATTCAGCACTTTCGGTATTGTATGGGTGACTTTCAAAGTATGAGAACCGGCGAGGAAAAGAGTGAAAGAGTTAAAAGATTGAACGTTAATAAAGGATGGAATATTCATTTTGAGTTTATTCAGTCGAATCTGGATATAAAAGATCTAAATATAAGAGAAATCTGGATTGTGAGAAAAAAATCCATGTCAAATTTACCTCTAAGGGAAAATAACATCTATGTATGAGAGAAACCAGGATATAAGGGGAAAAAACCGCTTCCTTCAGTTCTCTTATATTTAGATTCGACTGCATTAACTATCAAGCGAAAATGGTAAAATTTGATTTTCAAATTCGACTTCGCGTGAAATATCAGTCCATCAATGCTTATTTACTTAGACTTTTGATTGACTGAAATTTTTTATTATGTCTTGTATGTGTTTTAATTGTCTTGTATGGCAGTGCGTCCCTCAAGATGAACTGTGCGCTGTGATTGGTTGAAAGTGTAGAAACTCCTGACTTGAGGGACAGTGTACACTTACTTACCTTTGTTGTAATTCTACTTTATGATTTGGATCTGGAAAGAAAAAAACACGATATATTTAGACCTACCTATCTTTTTATCTACAATTCATTGTTAATAATTAAGATGTTATAATATTTTCTTAGAAGCTTTAGCTTAGGAAAAATGCCTTTGTATATGTTATCCTGTAATAAGAAGAAAAAAAAATACATAATTATTATAAAAGCCAGGAATATCCCGGAATCCCGGAGCATAAAATAATAGTGTCCTATAGACTTTCCTCGATCGGGCATCGAACCCGTCACCCGTGAACTGGGTGGCGAGGTACCTGAGTCACTGTATTTCAAGAAGTCCGGTATCTCTAGAACATGAGGCACTTCTTGTCATCTTCAGCAGTTGTTGGAATACCTACACACACCATCCATAATATTACAACAAGATTTACATACGAGAAATAAACGTAAAAATAATCAAGTTTTAAACATGTGACCGAAGACTTCTGATGAAGATTTTCTGAATAGTTTACTGACTTCTGGATTTATTTCTGATCTTTGACCTTCTCTCGAGGAGGAAATAAAATTTAATAGTGCCTAGCTGTTACCTGTGAATGACATCCCCCAAAAAACACTCCGTGTTCAAATAGTCGTCAAGTGTTGGAATGATTAAAAAGAACTGATATCAAAAACGTCAATATTTTCTATGTTTGAAGGAATTATTTTTCACATAATTAGTCTCTTGATAATTCAAGCAAAATAATAGCCTCACAACAACAACACACCTTTGAGCAAACTTCGATTTGGTATTTTGAGAATTTAACCAAAAAATAGCCACGCAACAAAACAATGCTCTTGTAAGAACAATGGTTCTGTAATTATGCAACATTGTTCTTACAAGAGCATTGTTTTGTTGTGTGGCTATTTTTTGGTTAAATTCTCAAAATACCAAATCGAAGTTTGCTCAAAGGTGTGTTGTTGTTGTGAGGCTATTATTTTGCTTGAATTATCAAGAGACTAATTATGTGAAAAATAATTCCTTCAAACATAGAAAATTGACGTTTTTGATATCAGTTCTTTTTAATCATTCCAACACTTGACGACTATTTGAACACGGAGTGTTTTTTGGGGGATATCACTACTTTTTGATTTAATTGATTTTCCTTTGATAGATGAAATAAAAACTAATCAACAATCAACAGATAAAAAAAAAGACTTTTCATTTAAGGATGTTGCGATACGCAGTAATATTATAAGACTATCATATAAAATGTTGGGTAATTTATATTGAAGTACGAGTAGTGAGGTGACACTACCTTGTTTAATGAAAAAAGTTATAATGAGTTGCATGCTCGAAAATTATATTGTGACCCAAGTACTATTCTGTAAATAATTACAATTGCAAGGAGAAAAAAAAAGATAGAAAAAAACCTTGAAAAGATGCTGAAAGAATATTTCATAGTACATGCTGAAGAGAGGAGAAATATTGAGATAACAGGTGTACTCGTATTCCTTATTTGAGTGACACTAGAGCGTTCAGCAATTTTGTTGATCTTTTCAAATTTTGAAATCCACTGCCGAGGTTCACTAACAAAAAAGTACCCCTTTTCAGTATTTTTGGCAATAATTAGAGATGGGTGATATCGAGTATTTCATAGAACTGGTACTTCAGTAATCGATTAATTAAAAGTACCGAGTATTTATCCAATTACTTTTGTACTTGGTTTTAGAGGTTATGAGAGCGGATGTAAATGGAATAATGGATTTGAGTAATCACTCAAGAACCAAGTACAAAAGCACTGGTTCTTTCATTATTCAGTACACTAACTAAATCTCACAATTTTGCATTCAGAACGTTTACAGGAGATGAATCTCGGTTCACAAAATTTGTTGGGTGTTTTAGTTTCAAGTGTTTCAATAAATTAGAAGCTCCACCTTCTATTTTAAAAACCGAATTACATAATGTACATTTCTCTAAACCGTTCGATTGTTTGACAAAGAAGTTTCAAATAGAAGACTTGTTCCTACGAGACAAAGAGAAAAATATTAGGACACCGACAGCCTAAATATTATTCATAGATAATATCGGAATAATTAAGTACCTCTTTCTGCTGTACCCAGTTCTAGAGATGGGTATTTGGGTAGTATTGTAATTGTAATACCGAGTATTTCATAGAACCGGTACCCGGTATGCTACCCGGCCCCGGTGTGTAATACCAAGTATTTAATAGAACCGGTACCCAGTACGGTACGCGGATCCAGTGTGTTATACCGTCGCCAGTGTTGTGCATGGGTACAATTTTTTTGTACCCGGTACGGGTACAGGTACCTAGCAAAATTTTGTACCCGGTATGGGTACAGGTACCTAATTTTATTTTGTGCCCGGTACGGGTACTTTTGTAACAGTACCCGGTATTTTTGGTACTTTTCGGGTACGTTATCCTTATCTATAGTAATAAGATTTGTCTAAATTATTTTAACGACCAAACTAAATAAAATACAAAATTAATAGTTAGCCTTTAATGAGGTCTTGAACTCCAAGTTTCAGGTTAAAAGTCTAGTAAGCTAGATTTTAGTATTATTTAAAATTACTATTAATGTTAATTTATTATTATTATCACAATCAGGAAATAAAAAAATACATTTATTAAAAATAAGGCTTACTCCTTTTTAATTTAAGTATGAATTTGTGAACAAAAAATAACTAGAATGTGAAAAAATAGTATTCTACCATATACTCGTATGTAAAACAAATTTGAAGAAAATCGGTTAAGTGGTTTTGGAGATACAAATGATGTAGTCGAAAAAATCAAAATTGCCACGTGTATACAATGTGAAACAATCACGAGGAATAATTGTGTCTATAATTGGCAGTGTTTTTTTTTATTTATATTTATATATATGGTACATTTTTGTAAATTTTGAATGAGATCTATGTAATTTACGATTCAAAATACAAAAGTATTGATCCAAATAAATGCTTTATTTGGACTGTCAGTGGCCAGCGTAATAGTTGTATCTACTGCCCGTAGTCTAGACATTTCGAATTCGATTCCCGGTTGTTGCAGAAAAACGGACAACTCTGTTTCGTGGTTTTGTTTACAATACAATTTTATTTATATTATGTGCCTGTGTACATGGTAGGTAGATGGAAATTCGATCTTGGTAAAATAAAGAGGGAAATGAAAGTGCCGCGTATTATTGTATGTACCGAAATTGCCCCTTACTATGGCTCTAAGAAATGTTGACCCATATATCGTCGCTTAAGAAGAGGTACCTCGTAAGTCCGAATTTTTCGATAATACGTTTTTGGTATCGTTGGAATCGGAAAAAAAAATATCGATTTTTTTAAAATCGGTTTTATATGACCATTCAAATACAAAAAATGCCACAATAATCGATTAAAGTTTACCTCGTAAATCGATATTTTTGTTTTGAAGAAAATTTCTGGTGAGACCTCGTATCTCCAATCAGTAATATACGTGTATTGTGTAAAATAAATCAGAGATACGAGGTACCTCTACAAAAAATGCACACATGCTTTTCTGAAAATTTTACAAGAATCACTTGAGAGGTACCTCGTATGTCCGATATCTCGTAAAAATACAAGTTTTATCAAAAAAATAGTAATTTCAATCGATAAAACAGGTATATGTTTATGGTTAAACTGATTTTTTTATTTTTTTTAAACCTGCCCACAACTTTATAATCAGTTTTTACTGTCTCCTGAAAAGTTCAAAAATCGGACTTACGAGGTACCTCTTCTTAAGCGACGATATGTGCCTAACTTCGAGTTACTAAACATGGTGTCAATTCAGCATAATCAGTAGGTAGATATAAACAGAAGTGAGAAATTATACTAGATATAAATTTAATAATTATAAATTAATAAGCAAGCATATATCCATGGAATATACCCTGAAAATTTCGGCTCGATTGGACAAAAAAAGCAACTTATATCATGTTACATACAAAGGTACAGGTATCGCAGGGTAGCATGGCGTATGAACCTCTCCTCTCGCGCCGAATTAAGTTAAAAATGAGGGGAAAATGCGGCGGCTTTTAGGTTTGTAGATCAAATATGAGGTTATATAATAATCTAATTTGGGAATTTCTCTGTCTCGAACAAGGGTCAATAAGAACTAGACTCTTCAAAAACATGACAAGATAATTGTGTTAGGTAACGTCTAACCTTTGGTATCTTTATTATGAAATCATAACAATATTAAAACGATTATAGTATGATGCAATTTAAATAAGGTAGATAAACTTTGTTTTTTAGGGTTCAAAAATTATATTATTATATTAAAAATTATTAAAGAATTAGATTATTAGAATATAATTACATATAATAGCCGTTGAAAATTAAAAAGCACGACATTTGAATAAATAATGAAATGAAAAATAATTACAAAATCGTCAGTATGATGATAGTATTATTATGATGGTTATAAGAGTTGATGAAGAACTGGTTCTCTAAAACACCGAAGTACTTCTTAGCACACTATTCCTATTTTAAACTCGAGCCGAATTTTCATAAAATCGTTTACTGCGCAGCTCGAGTTCATACGCCATCCTACAATGCGATACGTAGATGGATAATTAGATTGTGACATGACTGTGACAAATCAATGTTGATCGAGTTAAACCATACTCACTTCGTTCGAAATTAAACGGTCATAGGAGGTTGACTCAAACTACCAACTACTGTTTTTTTTCTCACGAGGAAACCGGACATTCAAAGTACAGAGTAAAAAAAATCTGGTGTAAACATCACACGACTTTCCTTATCCCCCAAAAAGGAGTCGAATTCTGCCACTGGTGACTCAACAGTAACAGATAACTAAAAACCAATACCAAATTCGTAATCAGCACTTTAAAATCATTGAATTTGATACGTCACAACCCCCATCTAGGATGAAAAATAAAAAAGTTAGTCAAAGCGGGCGGGTCTCCCCAAAATACCGGTAAATTGGAGTCAAGGTCCAAAAAGTTCAAGATATCAAAAAAATGATCAGAGTAGACCCCTATTATTTTTAAATTTAATAAAATGTTGTTCTTCAACTTTTTTTGTATCTTTAACCAATTTAAAGAAGCGGCGCCAGCGGCTAATATTTGCGGCCCTGCGGCCGCGGGATGCGGCCGATTTTAACCAAAAGTTTCGTGGTTCGTCTGGTGTATAAAATTAATTTCCACACCAAATTTCAAGTCTCTAGCTCTTACCGTTCTCGAGATATCCTGTTCACAGACACACACACACACACAGACGCACGGACCAATGGCTGAAAACAACTTTTTTGGTATTCTGAGGCTATGATTCGTCCAGAAATGTGAAAAACTGGGTAGGTCAAATTTTCGACGAATACAATACTTTCCTTATTAATATTACCGACCTCAGTAGTTTGATCGACAAGGCGGCGGAACTTGTAACCTGGAGGTCGGTGGTTCAAGTCCCGGTTTCAGCGTAGTTTTAGTAAAGCAAGTTTGAGTAGTTGTGACATCACGAAAGTGATTAACACATATATGATAACTTTTTTTTAACTTTACTTTCCTTATTATAAGATAAGGAAAGTAAAAAATCTACCTAGCCGGGATTCGAACCCAGGTCACCTTGCAAACTTTGTGTTTTACCTACACCAGTCGACGACCACAGAGACTGCTCAATACATAATATTTTATTATAATTTATCATTGTTTTGATCTACATTAATCAATATTTTTCCTGTTACTGGCCAATATTTTATACACTTCTCATAATATAGACCTAGTTTACCTCTTGATGTTGAAATCTTTTAATGAAGTTATAGAACGTTATTATTCCCATTCTGATAAAACGGTCTGCTGGCAGCTTGGATGAAGCAAAGACGATAATACCCCACCCATATTTTAAGTTATATGTGAGGCGAAGATTTTTTGTTACTCTCATAAATCTAAATTCAGTTTTTTCTTTTTATGTCTCACACTGTCGCTGATTTTTCTAAAATTTTATTTACATCGTAGTATAATTCTGCGTAATTAGATCTTTAGAAAGAACCTTCAGTCATCAACTTGGGATAACTAGGCGTGGCTCCAGGGTTCATTATAGATATTCCTTTAGAGGGCTTTAAAAACTTTTCTACTTGTTTCAACCATCTGAAATTCAGTGATCTCATTCCCTTTGACTAGACCTTTCTAAAAACACCAGAAATACATCCCTAGGATAACAATAGACGGCTCTGGGCTCCAAAATAAGTATTCCTTTCAAAGGCTATAACTCAAGTTTGGTCCAGTGTAATACTTTGGTTATATTTTTATATTTTTTACTATGATAAGGCCTTTTGAAAAATACCAGAACCACAGCTCCAAGATAACCAGGGGCGGCTCTGTGCAACTTTCCGGTTTTATTTTAGAAGGCTATATCTCCTATCCTATAAAAAATAAATACTTGAAACTATAAAAGGTATGCAGAAATAAAAATTCCCTATCCAAAAACGTAGCTCACGTCTTTCCACGACAAGCACACATTGCTGTACCCTTGACAGAAATTTGGTCTGAAGAAAAAAAAAACCTGTATGAATATTTTCATGAAATTCAAGATTTTCGGCGTGGCCAGAAAACGACTTTAACTGTACGTAAGAACCTCGCGCTTTCGTGAAACACAATCTATTTTCGCGTCTCATTACGAATTTGAAATAAAAATTGATAAAAGTTAGCGGGAAGTGGGCGAAAACAATAAAGCAAAATACATATAAACTCTGTTTCGTGTTAATATAGGCCGGGTGGCTGGCGCTACTTGACGAGCGCTCGCCTCCCGGCGAGCTTGATACACTTTGCTAAGCTTAAATTAATATGATAATTGATTCTTCTCTTTTCATCCTGAGAGGGCATTGGAAATGGATTTTTCAAATGGCAATTTGTTTTCTCAAAACCATATGCCGTAGAGGAACTAGGTTTAAGTAAATTGAACCATGAATTATTCAATACCTGTTTAAAAAGATTTTTAATTGATCTTAGTTATATACTTGGGAATTTATAGAAAATTTTTATCTTAAAATTCACATCCAATACACATAGGAGTTCACAATTCAGTTCATACTTAATTATTCATTGATAAACAAAGAACCAAGCCAATGCTCGTCTACCTATTTATAGTCCCCCAGCCAGACTGCTGGTCTACTCCGTATTTATAGTCCCCCAGCCACACTAAATTTTATGACCTTTAAATCGAATAATGTTCAAAATCAGAAAATTGAAAATAATATCTAGAACGCCATTCTTCGAATTCGAAGTAAGTCATTCCTACTTTGATGAAATCGGAAACCATAACAGCTGTATTTTCGAGGAAAAATGGCGCAGTTTCCAGTAATCGACAATTCTATCTTAAACCGACACATTGATCGATAAAAATGAGTGAGTACATAATTCCAATAATGTGCCTGTGCATACACAACATCAAGTTTAATGTCCAAGCAGTTCGCATATGCTCTCGCAGATTATTGGAGTGATTCTCGTTTTCTGCAATAGCAAATATTATTGATAACCAGTAAACCAGTAAATGTACTTTTGACTTCTAAAGTAGGAATTTCCAGTTAACTGCTGTCAACTGAACAAGATCTGTTGTCGGAAGCAAGAGACCTCTCAATGCTTACGCAAGAAGCATCAAATATTTGTGATGGTTGAGAGCAATGGGTAAGCATTAGGTTTGCAGGAATTCCTTCGACATTCAAAAGACAGTTCTCAGTCTTACAAATGCATAATGAGAATGAAATATCGCATTTTTATTTATTTTTAAAACACAGTACAAAAGCCTCATCGAGCCCTTGGTTGACAGGCAATGTGCCTAGTATGGCCGCCGCATTGCCTCTTTGGACGGCCATAGCAAGAAATTCTGAGACATTTTTAAAGTTCACAGAACAGATAGTTCATTTTATTTCAGTAGTTCATTACAAATTCTTGTGTATTTTACTCACCGATGTTTTGTTTGCAAGTAAAGTTAATAAATGAATTACAAAGCTAGCATTTTGTCGCCGGAAAAGTTTAAATCGATAGCTTCCGTTCCAATTTGAGTGCCAAAAACTATCTAAATATAAATTTGGGCCACAAGACCTTCCAACAAAAATTTCAGTTCTTCAGGTGTTACTGTTCCGGAGATAGTCTCAGTCAGTGAATGAATGAGTCAGTGTTTTCACGCTTGTTATATAGAAATGTACGTACACATAACACAATGCTGATGATTATTATGATAATTCTAAAAGTAATAGCTAGTCGGAACTCAGCAAGCCCATTCAGCGGAGTGCACACAGAACGAATGAGGTATTTGCTGTTTGCATAGCGTGGCTTCAACTCGCAATTCAAAGTTTAAATGAATTATGTACGGACATGAAGTGAGTTATTGGTTTTCCTCTGAATCATAAACAATGTCATTGAAAAGTTCCTGCTACGTCGAATCGTAGGATACACATCGCACCAGACGATTGGACCACCGGTACTGAGTTGCAGGTCCTGAATCCTGATGTCTGGGGATTATTTAAAATGAAATCCTGTAGGATATGAAGAATCTCAGGAAAATTTTAAACACGTTCATACATGCATGGGTGGAGGTATCTATTTCAGTAGATAAGTAGGCGGATACTAGTACATTCATATAGATTTTTACTTGTTATATAGGCCAGTATGTTTAAATTTCGTAGATGGTATAACTTTTATACCTGTGACATATGGGTCTATTTTGTACTACCATGGCCATAATAATGGACATTGTACACAAAAATTTGAACAATGAGAGACGCGTAATGCTCACTTTTGAGAGAACGCAGACTCTAGTGGTATTTTGGGCCAGGCAGTCACATGCAAAATGGGCTCCTTGTCATAATGCCCTATGCAACATATTAAAACCTACCTCTCCCCAGACAGACAAACAAACATTAAGGATCGTGTGCAGTACTCAGGCCAATCTCCATAACGAATCGGTTTAGCCCGCACAATGAATGAAGCCAGTGACCACCCAACATCCATTCCGCATTTCAATTTAATTCTCTCTCTCTACATTAATTGATTTCCATCTCGTGTCAATACGTTGGTTGTCAGATTTTGATCGTGGATTTAGTCCTTCAGACAGGTGGGGTGTCTTGGAATGAGGTGTTTAATCTTGAGCGGCGGCACAGGATGAGCGTAGGTTATGACAGATTTTCAGTTTCGTTTAGATAAAAGTTAGCCCCGAAACATTATTTTGCTGTTTTTTATTACTAAGATTTCAACATTTTTTTTATTATTTTTTTTTTCCTATTAGGCGCTTTAACTCTAGATCAATGAAATACTTGCTTAATGAGCAAATTTTATTAGATTCTTCTTTTTTCTAAACCTCTTGTGAAAAATCTTGGTCCCTAAGCTTGAGAGCAGAGACTCGTACTTCATGAATATGTAACTCATGAGTAGAAATAAGAGCGAAAAAATTCTTCAGGCTTATGAAAATGAACATTTACGAGACTCTAATGCATTGCAATGATAAAAATTGATCTAGACTTTAAAAAAATACTGTATTACCACAATTTCCTGTCTAAACACGCTCTCATTGAGTCCCAGTATGAAATGTCTGATTGGGAGTAGCAATGTTGTTATCATAGGATTAGGAGCATCCATATACTTATTGGATTACCATAAAAACTTCTGTCTTAGCCTTATCCAAGGCCATTGCATCAATTTTTCTGGCAGCCCCACAGGGAGCCTTGGACTGGTAGTCGAAGCAACAGCAGTCAGTTCTCCATCACCTGCTCAGCCCGTCAGCTAATCAGTCATCTATCTATGATTGATCCGTTCGCTCTGACGTGGACGAAGAGCTATTGACATTCCGTCGTAACCTGGTGGGAAGACTGTCCCTAATGATGCTGGAATTATCATTGATGACCCTCTGGTGTACCCCATTGGGTGAGCTTGATAGGAGTCACTATTAGGTGATCTAATGGGGATGCAAGAGCGAGGATCAATGTCAATGGGTCTCCTTGCAGAGGAGAATGTACGGGGTGGTGCGAAATGGTCTCTCCTAAATTGGGCTTTCCTTCCTTTAAAACTTTTATAACTAGATAGTTAATTATTGGGTTAACATTTTTGAAAATGTCAGAACAATTTCGAAAACAAAATTTTTTTTTTTATGGCTTTGGGAATAATAACACTTGTCACATAGTAGGTACCTAATATTCTAATAAAACAATTGAAAATAGTCATTTCAACAAGGAATGCACATTCAAACCATCCCGTTCCGACCATCATGTCTCAATGTGAGACTGACCCTATGATTCCGAGCTTATTAACGCATTTGAATTTCTCAAGTGTAGTACGTTCTTTCATTACCTATAAATCTTTATAGTTCTTAAGGGACGTTTTTTATTATTCGAAAGTATAAACACCCAAAATAAATACCTAAATTAAAAAGTTTGAATAAATTCCAAATATTACAAATGACATTAAAATCAAAGTTCTGCTTCCAAATCCAAAGCCCAAGCTGAACTTCTGAAGAAGCTATTAAATAATTGAATGGAAAAATATTGAACTATTAAAATTATTGTTGTTACTCATAGTTATTACGTTGATGTTTATTTTTCCTACTTTTAAATCTCTTTTATATTCTAATGGTAGCCCTTGAATTACCTTTGGCTCTTAAAATTTGAGAAGAAATGCATAGCCCAGCGAGAGGTAGGGATCAGACCACACTGGGAGACGCTTGTTGTGTCAGCTTCCTATTGATTAACATAATGGCCATGTTAAGTGACTAATCCATCAAGCCGCTGAGCCCCGACCTTAGCCCTTTCAATGCTCAGTGAGTTTGCAGTGTGTGCTTTTATAATTTCAGTATTATATTACGCCAGCCTCCGTGGCGTAACGGTTGTGACTACTGCCCGTAGTCCAGAGA
>CM044956.1:14401083-14413152 GCA_024516035.1 Bactericera cockerelli | reverse complement strand
CTCGTCATATTTAGGGACTTATTTTGATTTTATTATTTGTTTTTGTAAGTATTAAAGGATATGTGAAACATTTTAAAGCCAAACTATGTGGTATTGATACATAGTGAATACTTTCGAGTTTTTGCTATCTAATTACTATTCAATTTTTCAATGATAGAGGATTTTAGTGTTCAGCGAAACAGGGGCTTGAAAGATTTAGAAAGCCAACACGTGGACGTAGACAGATTATAGATAATTAAATTTATTCAGGAAAATTATTTATTAAAATTATTGAAATCTTTTATCTACCTACACATTTTATAATTACCTATAATTTGTAATACAATAGTATAATTTAATTATTCTGGATTCATTCATTTTGTTCCATGGATTTTCAGCAATATAATTATATTTAAAACTAAAGTATCTATTGTACGAGTACCTGTGAGAGTAAGAGTGCGAGATGAAAAAGATTCTAGTAGATCATGTTGCAAAGATTTATTAACTAATTATATTTAAATTTGTACTGATTCTTTCTGACTGTATTGATCATAACATCCTGTTACGACTCTCCCTATGTTTACTATACATAACTTTGCTCTTGACATGTAATAATTTTATCCAATTATGTTACCTCTAAAGTACAATTGATCACAATAACAACAAACTTTTCTTTCTGCTGAAAAAGAGCATACATTCTGAATGCTGAGACAATGATCAGTTCAGAATTTCATGTTATTTGGTTCTAAAATTAATAAAATGTCACTTAACGATAAAATAAAAAATAAAATATCTTTTTATCTGATCCTCAGATCTATTGGTCAATTATAATTTCTCTTATACTCGTTCTGGTGATGTAAGTTGATAGATATGTCAGTTGAAGTTTCCTGCAAGGGAGGATCCTCTGAATGACCAGAAATTGAAAAACGACTCATGCACAGTTTCAGTAATTTTAAACCAATACTGTGATTAACACAAAAGTTTTTTTTAAATAAGTGACCACAAGATCTACAAAACTGCAAACACTCACCTTCCGGTTTTTGTGATGATCATCTCCGTTCCCAGGTCATTGAACTTGTCCCACAAATCTTTGGTTTCCAGGTGACACGTCACGTGTCGCAGCTCCTCGCTGGAGAACCTCTCCTGGAGGAGCGGGTTGAGTGGAGGTGTCTGGGACACGTCTAGACTAGCATCGTCCCCGCCGGAGGTGGAGGAGGAGATTTCGGGAGGGGATCTGGACCGGTCGTCCCGCTGGGACTTTCGGATGGGACTGCCCCGCCTCCGCTTGTGATTGTGGTACGAGGAGATCGGGGTGGTTTCTGAAAGCAGACGAACGGATGAGAAGGGATTGAGGGATGGAATTCACTGAATTTTTGTGCTAAAACATCTATCGTTTGTAGTTACTTGATATTTACATGAGTTTTTAAAAAGATCTTGAATACAAAATTGAAATAGACCACTATTTGAAAGAAAGTATTGTCAAACCACATTTAATTGTAATCACAAATTTAAACTGAAAAAATAAGATTTATGTACTTTAGGTAATAAGGACCATACCTTTTCCCAACTCACCTAATATCTTACCTCAATACCTACAGCCTTAAAATACCTACCGGATATCCAGTAACCTTGAAATTTTCAAAGTTTCCTTCAAAATTCAACAAAAACAGGAATGAGAAATGCGTTTGTGCACTGGACACTGTAGGCACAAAACTTTCAACAAAATATCCTTCAAAAAAGTCATGCTCTTCACTACAAGCATTGCCTTGAAATAAAATGTTTGATGTTTAGTATAGGTACCTACGAGTAGATATAGTAAAATTATGTATGAATGAAACAATCGTAAACCTAGTGGGCAAGACGGTAGAATACTTGTCTAAGTTGGCACTTAGTAATATTAGACTTTCTCAAGTTTGAACTTGGCGAAGAGACTTGAAATTGTTTTTCACGTTGACGATTCGTTTAATGAAAAGCAACTCTCATGTTTCCAGGTAGTCACTTAGGCTTGCAGCGAGAACACAGAGTTAATTGTCAGGGGTATTCAAGAAAGTAAGTCTGTTGAAATAGAACACCTACGAGTAATACGTGAGTCTAAATTCATGTATTACAATTTAAAACTGATTACGTGACACCCATTTTATATTCCACAAGAAATCTTATTTACAGGTTTCATACTTTTTAGTTGTTCCATTTGATTCTACATGAAATTTCCAGGATTACCAGGCAATTTTTCCTCGTTGGATTAAAAATTGAAAATCAAATTGAGAATCAATTTCCTTGTATTTTCCAACCAAAAATTGCTATTTTCACCTCTATAGGACCAACAATTCAGAAGCTTTAAAGTGTGTGTAAGACTCAGCATTTAAAATATCGTTTAGTTCTTCTATAAATCTATTACCCACGTAATACCTACAATACAATACAATCAAACTCTGTTTATTTAGCAAGAATGAGTCCCTTTACACACACAGTTTTTACTTTTACAGTCAAGCCTGGATAAAAGAGAACTCAAGGGACCGGAACTATTTCTTCCTATATCCAGGTTTCTCTTATAAAGAGGTTATTTTCCACTAATAAAGAGATATAAATTCGACCTGGAAATCATTTTCTTATATCCTAGGTTCGAGATGAAAAAGTAACCATGTTAAGGAGTACATGATGTAGGTATCATTGAGAAATAGCGAGCACTGTACAATAATACCTGTGGAACATGTAGAGGCACTTCATGTAAGAAATGGGATAGGTAGTTATCCTTGCACCGTTAATCTGTCAAATTATTTTATCCAGTGCTCATTACTCTAAACTCTAGACAGTGTTGCAGATATAATTTGATGCAAAGTTTCAGCAAGTTCATTCATTGTGACCAGAAGATCAATTTGTCTGTCGGAAAATGCATCTTCATTTTCATGACATTCACTGGGCGTTGATTCCAAACTGCACTTCTTGCTGCTCAATTATCTTTTCAGACTCAGGTGCAGTCTCCCTTCCGTTGATTATTTCGTGATTCGAAAACTAGATTCTAATAAAATTCTTGAAGATAATATTATATTCTTATTGATGGTAAGAATAATATACCTATTTTTCTTATTATCATTATTATTTTATTCCTTTTTTTAGTTTACTATGTTAAGGATGTTAACAGAGTTTATGACGTTCCTTCTAGTCGTGCAGGGTCTGTGAATCATTCCTGAACCATTAAAAATACTTCAAAACTCAATCATTTTCTATGAATCCTGAAGAAGAAGAAGAAAGTAAGACCATAAAAAGAAGAAGTTTGGTTTTTTTTAATTATACAGATATCATCAAATGTAAGTCTCCCAAAAACATACTTGTGCAGGTATTTAATTTTTTTTTTTTTTTGTCAATAGATTGATAAGTAGGCAATAAAAATATAGCACATTTGATGAGACCGACTTTACAATCCACAGAAAGTAAGCGTGCCTGACATTGAGCTCTTGGTATTCATAGTGGTAATTGTTTCATCGGCTTCATTATTCCAGACAGGCACTTCCGATATTTCTTTGTGTCTTCTCTTCTCGGTATCCGTTCATTTGTTTGCATGCAACGCCAATTTGCTGTTGGATTTCGTTTTCATCTCTTTCATGAAGAGAAGAACTTTGGTTTCCAATATACAACATGTTTTCTCTCTCTATTATCTTATCTTCTGTTTTCATCTGCAGTATCCATATCCAGTTACTCTGTGAATATCTTCAACAATATTCTAACTTTCTCTGTCATTAGATCTCTTTTCACATGGTTTGTGATGTTTTCAGCGTGACAGAGTGACATTCTAATTTCACTGAGAATCTTGTCTTATTCATTTTGAAGAAAATTGAATCGTTTTACAGGAAATCCCCATCAGTTTGCAAATATTATTTTTCTATTAAGCGCTTTAGCTCTGTCAGTAGACAGGTCGTTCACGCCGATTCTTCTGGTGTATTTTTATTAGAGTTAGTGGGATTAATTCTTTTACGAATATATTGTAAACTAATAATTTGGTCCTTAATTACACGTTCGTAAATGGAACTTTCAAAACATAAATTTGTCAATTTGAGTTTCTAATTTGAAGGGGAAAAAAACATAGTTTCTCATAATAATGTACCTATATTTGAAACCAAACTTCTATCGACTGTTGTTCTCAAGAATTAAATTTTCCAGAAATTAAAGAGAGAATAATTCAAATACTCCACTCCATAAGAAGTCAAGAGAGAAATGACCATGTTACAGTTCATGTTCAAAAATTGAACAATTCCATTTATAAGAAGTATATGCAAAAAATGACCAGGTTAAAGTTCATGTTCAATTAATCAAAATATAAAGCAAGAATTTCAACTTCAAAGACACTTTACATCTGATAAGGTCTGCCAATAAGATGAAAAAAAAATACTTGAAAATTGAAGATAACGTCCAAGTTATAAAGCTATAAGTATACTATGTACTTAAATCTATAGGTAGAAGCTATAGCCGTGTCATAATTATTGTTTTCAAATCTATTTCTTCCATAAGTTGTAGGACTTGGTTTTTTAAATAAAATAATAATAAACATTTCAAAGATTTTTACTTTCCTTATCCTATAATAAGGAAAGTATTGTATTCGTCTAAAATTTGACCTACCCAGCTTTTCACATTTCTGGACGAATCATAGCCTCAGGATACCAAAAAAGTGGTTTTCAGCCATTGGTCCGTGCGTCTGTCTGTGTGTCTGTGTGTCTGTGTGTGTGTGTGTGTGTGTGTGTGAACAGGATATCTCAAGAACGGTAAGAGCTAGAGACTTGAAATTTGGTATGGTAATTAATTTTATACACCAGACGAACCATGAAACTTTTGGTTGAAATCGGCCGCATTCTGCGGCCGCAGGGCCGCAAATATTGGCCGCAAGCACCGCTTCTTTGAATTGGTTAAAGATACAAAAAAAGTTAGAGAACAACATTTTCTCAAATTAAAAAAATAATAGGGGTTCACTCTGATCATTTTTTTGATATCTTTAACTTTTTGGAAACCGGCCCCAATTTACCGGTATTGTAAGGGGACCCGATTGGACTAACTTTTTTATTATTCATCCTAGATGGGGGTTGTGACATATCAAATTAAATGAATTTGAAGTGCTGATCACGAATTTGGCATTGATTTTTAGTTATCTGTTACCGTTCAGTCACCAGTGGCGGAATTCGACTCCTTTTTGGGAGATAAGGAAAGTCGTGTGATGTTTACACCAGATTTTTTTTGTTATTTTGTAGCCATGAAACAGCTTTTATTAGCTAACCTATCGAATAGTATGCCTTTGCTCTGATGGGTGAGAACTTGAGAAGTGACACAATATTAAATTTCCCATTTAGGTGTTGACTCAGGGATTTCGGCTGTAGGATTTGGATCCATGATATTCCACATAGTAAGCGAGGATCTTATCACTGAGACTAAGGGCGGAATTAATAGACGTTTTTGTAATACCTCTGTGGCGCTAAGTCACGGATTGCGTATTGTGTAAGATAGGGAAAACCGAACCTTCGCAATGACTTGTGACATAGAATTTGTCAATTAATTTCGCCCTAAAATTACTAATGATCAACTTTTTTATACCTGAGATACGATTTTAAAAATAGTGTAATGTTGGTTGATACATTATTCTAAAATATTTTTTTATCACTTCAATTCCAGCATCTTCCTACACTTATCATCGAGCATGTTGATGTTTTATTTTTACACACACATTTCGACTGACATCATAGGTGCTTAGTTCTGAGTTTCACCAGAATATTGTCTGTCATCTCCATTGCATTTCTAAATGCAGCCAAGAAGTGTCAACTGGTGGTGCCATTATCTTCTTTTTCTTTTTCTCAGTCTTCTTTGCCTTCTTCTTTTCAACATGATTAAGATAGCTCGACGATGAAGGCAAAATGGGACTTTAAGTTTTGTCTTCAGCTATGTTTATAGATACCTTATTGGACCTAAATCTATTTTATTTTATTCTCTTTCATGCATTAAACTCTTGGGCTCGTTAAAGAAGAGTTAGAAGCCTAAAAGATATCTTCATATCCGCAAACTGCTAGGTCCCTTTAATGACCAGAAGATTTTTTTTCTGAATTTTTTCATGGCTTCCAATTGGTTGAGTTTAATGTTGTTTAATGTATATGTATTTTGATATAGTAAAAATGCAAAATATAAACCTAACGAAATATTTTTTTGATAATTTTCGAGATGTTTCCTGTTTTCAATTCCGTGGGTTGTTCAATGTGTTTGGAATTATTTTGGAAGGCGTTAAGGCGGGACGTTGGGAATTTGATTTGGGCAAATGTGTGCTCTTATTTGTTTGAATATTACTCTGTTTGTGAATATATAAGTCTGATTGAAACGAGAAATGACGTCCATTCAACAAAATGGACACCTTCTGTGGGTACTGCATGAGCTTTTTCATTGTATAAAAGTCCAGGATATAATTTATTGGTGAAATAGGGACGATACCTATAGAAATAGAGTTGAAGACTGGTATCATCTATTATTACTTCCGAGAAATTTCTAATATTAGAAATCGGAAGTATTGTGTTCGTTTTTGTAAAAAAAAATATTTTTTTGCTCCGATTTCAATTTTTTTCAGATTTCTGGACGTTTCATAACCTCCTGAGCAAATTTGGTTTTGTGTCTGTCTGTCGGTCTGTCGGTCTGTCGTTCTGTCGGTCTGTCGGTCTGTCGGTCTGTTAAAACGATTCCTTGTAACGCGCAAATCTCGGAAACTACTCGACCGATTTTGATGAAATTTTGCACACATCTAGGAGACATTCTGTAGATGGTCCCATTTTAAATTCATCGAATTCGTACTAGCGGTTCTTGGTGAAAGAGCCCATGCGCCTGACCACTAACTTTTTACTTAAACGCTTATATCTCGTGAACGGTACACCCGATTTTAATGAAATTTTGTGTGTGTATGCATATAATTGTTTTACATAGGTTATTTATATATATTTTTTAATTAGTTATAATTAGACTCTGATATTTAAGAAAATCCGAAATTTTGGACAAAAAAGTCAAAAAATAAGGACCACGACTTGCCGATACAGAAATTTTTGTGGAATCTAGAATGTAGAAATAACGATTTTCTACCATATAAAACAAATTTGAAGAAAATCGGTGCAGTCGTTTTGGAGATACAAGCAATTTAGTATAAAATCTCAAAATTGGCACGTGTTAACAATGTGAAATAATCACGAGGAAGTATAGAGTCCATAATTGGCAGTGTTTTTTTATATTTATTTCTGGGATGGATTCCTTTTCCTGATCTAATTCGGATGCTTGTTCGTTTGATTTCTCCATTCTCACAGTTGGGTCTAGTATAAATCCTTTCTGAAGATTCTACTTATAGCACCAGATGTCAACTCGTCTATTTGATCCAGCCTCAGCAACACAGTCCAACTGTTCTTGTATGATTTTACTGTAGAATATCTTTTGTGAAAAATAAGTACTTACGTAGGTATCAGAAAAAATTATATCAAAATAATAATAAAACTAATGTGTTTCTTTGTGTTATTATATCATAATTTTAGTGGGTAGCGCAGAATTATAGGGCTTTTCCATATCTTTAATATCCCAATATCTTATTTTTGCCTATAATTCCGCCACTTGTCGCTGCTAACATTTAAGCAGCTACTGATTTTTCCTCACGATGGACTAAATCAGACTAATATGCCTTTAAAATCTAATAACAAGGTAAGACCTACAAACATATTCGTACATGACGCTATGATTAAACTTTATTACGAGTTATAGTGGAAAAAGTTTGTTGCTTACATATTTAATTTTCAGTGTTCACCACTCTTTTTCAATGGGTAAATACTCTGTATTATAAATGATGAAAATAATAATTTATGAAACACATAAAAAGACCTGAAATGAATAGGAATTTTTCAAAATATTGAATCTTTTAATAAAAAAAGAATATCGCGTGTTACTTTTTGATAGAGAGAGAATTGTGCCTCGACTATAATTTCCATTAGAACTTTTCTTTTTATTATTATATCATACTTTTCTAACTTGCAAGGTGCGTACCTAGTTATTATTTTATTGTGTTCAAAACGCCAAGTATTTCAGATTATAGTGTAGAGGAAGTAAGACACAAATGGGCACTACTTTTAAATGTAATTCACGACACATTTATTAAATTCGTTTGCCCAACCCGCTTATTAGATTACTTTTCCCACAAGCTAAATGGTCTAACTCCACAATATTCACAAGTAGGTAACTATAATACAGACTTCTTCAGAAAATATAAGACGTAGTTATAGGTACATTTTTACCTTGAAGAATGGGGTTGTTTGATCAAAATTTAGGAAAAGTCGTTTCTAAATTATTTATTATCAGTAAGTACTTTCCGTTTATATCTATACTCTAGGACTTACTGTTTCTTATGATTTGATCTCAGAATCTTTTCTTATTTAGAGCGCAGGGAAATTTTTGAACTCTGCTTCTTTTTCATTCAGATCAAAATTAGTCTCAAAAGAAATCACATCTATCTTTGAATTTTATTCTTTTTAAATAGAATATGGTACAAACATTATCTAAAGTTGTCTGGTTTCAGAACCTAAATCTTATTAATTTAGTTTAAAAAATCTCAGTTTAAAATGAGATTTAATAAATCCGTTTAATAAATAATAATGTCAAAGTACTCGTTGTACATTGATATACAAGGTAGAATGAATACAAGGTTCATATGTTTTGCAAATACCTATTGTTCGAAACAAACAAAAAATCTGTTGCAGAAATAAAGTGCTCATGTAGATATAAAATATATCTTAAAAAAAATCTTACCAACCTCAGTAGCGGACTTGTAATCTAGAAGTCGGTGATTCAAGTCCCGGTTTCAGCTTGGATTCAGAAAAGTTTGAGTAGCTGTGTTATCGCACGAAAGTGATTAACATATAAAAATTCTTAGTCCAACAGCCCCTTTAAAAGCTCAGCTTTTTTTTCATTTCAAACTTTTTTGTGTTTCAAATAAGTTAAATTGTGAAAATGAAAAAAGTTAGATAAGCAATTTAATTTTCCCAGTAAATTTCGGTCCTTGTAAAATTTATAGAACTTTTACAAGGTATCCCTATACATACATAATTATATTATAAATTATAACGAAGTTTAAAACACAGCCCCAATGGTTCGCTATCAAACTACCATCGAGTTTACCAATGGTAGTGATGACTTGGTTTTTCCAATTACTCAATTTTATTGGTCTTTATTGATTGGTTTAGCGAATGATTTCAACTCCCTCTAGGAAATAGAGGTATTGGACTTCATTTTAGGGAAAACTAAAAGTTCATGTGTACTAGTAAACAATTGAGGGATTATTTTTAAATATCAGGCAAGGTGGCATTAACCCTGTATTAAATGGCAAAGATTAGAAAATTGTAGGGCCGAATAATATAAAGAATTAAATTTAATGTACACTGTAGCTCGACTCGATGGACTTATTTTAATTCAATCTTGTTTCATAATACGAAACTTACTTAGGTATGGATGACTTTGCAAATGAAAATTTATCCAGTTGAATGAGAACTGTGCTTTTTAAATTTTATTTAGATCAATTCGTCTTGAAAAAAATGAGTTCTTAAGAGAAAAAGATTACCTGTTTATATCACACTGCACGTTCCAAACAGAAAAAAGAAATTATTTAAATTGAATATTTAACTAAATACCCATTTGCTTAAAAAATAAATCTACTAAACAAAATATAGATCTAAGAAAGGGTTAATGTAAATGATTATTACATGTAATAAAAGTCTCACCTGATACGGAATGATATCCTATATCTTGATGTCATAAATGAATCAGGCATGTAATAAACAGTGTAGAGGACACAGAGGCTGAGCCAAGAAATGATTCAGACAGCGAAGGATGAGGGTTCGATTCTTTGAGGATCTGATGGACACTTTTGTCAAAAAATATCAAAGAGCAAATAGAGGGAGCAAGAGGAAGAAAAAGACGAGACTACAATAAGTGGACAATGATAATAATACTGGCGAAGTGAAGAAAACAAATGAGGATGGAAATTATTGTAAGGATAAAAGAAATGAATAGATTATGGCTTTTTGTTCCGTGGACAAAATAATTACTATCACTATCAAAATTGAAATTATTAAATCAAAAGTGGAAGTAAAGGAATCATCACTGACCATCAATTGTATGGATGGAATGTGAGAAGAGTTCAACATAGCAAGAGCACATAATATAAGAACTGTCGCCATTAAACCACTCCTGGGTTTTCATAAAACTGACAGAACTCTAATAAGATCATCACACTAAAAAAAAAGTTGAAATGACCAACTTTATCTAACAAAATAAACCTCACACAAGTTGTAACGATCTAAGTAGGTGATTTTTCGTATTAGTAGGAGGCAGATAAAGTGATTCTGTTTTTATTGACTCGCCAGACCCTGGTTGAGATATCAAAAAAAAAACTATAAAAAACAATAGAAGAGCCACCCAATTCGAAACCAGATAAATGGAGATGTCCCATGGATTTTTGATTATCACGAAGGTTGGAGGTACCGCATAACGAAAATAGAGTTGTTTTCAATGGAAGAACTATTGTTGTGATTCTAAATAAAAAAGGAACAAATAAAACTCCGAGACTAATATGTAAATCCAAGGTTGGATCAAAAGTATATCACACAACTTTTTCTTTTTTTTTTAAATAATATATTAAATCTCCTAGTACTTGTTGGACTGTTTAAAAAGCAACTAATTTAAGTTTTTCCAAAGACGAGTTGGTAATGAACTGTGCAAACTAATAAATGTGGCACTGATGCCCTTAAACTATTATATTGGTGCAAAAGTAGTAGTTTTGATGAAAAACAATAAGTTATTGTGAATTCTTCTCTACGAATTAGTGGATGTGACAAAATTAATATTCTTCTGTACAAATTAGTGGATGTGACAAAACTACTAGTCTTCTGTAGAAATTAGTGGGATGTTACAAAACAACTATCTGTACGAATGAGTGGTTGTGACAAAAGTACTATTATTCTGCAATTACGTAGATTTGCCTGTTTTTCATGAAAAAAATAACAATACAAAACACTGGTCTTCATGCAGATTACGCAGCATTACTAGTTTAGACTCAAGCAAGGAAACAGAGGAAGCAAGTGAGAGAGTAAGAAAGAAGTAAACAAAGAAAGAAAGAATGTATCTTTTGTTATTTGTTTGGTTTTGATTGTTTGTAATAAAAAGCCAATATTTTGACGTAGTTGAGGTCAAAATATCTTTTTCTTTTTGGAACCAGCAGTGAAGTTAAAAAAAATCTAGCTTTTGATGAGCCAACACATACATACCTAATTCTAAGACTACATGCACTTGGTCATACTTTTGGTGTGTTTTGTATTAAGAAGTAGGTAACTTTGGTCTTTGATAGTTCTATAACGTATATTATGTGTTACTGTGTTAAGTGAGTGGTGACACTTATCATTGTAAATGTTTCATAATACAACCAACATCAGTTAGCTTGATCGATTACGCTGCGGACTTATAACCTGGAGGTCGGTGGTTCAAGTCCCAAGTTCAGCAAAGATTTAGTAAAGCTAGTTTGAATATTTGTAACATCATGAAAGTGATTATGATAGTGCTCTGTTTTATGATACAAATATCAAGACTCAAGGTATTAAGAGTGTAACCAATAAATATGATTCGAATCAGAATATGATTGTGCAAATTAGTGATGTGACAAAATTACTATTCTTCTGTACAAATTAGTGGATGTGACAAAAAACTAACTATCTATTCTTCTGTACAAATTAGTGGATGTGACAAAAACTATCTACTATCTATTCTCTGTACAAATTAGTGGATGTGACAAAACTACTATTCTTCTTACAAATTAGTAGATGTGACAAAACTACTATTCTCCTGTACTAATTATTGTACTAATTTAATTCTGTACACAGTATTTGATAAAGTCATTCCTCTACAACTATGTAAATATAAAATCCATTAGTGATACGGAATTTCTAAACATCAAACGTCCGTTAATAATTTCCAGGTAATCCTTCTCACATCCGCTAAAACTTTTTTTTGGCTAATTAAAGGTAAGGTTGATTTATTTGTACATAATTACCT